>JAOANR010000004.1:47128787-47456926 GCA_030278955.1 Hygrophila difformis
TGAACTTCACCACTTGGGCTAAGTCTTCATCCCCAATTATGTGTAGAGATTTTTTTTTTTTTTTTGAGGATTATGTGTAGAGATTTGATTCCCATCCAAAATTTATAAATTACCAAGAATCAATGCACACATTCGATACTAAATTCTATGTTAAGCCTTTGAAACTAATTAATTAAAAATTTATATATTAAAAATTATAATAATTTTAAAATATTTTAATCCAAAATTTCATTTGCATTTTCCATTTCATATTAAATGTCTTTTGGTCCTTACTCATATTAATAAGTACTATTTTTAAATCTATCTTTATTTAATACTCCTATATTTTTCAGTTAACTTGATAGGAATTTTGAGCGAGATTTCAATATTGTACTCCTTTCGTTCCAGCTCAAATGTCTCATTTGACTTTTTGACACTCTTCATTGTTCAACTTTAACTCGATATTATTGAAATATTTGAAAAAAATTATCGAATTTGGTCTTGTTAGATTCGTCTAATCGTATAGTTTTAGAATATATATTTTACATAATTTGTACTTGTATATATTTTGAGACATTCATAATTAAAAAGTGCATTGGATTGTGTGCATAAATCAAATGAGATATTTCAAATGGGACCGGGGAGTATTTAATGATTAGTACTCCACATTATTATCTTTTTGTTTCTGCTATGATTTACATGTGTTTTATTTATGGTTTATTTACTTTCAATAAATTATGTTTGAAAGAACTATACTTTGTATATATTATTTTTTGGTGAATTAAATATAATTTTTTTAAGGCATTTTTAGGCCCCATGGCAACTTTTAAGTTACAAAGGGATGATTCAAACATCAAACTTGAGGTGATGATGTTTTGGAATGGTTTATTGATAAATAAAAACTGAATCCATATTATGTGTCTCTGCTTTCAACACTGATATTCCACTCTCACAAACACCGACCAAGACATAAAAATCTCTGTATGAATATGAATATATATATATATATATATATAAATAATAATGCAAATCTTCCCCTTAATTAGCCCAAGACTCATTTTACACACAGTATGAATACAGATAGTTTTCTTATATTTTATTTTTCTTTTTCTTTTTCCTAGTACAGTGGTGTACAAATTAAGAGAAGAGAAGAAGATAAACAGATCCCAAACCAAAGACGAGGACTCTGCTCTATTTTTTTGACAACATTATGATAATATACATATACATATTCAGTAGCAAAGTCGAATTATACGTTGGGGAGTTAATAATAAACAATCATCTTTAAACAGGGGCAACGACTGTCTAGTAAAAACTAGGAGACGGTGCAGTCTCCGGCGACGCCGTAATACTTGATGCCAAAGGAGACGACGGTGCATTTCCTCCCGACGGCGCCGGCGACGGTGCATAGCTCATTGGTGCAGGACTTCCGGCGGGGCTCACACCGGGCGCCTGTGCTGGAGCATTCGTTTTAACCCACAATTCCCATATATCTGCCCTCGCATAGGCACTCGGTCCACCGGCAGGCGCCATTGATGGTGGTGCGGCAACGAGAACAGCAGGCGGAGCCGTGGCAGCGGAGGCGGAGGCGGAGGCGGAGGCATTCGATTCGGATGCCAATGCGGTGGCTGTCTGATTAGCCGCAGCTCCCAAGTCCTTATTCTCCTCCTGCGTGACGGGTGAGTATTGAATATTGGGATCCTCCTCAGGCACGGGGAAGATGAATCCAGGCGCATAGGGCACGTGCGTGGGCGTAATCCAACGGTTGCCGTCGAGAAACTCGGCAGCGGTGAACCGTTGGATGCGTTCCGACGGGAGTTCTTTGACTCCCGGCCACTTCACACGGTGCGTCTTGGATGCCGCCGGTCCCCTGTTGTTGAATTCCGTGTAGAACAACGTTTCCAGGGCGAACGTCGCGTTCCAGGGCAGCCATCCTTCCTGCTCGACTAAGCTATCGATGAACGACTCCATTATGATCGTCCTGGAGAATTCCTTCCACGGCCTGCCTAGGTACGTCTTCACCTTCCCCGTCACAGGGTAGTACCCTCTGTCCGCCGTGATCGTGCAGTTTTGAAGGATTATACCCGTCGGCTGCCGTACCTCCTTCCGGCCCTGGGCCGTCACGATGCACTGCTGGTTTTCCAACGGCTTCCGCACCAAAAACGTGCATCCTTGGAACACGGCGGCGCTGTCCCCGAACACGAAATCGATAGTCCCCGAGATCACACAATCCCTATAAAATTGTCTGTACGTGTGGACGTACAGAGTGTCCTGGTATCCGTCCATCTGGCAGTTGAAGAACACGACTTTGTCCGCGCTGACGCGCAGCGCCACGGCCTGGTGCTTGTGCGGACCCGCGCTGTTCTCGAACCCAATGTCCCGCGCAATGAAGCCGTCTCCTTGCACAGCTGTTGCGAAAAAACATACAAGACATCGACTGAGAAAAGGATTATTACACGTACCGCGGCTTTTGTTTTTTTTTTTAATGTGTTGTGGAGAACGTACGTACCGACTGTGGCCGTGTGATACGTGCCTACGCCATCGATGTAGTTCAAGTTCCCGGTGATCCTCGTCCTGGTCGGGCCGTCGCCGACGATCATCAAGTGTGTCAGGGTGCTGTTTATCTTCACGTTCTCACAATAGACACCTTCCTTGATGTAAAGCACAAATGTCTCGTTGCAGTTTTTAGGTATGTCTTTCAAGGCCTCGTTTATTGTCGTGTACTTGCCGCTCCCATCCTTGGCCACCACAAGGTTCGGTTTGATCTTGTGTGGCGGCGCCGCCAGAAGTTTCCGGTCGTTGGAGTCCATCCAGTCGGGGAGGAGGAGCTGCTGATCGTCGTCGGGCGTGGTGAGGAGGCGCCGGCTCTTGAAGCTCTGGATGTCCATGCCTTCCAAAAACGTCGAGAGCTCCTGCACCATGGCGAGCGCGTTGCTCGTCATCTGCATCCCGGTGGTGAGGGCGTCCTTCATCTTCAGACCGGCGTCGCCGGGGACGTCCTGGAAGCCGTCGAGGCAGGTCTCCTCGTGCGTGATGGCGCCGCTCAACCATATCTTGAGATCCATGAGGAGGTCGTCCACGTTGGTGATGTCGAAGGTGTTGAACTTGGCGAACGACCTCCTGAGGTCCTCGCCGGCTCTAGTCGCCAGCTCGTTGCACGTCGCAAGGGCGGCCTTCGCCCGCGGATCCTTCTCGAGCTCGTCCAGGGTGGTCGAGTTCCGGACCGCCTCGTCGATGTATTTCATGGTGGCCTGGAAGATCACCTTGATGAGCTCGTGCGGCTCCGTGGCGTTGGTCCCCGAGGATTCGAGGCTGTCGATGCACGTCTTCTTGTAATCGGTGGCATCGCAGATGGCCGTGAATGCCTTCTTCGACGAATTGATGTCATTCCCCACCGGCTCCTCCGGCTCCTCGCGGTTTACGACGACGAGCGCCACCACCATGGCGACAAGGATGAGGGAACAAACGGTGACTATGGCAATCTTTTTCTTGCTATCATCCATATTTCTGTTTTTTTTTTTATTTTTTTTGTTGATAAATCTATATATATGTGTGTGATCAAAAAAACCAAGCTACGAGTTTTTTTGATCTATTTTTTTATGGTGTTATTTTTTGTACTGAAAAATGATTGAATGCAATGGAGAAAGGCCTATAAGAGGTCTTCCCCTTTGATTAAAAATATGTATGGGGGTAATGCATCAAAAGCCTTGAAAGTCAAGTGGGAAGGGGGTCGATGGGGAATGTTAATAAGGGAGACATGTTGAGCATTTTTTGGATTGCTGAGATTGCCCAGAAAAAGGATTGCCATGAGTATGTCTGTGGTGAACCTTGTGAATAGGAGATCTTTCGTGGCACCCCACCACATTAAAAATATTGGCTATGAAATTTTTCACTTATTTGACTATTTGAGAATCACAAAAATGTTTGTAATAATTATGATGGAAAGCATGATTTGAATTAGTAGTAATATTTCTCAAGAATAACAATCAATGAATCAAACATTGTCAAACATCTTTCAGGTTAAATTCTCATATACAAACATAAGGAATAACGAACCAATGCAAGCAGGTGCAATGACGATTGAAGTAATCCAACATTGTCAGCAGTTATTGAATCTTTGTCGCTACATTTTTGTAATGATTTTTGAACTCATCATGAGCAACTAACTATAGTATTTAACGCTAGGTAATACACTATCATTTTTCTTTTGTTTGACTACATTATCTACAGATTTATATTGTACACAGCCCTTGCAGTAGAAAATGTCTTTGAAAATACATAAATGTGATTTATTTAGTAGCTTGTTTTTTTGTAACAATTGTCATTATTTTACTGATATCATATTATGCCATCTATTAGGGTTGTGGATAAATGAAATCAATCGTTTTAGATTAGATAAAGAAGAGCAAAATGATTGAGACTCATAAGGTGGAGTAAGTTTTGAATGTGAGAGAGTGACAAAATCATTGGTTAATAATGTTGGTGGTTTTACACTTGATGCAACCCAATTCCCAATTAAATAAATTTAAATTTTACTAACGCCCTAAATCAAGATAAAATCAACTTCATATAAATCAATACTCCCAATATATGACTAAATGCAATAATGTGAGATCTCTGATTTTAAACAACATACACACCTGCTTCCTTATTCTATCTACCCGATGATATATATATAATATAATGTCAATACTTTCCTTGTAGGCATCAAATGATGAACAGGGATACAATTTGAATCCATAAATCCAGACTCAAACACACCAATGAATAATCAAGGTAAAATCACACTTTTGTAAAGCTTATCCCCACCTTCAGCCTGTGAATAACTTGGAGAATGTGGAGCCGCCACACCATGATCCTTAATTTCAAATGCCATCACCGAGTTTGCATCCCGATACCACGGTTGGACATGTGGAGAGGAAAACCCAGGAGGCGAACATGACGACGATGAATGGAGGATAACTGACCCCCAGTTCCGGTCCCCAATCTTGGCTTCTCTCATCCGTCTCCGGGTCAACAAACCCCCTATGTCTTCCCGCCTCATCTCTGAGATGCTGCGAAGTATTGAGAGGCACAGGAGAAGAATGAGAACCACATCCTCCTCGGGCTGCAGTTCTACAGCCAATAGCTTCCAGTTCAGAAGAGCCGTGGCTTTCCCAGTAGGGTTTTCCTCTGAAACCCTAATAAGTGTTACATATTCATCTTCCTCATTGCTGTTTCCTCGTCCAATTTCTTCCTTACTGGACTTCTCCACTTCGTATTGCAACCGTCTCCCTTGCAGCACTTTTATTACCTGTAACATTATTTATCATGTTTTTGCCATGTCCTTTGAGTCCACATTTGGAACCAAATTATCAGTTCTTAAAATCCTCATGCAACAATATAATTATTCGAGACATTCATATCATATACTAGTATACACCATGTATGAATGCCATTGTATAAAATGCAATTTCCACTGAATAATTTTATATGGAGATATTCTCACCGTTGATTCAGAGGATTGGTCATTTACAACATCGAATCTCAGTCCTGATATTGATTTTGATACTGTCCACTGTATTAGCAAATCGTGTCCTGTAGAGAAACTCCATGAAGCATGGTATCCTTCGGGTGGTTCTTTTGGGGTCGCAGTTCCAATAACTTTCCCTGTACTAGATGACAGCACATGAACCCATATAAGACGGACGACACCACACACATAACGAGAAAATCAAACATGTTTACGAAAATTCTTCAAGTAGAATCCACATGAGTTATAAATTGTTATCAATATTGCAATCATTCTTATCAGAACTGCACTGCAATTCTAATATAGAAATAACAAAATATTTAAATGCAGCTTTGTTTCGTCAAGTGTTTAATAATCTAACTATCCATCAAAGAAAATGAAGATGGGAATGGGTAGTTGACTAGTTGCATACCAGATGATCTACCGATTGCAGTTGAACCATAGACATAAGACCACGAGCCTTCACGTATCTCTATAATCCGTTCATCCCATTTCACAACCTTTGGAACTTCGCCTCCCCGTCTCCAAAAGCCTTCTCCAATTCTATGATGCAAAAAACTCAATTTTAACCAAAATTACAAATGGAAAAGGTCTGTAACTTTTAAAAAATAGTATATGAAATAGGCTCAATAAAAGTGCATGTTTACCTCATTCGAGTGACAAAACACTCTCTTCCCGCATGGTCCAGGACAGTCCGAGCCAACCACCTGCCTTCTTGAGGTCTGTAATGATTCATCTTCAGAATTACATCAGATACCATAGCCCCTGAGTCATCTGTTGTCCGATCAGGAACACATTTCAACAGGTATGGCCCTTGTGCTGGTGGAGTTATTGAAGCCACAGCCCTTAATCTTTCATCAATCTCTTTACCAAATGTGAGAAATGGTGCCCGTAGTATGTCGTTCCAAGAAAATGATACAGACTTGAGCAGAGAGCTGCCACTTGAGAAACGGCCTCCTCGTCGACGGAGTTCAAGTATTAAACCTTTGGTCCCGAATTCACAGTAGAAGTGCCATGCTTTTTGCCATGCTTCTGATGTAAGGCAAGACACTGGCTTATCCATTTTCAGCTCCCGGTGACACTTTGAAATACGGAGACGAAGGAATTCGTGCAATGGGTCCCTTTTTGTTTGTGGGATATTTGAAACTGCCTTTAACGATATGCAAACCTGAGATCAGATCACAAGTAACAAGAAGTTGTAATCAATTCAACAAAAATAAGTTGTCGGATCGATTAAGTCAGGGGAAATTGCAATTAATTGGTATGTCACAGGTAAAAACACATAATATCAGCTCACACTTTCGAAAAAGAAATGTGACTTCAAGTTTTGCCAATGGATTACAGTACACAACCTACTTTTGCTAGAATTTAATACGTAAATTGCGTTCTCCCATCTCCATCATTTTATCTGAGTGTCAGCATCAATTAAAATTTGTCATGTGTCAAAATAGGGCTGTACGTTCTCGATTTTCAAATTTGGCAAAGTAAAACCATTTTTTACCAAATAGAATACTTATAGAAAGAAAGGCGATAATGCACTTTATTATCGATGAAAATTGCAATTTTCCCCTTCAATAAATTATGACACTCTTTTCTATTTCTAGAAGTTATTTGCAAAACCAAAAGGCAGACTAACCTCAAATAAGAATCGGGGCATCATGGACTTGTACCTCGTGTTGACATCAACATCCGTTACATCCCAAAAAAAGGGTGGCTCATCGGCAATAGAGCGTATGACAACTGCGCCACCTGCTTTCTCATAAGGTTGATCAAAAGTTCGCTCCCATAACATTTTGGTTTCTTCCACATCTTCTTCCTTCACGGCATCTCCGACTCTAATTGTTTTCTCCATACTGTTTTCCAAATCCTTAACATCCACTGCATATACTGTTGGATAGCTCTAATAATAAACAGATTGAATTAGAATATTCTACAAAATTCATGTACCTTAAATTATTTTGTTTTCCATTCTCCACACACCTGAACACTATAATGAAGGCACATTCATAGCACATTTGATATTAATTGAAAGGGGAAAAACAAATATACAGAGAAAGATAAAATTATATGAGTAAATATACAGAGATGAATTACACCCTCCCATAGTTAATATAAGTCCCTTTCGCACACATGCCCTCGAACCAGGACTTACTATATTAACTATCAAAACTCAAAAGGGAGTAATGTTTCTTTTTTGGGAAAAATGCACGAAACACCATCAAACTTAAGTAAACAGACAATTCCTTAATGCGTGTTACTCATCAAATGTTGCCATGTATCATATAATAATTTGCAGTTTACTCCTTGAGTTGTCAAAGTTACTAACTGGAGCAATTAGTAGTAGTAATTAGTTGTTGTTTAATTGAAAGGGATGAAGAAAAATAAAGGAAAACCATGTATATTAGTATTTAATTAAAGGTAAATAAATTGGCATATTTGTCACTGTTGTTTAAATGAAAAAAGGTGAAGAAAAATAAAGAAAAATCATATATTCTTTAATTAAAAGTAAAAAAGATTGTGATATTTGCCACTAGAATGTAACACAGTAACAGAGCAAGAGAATCATGCATATGTCAAAAGTAAAGAAACAGACAAGTAATGATGACAAAAGGCACAAGGCAAGTATGCACAACAATTCATATGCCTCCATGTGCTTCTCCAATATTCTAACACAAGACAACCTAACCTTGCTTGTCAAGACTCTTGCAACAATTATTGCACTAAAGAACCCTTTCACAAACACTGATAATTCCCTAAGCCTACCACTAATACCATTGGGCATTGGCTCCCCTCCTTTTCTATAACACTTCTTTTAATTCTAAATATTAAAAAAGTATATCACCAATAACATCTAATTAAACAAATAAATTCAACTCATAAGATAAATCAAAGGGATTCAATATAAACAATTACGGGGGTGATGAATGATGATCTTCATGTTGGTTTCGAGGGATGATAATTCATAGAAATTCCCACCAACATCTATTTGGCAAAAACTTTTATTAGATACATTGGTCATTCTACACTGCTAACTATGTCTCTCTCATCTCATAACTTGGAATTCTGTCCGAGGAGGTCACTGAGTCACTCAATAATCTAAAAATGACATATGTCTCCCATCATTGTATTCAAACCCCACACTATCCAATTATGTAATAATGTTTCGAATGTAGAATGAATATTATTGCCAACATAATAAACTCGATCATTGGAGAAATTAAAGATCAAAACGCAAAATATAACTATTAAACAAGATTAAGTACTAATAACTTTGACAACTAAAACCAGGTGGTCATCAATCAGTTTCACAACCAGAAAGCGAAAAAAATCAATGCTGGAATAAATTACCCTGTTTCCTCATTAAATGTTAGGACACCATTTATATAATTATATTCCATGTCTTGTAACATTTCAAGCATATTAAGAAATCTAAGACTATTTTAATCTTCAATTAACCATTACATAGAAGACAATAAATAACACTATCAACTCTTACAATTGAACCACCCCCACGGATTCATGTGTAATTCCCAGCAAATCCATAGAAAGTACTAATAAGAAGCAATGGGTGGGTAACTAAGCAAAGAAAATTTTAACTGTAAAAGAAAAAAAATTACCTTATGAGTAAGCCACATTAGAAGAATATCTGAAGTGGGAACCAAGCAGCAACACTCTTCCCCAAATCTATGCAGCATGTAAATAAACCCTTTGTATCTCTGCTTGGCCGCCACCAAATACACCATCTCTGAACAGTATGGCTCCTTGAACCACCCTCTCCAAAAATTCCCCTCCATTAAGACGTTCAATATCAACATATGATGTGCTTCAATCATCACTGAATTTGGGGATGATGATGATGATGATTCCAAATTGGTTTCATTCTCAAAGGGTTCTTCTGGGAATCTCTGGGCCCAAATCTCCCTGCATCTGTTCACTGCATATTCCTCATTTTCCTGATCGAATATGGCCGCCTTCCCGATTGGCTTCGAGAATCTTGCCTCGCAGTACTTCCTGTAATTAACCTAACATCCAAAAAAGACAGCCTTTTACACCTCGCCACTTAACTTAAAGCATTGATACATAAAATTGAGAAAGGAAATGATTAGATAATATAATAATGGCGTACGGGATTGAGTGTACAGTGGCAAAACCAAACCCATTCGACATCGACGGGCGGGAGAAGTATGGGGGGCTTGGGTCCCCTGCTTAAATCAGCAATCAATGGCATCCAAAGCTGATCATATCTGAAAAAGGAAAAGATAATTAATTTATTAATTGATGGGATTCATTGAGAAATTGAAATTGATTGATGGTGTCGGGCACTTATGAAAGACCTGCGGATGGCTTGGAGGAGAGCGGGTGTGTGGTGCAGCCAATGGATATCGGAGACAAGTCTGAGGAAGGCGAGGTTCCGAAGGGCAGCGGACACCAGATCGACGCCAAAAGACAGCGTTTCGTCGTCGGATATCTCGCTCAGGCATCTGGTCGGAGTGCAGTTGCCCTCTCTACCGGACATTTTTCCTGTGGTGCTTTTTTTTAATAACAAGCCAGAGAAAGGATTTCCTTATTGTAGAACAAAAGTGAGAATGGGAAAAGGGGAAAAGAAAAGAAACAGGGAAAGAGGAATCCAAAGAATGTGAACTTTGATTCAAAGAAGAGTGGAAGAAGAAAACAGTGGGTGGATAGAGAGAGAGGGGGGGTTTACTAGCAATTGGTATTTGGTAGTCTGGACGGACTAGTGCCTACTGCCTACTACCTAGTGGGTGGGGGGTCTCCCGGGTGTCAACTCTGGAAAGGAGAAGTGAGAGAAGCCGAAGAAAAAGGGTGACACGTGGCAAATCAGGGGGTCTGTCTTGTCTTGTCTTTGGTGGAGTCTGCCAACCAAGTGGGCCATTGCATGGCATTAGGCCTCAGCGTTTTAACTAGCGCATTACTCCTACGTCACATTTAATTTTTATTATTTAATTTTTGCATAAAATTCAATATAATATTTTAAAATATACTTCCTTCGTTTTTTAAAGATAGCTACTGACCAACCCAGCACGCAGTTCAAATCACAATTTAAACCATTAATAACTCAAATTCGATAGAAGTAAAAATTCTAAAACTTCGGTATTTAAAAACTACAAGATGAGACGAATCTAACAAGATCTCACTTGGTTATATTTTAACTTGTATATCTATGATAAAACTTCAAATCAAAGTGTTTAGGTGAATAGTGTAAATTTTACCAATTTAGCTATCTTTTCTAAACGGAGGGAGTATAAAATAAAAAATTATATATTTTAAAGTTACATGATCACACAATTTTAACAACAACCTAACTGGATTATTTTTTTTTCCAAATACTACTATATTATTGCAATAAAATTAAATCAAAGTTCAATAATAAATAATATCAAAAAATCAAACAGGACATAATAGATGGGACAGAGGGAGTACATGTTTATTTTTTTTTGGAGGGCCATTGAAGGCCTGGAAAAAAAATGGTGGGAGCTCATGCCACACAAATTACAAAGGTGTACATGTTTAATTAAAAATTGGGTTGCACAGTAACCCGTTCAAATTTCGCTTATCATGATTTTTGTGACAAATACTGCTACTAGCCTACTACTGTATTAGGTCATCTCCAACCACACCCTCCATTTTTTCAGGAGCTACAGTACAAATCTCTATTTTTGCAGGACTGTTACAGTAACTGCATCTCCAACCCAACCCTCTATTTTTGCAGGGTCAAAGAATATTCCCCACATATTTCATTTCATATATTATTTTATATTACTTTTTATATTTACAAATAACACACAATAGCATTGCATCAAGCTAAACGAGAAGATAGAATAATGTCGGTAGACTTGAGTGCCATTACAGATCCTACTACTTATGCTTATTATAAACAAGAGAGGGAAAAAATCATGCGCAACCGAATGGGAAATCCACCTGAAGATTCTTCGTCGGGACTTTTTAGTCAACTTTTCAACAATTTGGGTGGGGATGATGGAATTAATTTAGATGATTATTGAGTGAAGAATTTTATGTTGTAGTATGAGTATTGAAGTTTATGTTGTACTAGGTTTTTAAGTTTATGTAGTGTTTGATGTTTAATTTGATGTTGGGTTTTTTTAATGCATTTTATGTAATGTAGAAGTTTTATTATTATTTAATGAGTGTTTAATATTTAAATTTAGTGAATCAACAATAATTACACACAAAATATATTTAATTCTAAAAATAAAATATAATTTAAATAAAATAATTTAAATATAAATTTAAAATTAAAATAAACTTTTATAATTACAATTCAACCCTTTGGGGTCAAAATATAAATAACAAAATTTAAAACCTATTAAATAAAAAGAGAAAAAAAAAAAGGCCTGTGAACAGTGTTCCGCTCAATTAAGCGGAACACTGTAGCTCACTCTCAATTGAGAGGGAGCAAACTCCATTTTTGCAGGGTGGGTTGGAGCCCCACCCTGCATTTTGACCCTGCAATTTTGCAAATGTCATGGTGGAGTTGCTCTTAAAGTGGGTGTTAACGCATTTATGTTATACCTAAAATTCCAAGTGGGCAAGTAATCTGTTGGCACAAGACCCAAATCCAGATTAGGTGACTGGGTGATCATCATTTAATGATTTATCATGTCTCTCGGTCTCTCCTAATACTTACTCCATTACTTTTTAATTGTCTTTCTAAATATAAAAAAAGTATTTCAAAATAATTGTCGTTTTCCATCTTTATATCATGTTTTTCCAATATTACCCTTTTACTCTCATAAATACTTCATTCGTTTTCCAATATTTGCGACATTGCAAATTATGGCACTATTCATTGTACTGCTTTGATTTCAATTTTTATCATAGTTATACTAGTCGGGATCTTGTTAGATTCGTCTCGTTTTGTAGTTTTTAAATATCAAACTTTTAGAATTTTCATTTGTACCGAAATTAAGTTATTGATGGTTTAAAATTTACATTGGACTGCGCATTGTGTGGGTCCGTAGCAAATATTGGAAAATGGAGGAAGGGGATGTTTGTGAGTCAGCAAATCCACTAGCATATAGCAGATTTGGAGAGAGAACTGTGAGACAATATGCTATTTCAATCTGCTATCCGCCAGTCAATCTACTAACATCCAAACATCCTCAAAGTATCATTCATTTTCTCTCAACTCAAACTTACTTTTTCTTGGTTTGTGTAAATAAATGAGGGGCAAAAATGAAAATTTGGAATTTAATCATTACATTCCTTGGTGTTTGGAATTTCTTCTTAAACATCTACTAAAGAGGAACAAGGGAGTACTGTTATTACTACTAGTACACCACTCCCTATACTAGTATTAGTACTAGGGGTGGGCAAAATATTCGAACCGATTCGTTGAACCGCTGAATCGAACTGAAATCGAACCGAATTTTCGATTAACCGAGGACCCCGGAGCAAATACAAATATCATATTTCAGTATTCGTCCGGTTCAAATACAAATACAAATACTTTAATTTTTTTCCCCGGTTAACCGAACCGAACCGAATATATTTATTTTATTTTAAAAGTTATATATAGTGTAAATATTATAGATATTTGATGGTATAAAATTATATAGATAATATATATCATTATTTATTTAATTATTTAAGTATATAATAAAACAAATATAAAAAACTAAAGAGCTAATTATCAAAATATATCACCATAATTAATAAGCCTATATTGATTTTTGTCTTTCAGAATACCCTATTATTAAAATATACCTCAAATTTAAGATTTGTTACATATACTAACATATTTTGATTACATTGAAAAGAACCATTTGATTCCATAGTTATATGTATATTTTTTTTCTGAGTGTAATAACCTCGTCCGACCCTCTTAAAATGTATAATCAAGTTTTCATTTCTTAAATCTTTGAGTTTCGTAGATTTTTAAATATTCGAACCGAATCGTTTAACCGCTAAATCTAATCGAATCCGAACGCCCGGTTAACCGAGGACTCCGGTTACAAATACAAATACTAAAATGAAGTATTTGCCCGGTTCAAATACAAATACAAATACCTGAAAAATTCAGGTTAACCGAACCGTGCCCACCCCTAATTAGTACTATAGTAGTAGGCTTAATTATTTTATTTTGAATAGTGCTAATCACCTATTCAAGAGGCGATTAGTAATATTCACCATTTTTTTTCTTTTTTTCTTTATTTTGTTAATTGTCGTTTGGTTCGGGGTATTTAAGATTCTCATTGGGAATCAAACATGCACATGTTTAGTTCGGGGCATGTTTCATGTGGAAATGTTATATTTTCACCGATGTGGGAATGCTAAGGATTTTGTGTGGGAATGTGATTTCCACCTGCAAGACATGTACTCTTAAATCACCACCTCCACATTGCATACTTTTATACCAATTTGATTTTTATACCCTCATTTTTATTGTCGGATAAATTTGGTTGTAAATTCAACAGCTATCCGACAAAACGCTAAGGGTCCATTTAAAAGTATGCAAAGTGTAGGTGGTAAAGTATCTAAATTTATAAAATAAAATAAGTATAAAAATGAGGATATAAAAGTCAAATTGGTGTAAAAGTATGCAAAGTTGATATGGTAATTTAAGATTACATGTCTCCAGGTGGGAATCACATCTCAACCAAAATCCTTAACATTCCCACATCAGTGAGAATATAACATTTCCACATAAAACATGCCCCGAACTAAACATGGGCATGTTTGATTCCAAATGGGAATCTTGGATACCCCGAACCAAATGGCAATTAAAAAATAAAGAAAAAGAAAAAAAATTGATGAATAGTGCTAAGGCTAATAGCCCGTTGAACAGGCGATTAGCACTATTCATGAATAAAATAATAATGAAATGGGACAAATCGCCTGTTGAACAGACGATTAGCACTATTCACTATTTTTTTAATATACTCGCCTGTTCAACATATTCATGAATAAAATAATAATGAAATGGGACAAATCGCCTGTTGAACAGACGATTAGCACTATTCACTATTTTTTTAATATACTCGCCTGTTCAACAGGCGATCAGGAATAAAATATTTATTTTTTTCAATCACATGTTCAACAAGTGATTTCGTATTATTTTGGGAACAAAATATTTTATCTGTATTATTTTAATAATTAAGTCTATATTAGTATTTGTATTACTAGTATTATCCCAGCTCGAATGGGCCGGGATATGATAATGATGGATTAATATAGTTCGAATAATGAATATTGAAATTTTATATTATTTGATTGTTGAATACAAAATATTAATTGTTAGGATATAGATTATTAATTTAATAGTTTAAACAATAGTGCATTATTTAAATGTAAATAATTTTTTTTTTCAAGGCCTTTATTGCGAAAGGGAGTTGTGGAAGCTCATACCACACAAATTACAAATATATAAATGGGAGGGATATGGGATTAGAGGGGGGAATTATTAGACCATAAGATAAGGTTAAAAATAAAGAAATTTGACATCTTGACAAAGTCATTAAATTACCAAAAATTATAACATTTCATAAATTAATTATCACATAGTACCATAGATAATTTTATTATATGTAATTAAATGGACCAAACACTATTTACATCTATAAAACAATGTGGATAAATTTTTTAAAACTATATATATAATGTTTAGAAATTTATATTATTAGTCTTACTAATTAAAATTATAGTTAATTATTTAAATATATAAATTTCATCCAAATTTTCAATAAACATGTGTTTAGACAAAAAATCCTTATAAACAAAAAAGTTAGTAAATAATATCACGATTAATTTTTCATTCAATATAAATCATTATTTTTAATATTAAGATAAACAATTTTGCATACATTCAATATAGATGTCCATGAGGAAAGAAGGAAAATTAGTCTCTCTTTTTTACAAAAAGCCAAATCGATCCTTTTTTTTTATTTTTTTTGCTCAATTGATGCACTACATATACCATATATGTCCCAATCAGTCCACTAATTATGCTGATGTGGCAATAGTTTTTGCCAAAATAGTCCCTTTTTTCCAAAAACTAAATCGGTCATTTAGTAAATTTTTGCCCACTTTCATGCAGTCCAATACACATTTTAAACCAATAATAACTCAAGTTCGGTGTAAATAAAAATTCTAAAATTTCGATATTTAAAAACTATACGACGAGACAAATATAACAAGATCTCGTTTGGCTCATTTTAACTTATATAACTATGTTTAAACTTTTAAGTCAAAGCATGTGTGTGAAAAGTAGCAAATTATCCAATATAAAAAACAGAGGGAGCATATCGCAATTGGTCTTCATTTTATGGAGAAACACGAAAAACCACTGAACTCTAAAATAACATCCACCGGGGTGGCCGCTGATTAGAACCCAGATGACATCCAACAAATGTACTAACCAATTCGATGCAAGAACGGACTTCCATATGGGTAAGAGTGACACTTCCCTCTTCTTATGATCGGTTTGGGGGATGTGCATGACTGTAAAAAGTAAAAACGGGAATTAAATTGGAGTTTACCTCAAAATTTTTACCGGTGTACTATCGATGAGAAAGTGACATGCTATTGATGGGACGCGTGTCATGTTGACCTTATAAAATGGAATTCATATGTGCCTTTCACCAAGCTTTTTTAAGCGCACATTTATGGATCTTTTCGAAATTGGGTTATTGTACCCGATGCATCTACATTGTTATCCTTTTTTACTTCCTCCGTTTTTTGGTAGCTATATTTGACAAAATAATACTGTTTATTCATATACTCTGACTTAAAGTTTTATCATGGTTATACAAGTTAAAATATAGCTAAGTGAGATCTTGTTAGATTCGTATCGTCTTGTAATTTTTAAATATCGAACTTTTAGAATTTTTACTTATACCGAATTTGAGTTATTAATGGTTTAAAATGTACATTGGATTACGTACTGGGTGGGTCCGTAGTAATCTTTAAAAAACAGAGGAAATATTATTTTTCATTTTATTTTACTTTTAGTTTCTTAATAAAATACTTCCTCTCTGGTTATGTTTTTTACGAATATACTTTACACGTAGTTCAATGTAGATTTTAAATTTAAACAAGTTTGCCATCTTCGAACCTCGCATTAGTGGACCCCAAGCTGATCGCTTCATCCGAAGTAGTAAGTTTCCCCACTCTTTTAGTGTTGAAGCAGCGGGCTTTGCTGGTGGAATTTGGATTATGTGGAAGGATAGCATCATGTTGAGATTGTTGAATGTCACTCCCAATATGTTGACATGTGTGTTTCCTCGAATGCTTCGAACCATTAAACCACTAATTTAAACTTATATTGGCAGGAATAAACAAGTTTCGATTAATAACGCTCTAATATTACTTGGGCATTCAAAGGATTAAATTAGTCTGGGCCGACATCCCACATACAATTTGGGCTTACTAAATTTGGGCCGAATAATTAAAACTTCAGCCAGTTCTAGTGTTCCAAATGGGCTTTTCTATTATTTTGTTTGGATTATTACTAGGACAAATTATAGTAAAGGACCTATTAGAATTAGTTTGTATTTTAAAAAGACCCATTGTAAAAAACTTACAAAAAAGGACCCATTTAAGTTTTGACTTTAAAATAGTACCCACCTAACTTCCCAATAAATTTATCTTTAAATATGAGACACACTCTACAATTTGAGCAAAAATTCCATTTACTTTGTAAACTCACTAAAATAATTAACTTATAAAAAATGAATCAAGAAGAAATAAATTCATTAATATATGAATATAGAATATATTTACAAACTATGGAAGAAAGAATTGAAAATTGGAATGACATTGTTTATACTATACTCATATTTTTAACTGAATATAATCAAAAGGTATATCCCTATTCGGAAGAAAAAAGTTTTTGGGACAAAATAATTTTACTCAGAATAGGATCAGATAGTGAAAATTATGATGAAGAACAACCAGACAATTTAAGTAATTATGGTGAATATTATTTTTCTTATTAAAACCAGTAACACAACAAAATTAATTAAAATATTTTTATTCCACCCCTTTTTACAATTTGGTATCAGAGCCAAGAACGATTAATCTGGACATGAGTAACCATAATCACAATGATCATATATTAAACTATCATATGTCAAGATTAAGATTAAATACTTCAGAACAACTATACCCAGAATATATTCCAACAGCAAGATATCCTTTAGATGAAAATCAAGAAATAGATTATCCACTAAGTACGATTAATCCACTCGATACTGAAAACTATATAATAAATAGAAATGATGAATATACACAAAATAACACCGAAAGCTTGATGATACAAGCAAGAATTGAAAGAGCCTTTCTAAACAGAATAAGAGGATTGGAACCACAAATAAGACCACTTACAGACATAAGAACCAACAATAATCGTAGATTTTTAACACCCACATTTAATCCTGATCATGAAATAAGTCAAGGAGAAATAGAAAATATGGATCAACAAATAGAAGAAAGAAAAACATACATAGACAGAAGAAGAAGAAGATTAAATAGATTGCAAAACGATGAAGAATTTGGAATAAGACTAGGAAATAGAGGAAAAAGATTACTTTGGATAGGAAACTATATAATTGAAACGGAAGAATATAATGGTAATTTAATACAAATTATATCAAAAAGAGAAGAAGAACAAGAGTTAGTATCACAAGTCAAATTATCTATAATCAACAATGAAATTACAACTTACAAAATGTTTCCAGGATATATAACACACAACACCATGTTTACTAGAGCACATTCACCCGAATTTTCAGATCAAGAATCAAATTATAGTGAAGACTAATAAGATGCCAGGAATAAAGTTAGAAAATGAAACAATAGAAAGACTGACTAATAAAATTCATGAAATAGAAAGTCAACCACAAGATATAAGTACCATAATAATGAAACAAAAACTATTAAGAATAAAATTCAAGATTTCTAAAATGATAGATGAAAGAGAAGCATATGTAATTATACAAAAACGCATAGATCCAGAAAAAGAAGAATCGGAGTTAATAAAAGAATGATATTTAAATGAATTAGAAACAATAGAAATAGAAGAATTAGAAAGGGAAACTGAAATAGATGAAGTAAACGACTTCATTAGAAACATAAGAAATATTAGAAGATGAGTTATCTAGAAGATTTAGAAACAATAAAAGATGGAATTGAACTAATAAAAGAACTAATGATAAGTCTAGATACAAGACTCTACAATATCGAAAGATACATAGACAAAACAATAATTAAAACTCCACAAAAGCAAGTAGAATTAGAAAAGTCACTTCCACTACCAAAATGGGAGAAGACACCAGAAGCAGGAAGTCTCGATCATAGAGTAATGATGAAAGAAATAGAAAAACTAAACAAACAAAACAAAATTAGAATTCTAATAGACAAAGTAGAAAAATTAAAAAAGATAAATGAAGAACTAAAGGAAGAAAAATTAGAAAGTAGAGAAGATAAAGAAGAAACAGAATGAATACAAGTATAGAAGACTTAATAAATGAATTAAGTAGTGATTTAGAACGACTAAATTTAGAACCAATATATACAGGAACATTTTCAGAAACAGAATTAGAAACTAATGAAAGTGATTTGGAAGAACAACATAAAGTCTTTATGAATAATCATAGATTATATTTACCATCATCAGAAGTAGTTGGAGAAACTAGCACTACCTTGCCAAGAGAATGTGTAACAGGAACTACACCAATGGAAGTAGATCAAACTACAAATAGACAAAATATAGACAATTATCAAAGTAGATTACAAAATTTATCTTCAAGAAATTTCCCAATAAGAAAAACAACATCTAAAAAAGAAATTTGGAAATACAATGAAGATTTTGAGTTAAAAGAAACAAGAATAGGAAATGTGAGACCAGGAGATGCAATATTCCTAAACCTGGATTGTCTTAAACAGCCAAGTCTAGAACTAGAAAAATGGAAACAGATAATAAGAATACATTTAATGTCAGAAGAAAGTACGTCAAGAGCAAAAACATTAAAAATATGGAATTTAGTCCAAGGAAATGTGGCACAATTCCTTGCAGGAATTTCCTCAAATACAAAACAAACTTATATGAATACAATTACTCAAGGATTTGGACAAGATGTAAACACAGTAATAGAGGAATTTATCAATATCATACAAGAAGAATTTCTAGGAGTACAAAGCTTAGATAATAATGCTATAATAGAAGAACGAGATCAAGCGTTACTAAGATTAAATAAAATAAGACTAAGAGATTTATGCTTTTTTGATCAATTATCTGAACAATTTAAAAGTTACTATTATACAGCTTATACAAGCTCACAAAATAATGAACACACCATGAACTCTATATTTTCAAAACTACCATCACCATGGGATGAATATATGTGGAAAACATGGATTCAAAATAAAAATGACTATCCGAATAATTTAGGAAGCCGAATAAGATTAATAAGACAGGTAATAACTGAGTTATGTTACCAAAGAAAAATATTAGATCACACTAAAATATATAATAAAGCTGCTGATTTATGCTGTCAAGAAAATGCAGAAAATTTTGAATGGGGAAAAAATAAACCATATAGAAAAAATAAGAGATTTAAAAAATTTAAACCAATAAAAAGAAAATTTAAGAAAGGAAAAAGATTTAAAATCTTTAATAAGAAAAAATTCTTTAAGCCAAAATTTGGAAGAAAATATTATAAAAGAAGAAATGACAAAAGACAAAATAAAAAGAATCCAACCACATGTAAATGTTATAACTGTGGAGAAATAGGACACTTTGCAAGTGATTGTACAAGACCAAAGAAAAAACAAGTAAGATTTATGGAATATGATATTATAGATGAACAAATATTCAAAGAAATAGAATCAGATCTAGAAAGTATAAGTGAACCAGAATCAGGAGATGAGATATATGAAGTAAAATTCTCTGAAATAGAAAATGAATAAAGATAAAGAAATAATCACAGAAGAACAAGAGGAAACAAAAGAAATCGAATATGTAGAACAATATGAAGGACAAAGAGGATATGCAATAAGAGCTATCTTAAGTCCAGAACAAATTAATAAAATACAAGGATTAGATCTAAAACATGGATTCAGGCATACAAATTTTAATATACTATAAAGAACATTCTCAATAAATAATATAGTAATTCATGAATATCATGAACTAGAAAAAACAGTAGATGTATGTAACACTAATACTACTCTAAAACTGCACTTTTTAACAAAAGATATAATAAATAAAGGGCTAAAAAAATTAAGTAGAAAGAAAACAGAGAAAATACAATACGTACATTTAGCAGGAGTAAAGATTCTAATAAAATCTTTATTTAGAAGTGGAATAGACTTACCAGTAACAATAAGCCTACATGATTCAAGATTATTAAATCCACAAGACTCACACTTAGGAACTATTAATGGAAACCTGATTTACCAAAAACTACTATTTACATGTTACCCAAACTATTGTGTATCTTTACAAGATCAAAATAAACATTAACCCTATACATAAAAGTACATAGGAATGATGTAATGAAAAATGAAAGTAAAATATTTACAGTACATTATAGTGCTTTTTATAGCTACCTAAATAGCAATAGACTAAAACCTTATGATGATAAAAAGACAATAGAAATACACGAAGCATGTAGAGACACAATAGCAGATCTAATATTACCAGAATTGAATAATCCGACGTTACAAGATGATTGGATAATTGATCTTGCAGACAAGAAAAATACAATAGAATTTGGAAAACCATTAGAAAATAGGAGACCACAATTATCCTATGTAGGAAGAACAATGAGTAGCAGAAAAAGTATAGATTATAGCCCGAGAACAAATCTAATACTTGATCAACCAAGACATAGTATTGATATCCCATACGAAAAGAGTAAACAAAAAGCCCAAACATTGAGAATTAATATAGAATATTATAATGGCACAAACTGGATAAAAGGACCAAATATATTAGTAGACACTGGAGCTGGTAAGAATCATATAGGAAAAACTTGTATAAATGGATTAACAAAGCATATAGGAACAGAATATAGATATACTACTTTTGAAGGAAAAGTAAAAAGAGTAAATGAAATAGTAATAGTACCAATAAAACTAGGTACAGACTTAATAGAAGAAGTAAAATGTTATGTAGCAGAAGAAGAAGGAACATCTAGTAGCACCTATCATGTCTTGTTAGGCAATGAGTTTTTAGACTCATTAAACAAATATACGATAACAGGAGAAATTTTTAGTGGAAAAACAAAAAATGGAAAAGCTTTCGTAATAGGAAAAGCATATATATGAAAGAAATTAGATTTCCAACAACAGTATACCTAGAGTTAACTATACTACAAACAAATATAACAACATGTGCTATACTAGATACAGGAGCAGAAATCACATTAATACAATAACATTTAATAAAAGAATGGGAAGTAAATAAAAGACAATAGAAGTACATGGAGCTACTGGACACAGTCTAATTATTAATAAAATAGCTAAAGATGTTCAAATAATTTTAGGTAATAAAATATTTACAATACAAGAAGTATATGTTAGCCAGTAAAAACAATTGATATATTATTAGGGACAGATTTTACAAGTTTATTTCAAAGCTTTAGAGTAGATAGATATAATATTCAACTTAGATCAGCATGTAACCACTATATTACTATTCCGAGAATAAGGAAACCATACAGAGTGCTTCAGAAACGTGGTGAAAAAGGAGAAATTATAAAACAACCAATTACTTATTACATAAAATTTAAAATTCACAAAATTAAAAAACAAGTGCTAATTCAAAAGCCGGAAGATTTTGATAAATATGAACTTCATGAGACAATAAAATACATCTTTGAAAACTATGGAGAAAATCCAATTGAAAAATGGAATCTTAATAAAATATATGCAGAATTAAAAATGAAAAACGACGATATAATAATAAGAACTCAACCTATGATGCATAATCAAGAAGATATTGAAGAACTTCGAAAACAAATAAATGAATTGTTAGAATTAGATCTTATTCAAGAATCTATAGCAGAACATAATAGTCAGGCTTTCTTGGTTAGAAATCGTAGTGAACAAATAAGAAAGAAACCAAGGTTAGTAATAAACTATAAGGAACTAAACAAAAACATGATATTTGATGGATACTTTCTACCTAACAAAGAAAATCTAATAGGATTAGCTAGAGGTAGAACTATCTATTCAAACCAGAAAGTTATCCTCAAGACTATGGAACCCCCAAAACAGAAATCTTCAATGACAAATACATCTACTTCAAAAGAGCAATGGGAATACGTGCTGTCCATGAACAGATGAAAAGACTATACAACCAAGGAGCATGAATCTTTTTTGGAAATGAAGAAATCGTAGTGATTGAACAATTGAATACTCCAGGATTCAGATCAGGAAACTTAGCAGGACTAATTCAGAAATTTGACACATACAATTTTGAATGCTCAGAAGAAGTCAAGAGTATCTGGAAGAAAGCTGTAGAAAAATCCACCACAAGTCTAAAGACAAGAACATTTCTTCGGAAAGAGACAACGAAGTGAGGTAAGCAGTGACGACAAAGAGGAACAATGTAGCACTAAGAAGAGAATAATGCAGCAAGACGTATGCCATGACGAATGTACACAAACAAACAAAGAAGAAAGATAATAAACAAGTGAATTATTGAAGACAATAATGCATAGCCACCGGATGAATTATTACAAGAAGACAGCTCAAAGTGCATGATTAAAGAAGAAAGTGACAGCCACCAAACATCAATAATGGAGAAGAAAAGAAGGGAGAAGATGATGCCACGTACCTCAATTCAGGACCATTAGATCTTCAGAACTCCATCTATAAAAGGAGGCAATGCTTATGAAGAAGGCAGAAGTGAAGATACCTATCATAGTATTCTTTCTCTTGCATTTCTTTGTAATCTTTAGTTCTCTCTGTGTGATGTAAAACTATGAGTGATTTTAAAAGCTTTCAATAAAAGATGATCGGCTAAGTACAATAGCCTGATCATTCCAGTAAATATCTTCGAGTATATTTTTCTAAAGTCTACCAAAATTCTGAATATATGTGAGTGAGTGAAACATATGTTGAGAGTCATGTCATCGATACAGTGATTTCCGAGAGGTCATGCATACCAGAGTAAGGCAGGAGGCCTGAAAGAAGGATAGCAGACGAGGAAAGAAGGTTACTCGTTGAAGGACTTGATCAGAAGTTTCAACCACAAAAGCTTATACTACGGAAGCGAGGTAGACCCTGAAATTTTACTTTGAATGATAAATACTGTGAATGATCATGGCATATATTTCAATTATTTACGTTCTCTACAAAAGATCATTAAATAGAATCCATAACATAATATTTTGATATTGTAAGAACAAACACAACAGAATATTTACTACAATACAAGTCTTTCACTTTTCATATACTAGATTGTTCGATAAAAATACACAATACGCAGAACCACTAGATAAGAAGGATAAAAATATTTAATAATAATAATAATAAATAATTAATTAAATAATAAATAATAATAATAAATTAATTAATATAATCAGTAAATTAAATATAAATAAATAAATAAATAATAAAATTAAGGATATTTTAATATTTCACATCAATCATTTTAGAACAGGTTAATCTTTAAATGTTAGTTAAGTTTCAAAGTTTTGGGGTCCCTATCTCTAAACTTATGAAAAGGGGGTCTTTGACCCTAATATCATGTTTCAAGAGGTCCCTCTCCCAAACTACCCCTATTACTAAATGATTAGCTCGAATTAACATTACATGGAGGGTGTTCTTTCGATATAATGAAAACATACGAAACAATAACAAAAATTATTGAATCGGATAGAAAATAGAAAACAGAGGTTTATGGTGATCCTGAGCTTCTAATGACTTTATGAAATTTTCTGCAGTCATATCAACACACCTTAAAAACCTTCCTTTCGTAATAGTTATACTAAATTATGTATTTAACCATTATTAAAAAATATAAAATATTTTTTCATATATTAATTTATATATTTTATATGAAATAACTGTACTTATTTTTTTTTATAGGTATTAAATTTATTATTTATTAATTTATATTAATGTCATGTTAGCACCATGGTGGTGTTGGTAAGTGTGTAGTTTAGATGCTAAATCAATAAATGTACATGTGCAGAAAGAATGTGCTAGTATAAATTTTATTTTATGATATATATTATATATATAAAAATATATTATTATATTTAATATTACAAAAATTCAAAAAATACATCAAAAAGATTAAACAAATTATAAAAATTCAAAAATATACGGGAAAAATTCACTTTCGGTCCCATAAGATTTGCTCACACTCATTTTTTATCTCAAATTTATGAAATTTTCACTTTTAGTCCCATAAGATAATTATTTTTTCCACTTCTGGTCATTCAATCTATTTTTTAAAAAAATATTTATTAGGTTCAACATGCAATTTTTAAAAATTTTATTTATTTGCAAATTGCTCATAATTCAATTAAAATTATAAATCATTTAATTATTTAATTAAACCCAAATTTATTCATATGTACCAAATAAAATTATTTTTGAATTTGTTAAAAGAACAATATTTATTGAATAATGAAATTTTAAATTTTTTAATAACTATATTTTATGAAATTTCTTAAATATAATATTTTAATTAATATTTTTTAAATAGTAAAAAATATAAAAATATAATGAATGCAATACACATAAAATAAAATATTTTATATTCCTAAAGATTTTAAAACTATTACTATGTAATAAATATTTAATAAGAATATTTTATTTATTATTTTGTAAATGGAATTATATATATTTCTATTCAATATATTATATAGTAAATATTTATAATAAAATTTTATTATTATTTAATAAATATTATATCCTAATAAATTCAAAAATAATTTTATTTGGTACAATAAATAAATTTTGGTTTAATTAAATGGTTATGGTTTTTTAATTGGATTGTGGGCATTTTACAAATAAAAAAATATTTAAAAATACCACATTAACCCCAATAAATATTTTTTTCTTAAATAATAGTCACAATGACCGAAGTGGAAACTTTAATTATCTTATGGGAGCAAAAGTAAAAATTTCATAAACTTTTGACTAAAAGTGGGCGAAAGAAAATCCTATAGGACCAAAAGTGGATTTTTTTTCCAAAATATATTGTAGTATTAAATTTTATTTATATCAAATACTCCTCTATTTTTTAGGAGACACAATCCTTCAATGCCACTAAATTCTCAAATAATTAATCTTATATCCCGATACTAGTAACTAACCCGTCGAGACTCGACGGGCATAACTATATATTTTATATAATATATATACTTATATTATATAAAGTAATAAATTTTATTTTAAGTAATTAAAAATGTATAATGATTTTATATATATTCAAAAGAGAATAGATTAAGCGGTACAACGAATTAGGGTTATGAATCCTCTCTCGCGATTTTCGTCGTCTTCTTATGGGTCTCCTTCCAAACCCTTACCGGAACCCCCTGATTCTCGGCCCTTGCCGGAGGCACGTCGCTTATCCTTCCAGGACATTATTTGAGATAGTTCTACGCCGCTAGACCCTCTGGCTGCACCTGCTAAACATCTTACGAAGTTGGTTGATACGGACCTGTTTAACGAGAATCCTCTTCTCCCTACGGTGGATTTCCATGAGGAAGCCATAGATCATATGTGTGCGCCCTTCCGGGAAGCTCTGGTTGTTAAAGTTTTTGGCAAAAGAATTGGTCTGTCGATCCTCAAGGAAAAGTTAACAAGACTCTGGAAGCTGGTTGGCGACTTCATCCTCACCGACACGACCAATGGGCACTTTTTAGCCAAGTTCTCTTTGGAAGCAGATAGAAAGAATGCTCTTTTTGATGGTCCTTGGTCTGTCTTTGACCATCATGTAGCGGTTGTTCCCTGGACAAAAGAGTTTCTTGCTCCAGTCGTCCCGTATACTAAATCCACGGTGTGGGCTAGGGTGCTAGAATTGGATCCTGTGTATTACTATGAGGATGCTCTATTCATTATTGGCCATATGATTGGAAAACCAAAGAAGATTGATGCCACCACATCAACTTTGAGTTGGGGACAATTTGCGAGGATATGTGTGGAAGTTGACCTAACACAACCACTGATTGGTAAAGTTAGGGTTGATGGCTTCTGGCATAACGTTGCGTATGAGGGATTGCACAACATTTGTTCGCTCTGTGGTAAGTTTGGCCATGTCAAAAGTGGTTGTGATCACACCAGCGATGTCCATGCTGAGCATGCTGCAACAAACCCTTCAACCTCGACGAAGGGAGCATCGGATAGGGGGAAGAATAAAGTGGACGATGATGGTCATTGAAACTTTTGACAAGTTTCATGGTGCAGCCGGGGTAGACAATTCAATCTTAACAGACATCAGCGCTCAATACTTAATATAGTATCATTTATTACATCTGTCTGACACACTGAAGGTCCCCGGCAATGGCGCCATGAAACTTTTGACAATTTCCTACACGAGTATTTTCTAAAAAATAAGAATAATCCCGGGTTCGATTTTTATTTAATGAAAATCGATTTATGAAGGTGGATTTGGAATTAGGGATATGTTTATAGTTGTCACGTTTTTATTACTCGTGTTAAGAAACTGTGCCCCCGAAAGCGCACGGTGTCAAAAATTGCAGTAATTTATAGTAAGACCGGATCGTTCACTGGAGGATGTGCGATAGAAGCAGGGCCCACGTCGTTTACTAAGATTTTCCACTCGGTTACTCGATTCAAGTTTTGCAATGATTTCTAACAACTACTTGACAATAATTTAAACTAGATTATGAAAGCACTAAAAATTATCCTACAAAGCAAGGTAAAATTAGTCTCAAAAGCAATTAAATCTATTCTAAGAAAACAACAAGAATTATGCTAAGAAAGCAGGTAAGATTATTCTACGAAAGCAGATTTAAAATGTGAGAAGGGACATGGAGAAAATAATAAAGATTGGACAAGATTCAGATGAAACATAAGTAAACTTCCATTTTAATACACAGATCTTTGTTTGGGGTAGTTCGTCAGTTAGCTAACTCTCATGCTCTCTACACCGTGTTCCCTTTAACAAACAGGTACTTACAGTGAGAATTTACATGCTCTTAAGACAACAAATTCTAAGATACCACAGACACATAACTACCCTTGCAATGCACTGCTGAGGTATATTATTTATCTGTGGTGGACAAGCAACACCTGACAAATTATTAGTTGATATGACAAGTACTCCTGTCATCCCCCTTGTCACACCTAAAGTCCAAATCTAATCCCGAACTAATCCATAACTCTTAAACCTTTCAACCGGCGGCCAACCTCTAATTATTCCGAGTGACCTCTATGAAAGCGTTTTAAAGAAAGCGATAAAGAAAGCAGTAAAGAAATCATTTAAAACCTATCACTCGGAAGTCTTAAAAGATCATCACATTCCGCTAGTATAAAAGAGCCCCTAGTCTTGGTGACCAGATGCAGATTTAGAACTTCCCAAATATCAGTAAGCCACAGGGCTTATAACATCCGGTTAGTTACGAGATACAAACATGAGTGGAACAGACCTATGAAGATCTATTCTGAATGTACTCACTCGAGACTCAATTTTAGGCTTCGGCGGGAGAAGATAGTAGTTGAAAGAATACTCAATCCCTACCTTAGAAATTAACCAAGGCCTATATGTTGTTCCTCTAATATTATTTATCACATCTTATCCGACTCCAAGTGGACACTGATTCGATGCAATACTTAATAAAAGGTTTCCAACACACAGTAATTTTGAGAAACAAATAGATGTTGAAAATCCTTCCCTAAATAGGTACTAAACTCTCAATTAAAACACATATCCTTTCAGTCTAGGTGAGACCTAATCGCTGACTCTGCTTCTAAGTTCTCAAAATCAATCCCCAGTAGAATATGAGTTAGTCATAACTGTCGAATTTATCTCTTACTCAGATCCGGATTTTATAAAGTGATTTTTTTGTGGAAATTTATTATGCAACATCTGATTTAAATCAAGACTTCTATGTCCAATGAGGAGGATCTCCAAAATATTATAGACCACAATATCTACATAATAATATCATGCATACATGTATATGAGAAGTAAAATAAAGTACCCCAAAATATAGAGTGGGGTTAGACAGAATTTGATACACAAAGATGAATTAGCCTGGGATAAGAAGAAAATGGCTAAAGAGATTACAAAATAATTAGGGTTAATTGGATTGCAGTTATTTGTGGTCCAGTTAACCTAATTATTAAGGTGAGATGATTTTAGACAGCAGAAGACCTTAAACGACAGTGATCGCTATCATTAAGACTCCTGCCCTCTGTGAAATGAGAGAAAAACCTACATATTTTCTCACTGTAGTACTATTCAAAAAGTGTTGATCGACACTTTTGGACAATATTACAGCTCAAAGTTCAGGTTTGAAATTAAAATAAAGAAAAGGAAACTGTATCCGGATAGGAGTCAGCTGAGCAGCTGTTATAATCCCGGATGGACGAACCGCCAAGGCTTCCACCGACCACTATCCGGACCATGCAAAATAACAACTAGTAATTAATATTAAGAATACGAGTTAGTTTATCCGTGTGGAAATACCCGCCAACATTAGTCTGATATATTTCTTACTAGTCGTTCACACACACAATGAAAGAGAAAATAAATAAAACTAAGAGAATGTTTTTGGTATTGTGTGAGTGTTAATCACACAATAATTAAGACACTAATGAGTTGAGATGTGTAATGGATAAAATTAGGTGTGATGGGCCTAGGCCCAATACACCCATGCAATTTACACAACTCAAGAAATAAAATATTTTTGGGGTTTTGAAAGTAGAAGGAAGAAAGCAATTCGGTCTATTGGGCAAAATGCAAATTAGACCGAATTGAGGATGCATGAGGTATGAAGTAACACCGTACCCAATTAATCCTTGTAAAGTCATGAAGCATCCTCTAATTCGAATTGTCAAAGCAATTCGGTCTAAACCGAATTGGATAATTCGAATTGATGAAGTCATTCCTTCACTCAAATATGGCTAAGGCATTTACCCCAAAAATGAGGGTAATTCGAATTGCCAATTGAATTCGGTCTAGACCGAATTGGCAATTCGAATTGGTAAGAGACATAAAATAAATTAAGGCATGAAGGGGATGGAGTGCATACAATGTGGTTTCAAAGCCAATTCGGTCTATATGTGCAATTCGGTCTATATGTGCAATTCGGTCTAGATCGAATTGCACAGATCGAATTGCAAGGAAACCACATGAAAACAATTTTTTGTTATGTAACTCGGTCTCATGGGTAGTTCAGTCTAGACCGAATTACCTAGACCGAATTGCATATAGATTTTAGATAAGGCATCCAACAAATATTTTTGCCATGCACTTCCATCCTCATGGACAATTCGGTTTAGACCGAATTGCCTCAAATCGAATTGCATGTCTTTTCTCACATAAAAGATATTTTGAGCTCACAAGTACAGGTTCGGTTTACACTGTGTGGTTCATGATGGATAAGATTTACCAAATCCTTCATTTCACATCAATGTCACCTCACAGCCACAATAATGAGTGTTTTAAGGAAAATATGCATAATAGGTTACGTGTCTAGCAGGTATTGGCATGAATTAAACCTTAATTCTACAAACAAGCAATCAAAGATCAAAGACCCAAACATCTAAGAATAATAAGAACACATGCATAAAAATAAGAACACCTAAATTATCTAAGGCAACAATAAGCTATAATAAAGAGAACAAAACAGCAACAGAATAAACTTAAAAAAAAGATTCTAACAGCCCTAAAATCATCTAAAACCTAAGAACACTCATTTGAATCACTAAGGTGTAAGAACAAGCCAAAAAAAATCCACTAAACATGCATTCATTGAGAATGTAAGTCAACTAGAGCATAATAAATGTAACCTAGTTGAAACAAACAAACATTCTAACATTTATTGCTAAGGAAAGCATTAAATAAATGCCAAACACTTTAAATAAAAACCCATTTCTGGATTTCTTCTTGTATTGACACTTGAAAGCAACCAAACAACCCTAAAACCATCATTAGCTTGAAGGTAGGGTTCATTATAACTACAAAGCATTTAAAGTTTATGGTAATGGCCACACTAAAGGTAGTGACAAGCTTCTATAAAAATAAACTAAGATCAAAAGCATTTAAACTACACTACAAACATGAAAAATAAACTAACTAACTAAACTACCTACCTAACCCTTAACGGGTGGAGAACCTTCTGCTCCTTCTTTTTGTCTCCCAGCAAATGTCTAAATGTTAGTGTTCCGATCTTCTCTTGTGTTGAGGAATGTCAGCTTTTATACTTCTTCTTAGAACCCTAGGCCCATCAGGGCCCATCCACAGTGCCATGCATTTCTCACGTGCTCAAAGCTGCAATTTCGAATGTGGTTCGGTTTTCTCAAGCAGTTCGGTTTAGACCGAATTGGTGAAATGAGGTCTTTCTCCTTGATCTTGAGCATGGAATGTGGTGATTCGGTCTATGGGTAGACCGAATTGACCTTGTTGAACTGATGATGGCTCCTGCTTGGCTTCCTTGTTTTGAGGCAATTCGATCTATGCACTCAATTCGGCCTAGACCGAATTGCATATATCGAACTCCTCCGTTTCTTCTCTCCTCAGGGTCTTCTTCTTTCCAAAGTGCAATTCGGTCTAGGGGTCAATTCGGTATAGACCGAATTGCCACAGACCGAATTGGTTGCTCTTTTCTTCTTCAACACTTCTCTTTTTCGTCTTCTCTTCAGCAATTCGGTCTAATATGCAATTCGGTTTTCATAGACCGAATTGGTCTTCAACACTTAACCAAAATTTCAATTTGTGGGATTTTCATTATTTTTCCCATCTTTTTGATTTTTGTGGGCTATATTATTCTTTTGCCCATCTTTTCATTCATTTTTCTTTTCTTTTTCCTTTTTTCATGTTTTTGGATTTTTCTAACACAAATGCAATTAAAATTGCATATTTTTGTGTCTTTCATTGCCAGCTTATTTTTCTTACAAACCTGCACTAATCTGTCGAATTCGACTGCTTTCTTATTAAAATAAGATGGGAATACGATCAAAATGTCCGTCTCAGACACGGAAATGGATTGGAAATAATGGACAATTTTGGCCATTATCAGTCATCCCCTTCCTGATCGATCGGTCCCCATGGACACCAATGTAGCCCAGCAGGATGATTTGATCAACCCCCATGGAGAGTGGCTGGTGGTAACACGCAAACAGCGCCCTAAGAATAAGCCGAATAAGACGAAGGAGAAACGAACTGATGCTCACTAGCACTTGGCGAACAACTCCAAGGACCAACGGGATCAGCCCGGCTCCTCTTACCTTGTTGTTTCCAAGGGCCCTTCATATCGACGGGCTACTGGTCCAGCTGTTGCGCGTCCTGTCGTGCCTCCCAAGGGAGTTGATGCGGCTCCAGATCCCCCATCTCGGGTGAGTGGAAAGCGGCCTCGTATCAGCCCTCAGGCCCAGGCTCCTGTTTCGACATCGAATACCTTCTTAGCTTTGGAATGGAAAGCGGATGGCATGGAAGAGGAACCTTCCGGAGGTGGGGATCCGGAACGCCCACGGGAGGTTTCTCAATGATAGTGTTTCATGATTTCACAATCCTAGCATGGAACATACGTGGCGCCATGCATAGGAATGCTCATCGCCACATTGCGGACGTGTTGAGAATGCAAAAACCCTCGGTCCTTGTGATTATGGAGCTGAGGGGATCTTTTGATCTTGTTCGGCCCTTTTTCTACCGACTAGATTATGATATTCTTCATATTGTGGAGTGCGTAGGTCAAGCTGGCAGGCTCTGGGTATTGAGCCGCATCGGTATTCCTTTCACTTTCACCGCAGTTGCGTTATATAATAAGAGTGTCACCTTCCGAGTGCATCAGGGCGTTCATTCATGGTGCTTCTCTGCTATATATGCCAGTCCGCGGCCTCGTGAAATGGAGGATGATTGGAGAGATATGTGCGAAACTGCCCGTCTTATTCACGGGCCTTGGCTTGCTATTGGGGATCGGAATGATGTCATCTCCATCTGTGAACCATGGGCATGGGGATTAACCTTCACCAGTGTGAACTCTTTGGCAATATGCTTACTCAATGTGGCTTGAGCACCCTGCATACAATTGGAGATACATTCACTTGGCAACGGAATACGCAAGGAGGGCCATTGGCGAGGAAGCGCTTAGATCGTGCTGTCGCTAACCTGGACTGGATGTCTAATTTTCCAAATGGTTTTGTTGAAGTTCTTCCTCGACGAGCGTCCGACCATAATGGCATTGATAATGGCCAGAAATGTCCATTATTTTCAATCCATTTCCGTGTCTGAAACGGGCATTTGATCGCATTCCGGTCTTATATTAAATAAGAAAGCAGTAGAATTGGACTGATTTATGCATATTTGTATAAATATTGAGCTGGTATGAGAAATGCATAAATATGTAATTTTATTACATTATTACATATTTATGTTAGAAAAATTCAAAAACATGAGAAAAAGAAAAGAAAAGAAAAAGGAAGTGAAAAGATGGGAAAAGAAATGAAAAACCCACAAAAAGTTGATTTTTCAGGATATTACGATGCTAGACACAACTACGACGCTATGCATGGATAGCGCCGTAGCTTGGTCTAGCGCCATAGGAGGAAATCAAAGCTGACATCTGAAGAAGAGTGAACGACGCTAAGCATGGATAGCGCCGTGATCAAGTATAGCGCCGTAATGATGGATAGCGACGTAGGCTGTTCACTGAGAGACAGAGAGAGTCTTTGAAGTGGAAGACTACGACGCTAGACCTATAGCGCCGTAGCAAGGATAGCGCCGTAAGCCACCTATAGCGTCGTAAGCCTTGCCAGAATTCAAATTTCAAGGCCTGGGGGCCCATGGGCCTAGGGTTTCTCACCTATATATAGAGGTGTTGACTCCCTGGTCTTGTCACTTCACCACATTCCAACTTGAAGGCAAGGAGCAGTTCTTGAGCAGTGTGTAGTTAGGTTAGTTAGTTAGGATTTATTTTCTTGTATTATTTCCATTATGCATGTAGTTAGCTTAGTTTAGTTTGTATTTTGTTTAGATTAGTGTTATCTTGAGACTTCCAGTTTAGGATAGCCACTGTTTTCCTTATTTACAGTTTTGTTAAACTCTTATTTAGGTTTGAAATACCCAAATGATGGGTATTATCAAACCATCTGATTTAAGATAGGAAGTTAATCATTAAAGTGTCCCAAAAACATGAAATGGAAATGATTCCATGGATTTTCTTGCTTTATTTTTGGTGTAATGACCACTTGGTCATTTTATTTTCTTTTACAATGTGGGTTTTCTGTTTTCTTCTTCTTTTTGGGTTCCTATGCATGTTTTTATGGTTGAAAACCCTCATTTGGGTTTATGGTTCATGGGTGGATGCTTTTAGCTTGTTTTATCATGTTTTTATGCATTTTGGCTTACTATCTTCATCTTATTTCATTACTGTCATTGTATTGATGAACCATGAACCTGAAAGCAGGGCTTGCAATCGCAGAAATTGCATTACCCAAACAACAACATGTTTCTGGGCTAGCTACGACGCTAACCGCCCTACGGCGCTATCCAAGGATAGCGTCGTAGGTGAGGTTTAGCGCCGTAGTTGCCCAGAACTTAATCAAAAATTTGCCCTACGGCACTATCCTTGCGACGCTATCCTAGGGTAGCATCGTCATTTAATGTTTAGCGCCGTAATATCTCTTCTTTTTCCAAAAAAATTTCTTCCCCAATTTCTCAAAACCAGTTACGACGCTACACCTACGACGCTATCCTAGTATAGCGCTGTAGCTTAGTGTATAGCGTCGTACATACCCCTTTAATCCAGAATTTATTCTCTCTTGCACCAACCCATGACGATGCTACCCTCACGACGCTAGCGTCGTAACATCTGTTTAGCGTCGTAATCAGCATCTTTATGCAGATTTTCCATTCTCCATTTTCATCATTAATTAATTGAACCCTCTGGTCATTAATGATTAATGATTATAATTAGCAATGATTAAATCACTAATTATTGTGATTAAATGACTCTTTGTTCAATTGCCCTTAAAATATTTCTCTATAAACAAAATCATGATGTCTTAAACAGATAATCCGGACTGTAATTAATTATGGTAGGAGGGATTATTTAAGCCATCAATTATGGATTAATTCCATAACCTTGCATGAGAAACCAATGTCTCTCATACAAGTTTCTCTCTTCATTTTATTGTATTCTATTTTTGTCTTTTGCGTATTGTGTGTAACAATTAGTAAAGAGTACATCAGACTAATGTTGGCGGGTAGTCCCTCACGGATAACTAGCTCGTATTCTGGGTATTAGTTACTAAGTGTTATTTTGCATGGTCTGGATAGCAGTCGGTGGAAGCCTTGGCGGTTCGCCCATCTGGGGTTATAATAGCTGCTCAACTGATTTCCATCCAGATACAGTTTCATTTTATTTATCTTAATTTCCGAACCCAAATTCCAATTTGTAGTATAACTCTGCTAATGTCTGTCAATATTAGCTGATAAATACTGCAGAAAGGAAGCATGTAGGTTTTTGTCTGAATTCACAGACAGTGGAGGTCCAACTGGCATTGACACTGCCATTGTAGGGTCTAAGCTGTCTAAATTCACTCCATCCGAGTAATTGGGAAATCGGACAGTAGATGTTTACAGTCCACCCGATTACCCTGCCATTGCTTTGGTCCTCGGACCACTTCATATTTGTGTTTCACTCTCTGTCTAGACCCGCCTCAATATTTTGGGTCGATTAATTTTACACTTCCATATATCCTTATGCATGATAATATTATGTACTATTGTAGTCTTTAATATTTTGGGATCCTTCCCTTGGACACTAGAAGTCTAGATTTAAACAGATATTGCATATCAAATTTCCAACCAAAACTCCTTTATAAAATCCGGATCTGAGTAAAGGATAAATTCTTCAGTTATAACTAATTCATATTCTGTCAAGGGTTGATTTTGGAAAATTAGAAGCAGAGTCAGCGATTAGGTCTCATCTAGACTGAAAGGATCTGTGTTTTAAGTGAGGGTCTAGTACCTGTTTAGGGAATGGTTTTCAAACTCATTATTTTCCAAAAATTGTTGTTTGTTGGGAATCTGAGATTAAATATTACACCGAGATGGGGTCCACTTGGATTCAAATACAGTGTAGTAAATATTCTTAGAGGAACAACATCCAGGCCTTGGCTAATTTTCTAAAGATAGGGTTGAGTTTTCTTTCAACTGTTGTCTTCTTATGCCAAAGTCTAATCTTGAGTCCTGAATGAGTACATCCGGCATGAACTAATTTATTTAGTTCATTTCATTAGTTTGTATTTCATAACCACCCGGAAGGAAGTGAACACTGCGAGCGGTTCATCAAGATCCGGGAATTCTTGATCCATACTCCGTCATTCTGATGGGGAGCTGTCTTTTACTACCAGGGTCAGACCTTCAAAACCTCCGAGTGATAGGATTTTAAATGCTTTCTTTATTGCTTTCTTTTAAATGCTTTCGTTAGAGGTCACTCGGTTGTACTGAGAATTGTGTAACTGCTACTAGGATTGATAGTTAAGGGATAGTTCAGGTTCGATTAGAATCCTTGGGTGTGACATGGGAGAATGATAGTAGTACTTGGCATATCAATAAATGATTTGTCAAGTGTTGCTTATCCACCACAGATGAAGTAACATACCCAGGCCAGGGCAGTTATAAATCTGTGGTATCTTAAAATTTGCGGTCTTAAGAACATGTAAACTCATACTATAAGTACCTGTCTGTTAAAGGGAACGCAGTACTGAGAGCATGGAATTAGCTATCTGACAGGATTATCCCAAGCAAAGATCTGTGTATAAAATGGAAATTTAATATTGCCTTATCTAAACCTTGTCCAATTTCTATTCTTTCCTTTATGTCCCTTCTGTCCACACTATGATTCAGCTTCAGAGCTAGCATAGTGTAAATTTTCACTGCTTTTATAGATAGTATTCGCCGCATTCTTAGAATATTTATACCCGCATTCTAGAATAGAATTTATCAGCTTTGTAGAATAGATTTAAACGCTTTTGTAGTTTAGTTTAAATTCATGTCAGTAGATGTTAATCACTTTTCAAACCAATTGGAGCAATACGAATGGAAAATTTAGTAAAAAGACGTGGGCCCTGCTTCCATCGCACATCCTCCAGTGAACGATCCGGTACTTACTATAAATTACTGCAATTTTTGACACCGTGCGCTTTCGGGCCACAGTTTCTTAACACGAGTAATAAAAACGTGACAACCTATAAACATATCCATAATCCCAACTCCGCAATCATAAAATGATTTTCATTAAACAAAATCAAGACCGGGGTTCTATTATTTCGAAAATACTCGTGTGGGAAATTGTCAAAAGTTTCATGGCGCCGTTGCCGGGGAGGATGCAGCGCCGTTTTATTAGAGAATTACATTCATCATTGCTCCTAGTTAGCTTATACATATACATATAAATACTCACCTTCAAAACCAATTCTAACCTGGGGATTGTACAGGTACCGCAAGTATTGAAGCCGTTGTTCTATGCAAAGGAGGAAGCAGACGCCAGCCGAAATCCCGTACAACGCAGAGATAGAAAAGACAGCTCGACGTCTTAGGGCGGAGACTAAACGAAGACGGGAACGGGAGCGACAGGCACTACTTTCACCGAGCACCAGTAGCGACATATCCGATATGGCCAACCCTGGCCTTCCCCCAATCATTCCACCCAATCCACCACTTCACAACATTGAGGAAGACCCTGAAGATGCTGATAACGATGATTTGGATGATCCCCCTCCTCAGATCATACAAGGAGGCAGGAACCCACCAAACGTTGAACAGCAGCACTTCGAGGCACCTCCTCCCAATCCAAACCCTCAAAACCCACCAAACAACCAAAATTTTCAGAATCCTCAATTTCCAAACCCCCAGTTTAACCAAAACCAGAATCATCCTAACCCGAACGATTTCAATGATCCCAGAAATTACTATCCAAATCAGAACTTTTACCCACAGCAATACCAATGAGGGCCAGGGAATAATCAACAGGCAGCCGCAGCTGACAATATGCAGCCCATTCTAGAACCATATTTGAACATTCCTGGACAAGCTCCATTCTTGGCCAGGAATTTCGAATTGAAGCCGGCACTCATCAATCTTGTTCAAAGCAATCAGTTTGCAGGAGCAAGTCATGAAGACCCACATGATCATTTGCAAACATTCTTGGAGCTATGTGACACCATTAAGAATCAAAATGTATCTGCTAACACTATTCGATTGAGATTATTTCCCTTCTCTTTGACTAGTGGAGCGCGAACATGGTACAAATCGCTGCCAATTAATCAGAAGTCCACCTGGGAAGAAGTGATCCGAAACTTCCTGGCGAAATACTTTCCGGAATCTAAGGTGGATGAATGTCGTTCCAAAATCGCGGAATTCAAGATGAAGCCAGATGAGTCTCTGTATGATGCCAAGGAACGGTTCTTCAACCTGCTCAGAAAGTGCCCCCAACATGGCTTCCATGAATGGGAGCAGTTAAGGAAGTTTTATAGCGGTTTGACCCCATCCTGGAAATACATGCTTGATGCTGCTGGTGGTCAACATTTGCTCTACATACCAATGGATCAGGCCTGGGGCAAGATTGAAGCGATGAGTGTAAATAGATCTGTTTTAACTGATGATGTTGATCCCCCTCCCCCTCGTGGTTTATGTGCTGTAGGTACAGTAGGGAAATCTGAACTGGACAAACTGAAAGATCAAGTGGCCGTCTTGGCCTTGAATCAAGAAGCTGGGAGCTCTACACAGACTCAAAATGCTGAGGCTGTTTGCGGGACTTGCCAAGGCCCGCATCCCACTCAGCAAGTGGCGAATGAAAGCTGTAACTATGCAGGTGGATTCCAAAACCGGCACCCGAACCTTTCATATTCCAACAACAACGCTTTGAATTCCCACCTGTTGACCCAGCCCCAACAGTTCAACCAACCAAGGCCCCAGCCTTTTAACCCAGGTTTTCAGCCTCAGATTCTCGCTAGGCCACCTCAAAACCAAAATTTCCAAAACTTTCAGCAGCCACAGAATCAGTTTATCCCAAACCAGAATCAGTTTGGTCAAAACCAAGGTCAGAACCAGAATTGGAACCAGAACCAGCAGAAACCCCCTTCCAGATTAGAGACCCTCATGACTGACTTCATTACCAGTCAAAAGAAAATCAACACTCAGTTGCAGTCTTCTATCCGGAATGTGGAGACGCAGGTTACACAAATGGCCAAGGAAATGCAGAAAAGAGACCAAGGAACTCTACCCAGCACAGCTGAGAAAAACCCTCAGTGTAAGGCCATCACACTGAAGTCTGGCAAGGTTTTGGAGGGACCCAAGGGCAAAGAGAAACTGGTACAAGAAAATGAACTGGAAAGTGACATTGAGGAGAATGAAAAGGAAGCCAAAAAAGAGACAGCCAATCTGCAGACTGACGCTGCACCTGAAATGGCTGAAACAGATAAGGCTACAGGTGGATGTACAACTTCCTTCCCTTTATCACAAAAACAATTTGATAATAAAAAGTTCATGCCAAGGGTGCCATACCCGGCCCGACTTAAAAATCAAGAACAGGACCTTAAATTTGAAAAATTTCTGAAAAGGCTGCAAAAAGTAGAAATAACTATTCCTCTCATCGAAATGATAGCTGAAATGCCAGCATACGCTAAATTTTTGAAAGAATTAGTTTCAGGAAAAAGGAGAATTGAGCAGGAAGAACTGGTAGTTCTTAACAATACATGCAGTGCTATCATCCAGCACAAGCTTCCTGAGAAGCAAGAAGATCCAGGCTGTTGCACGCTACCGATTCAAATCGGGAAAATCAAAGCAGGAAAAGGCCTTTGTGATCTTGGTTCTAGCATCAATGTTATGCCTTTGGCAATGGTGCAACGCCTCAAGCTGGGACACATCGAGTCAATCAAGATGAGACTCCAATTGGCAGACAGATCCATCACGAAGCCTGTCGGCATCCTCAAGGACATCGTAGTGAAGATTGGGAATATCTTATTCCCAGTTGATTTTGTGATTCTAGACATAGAGGAGGATCTGGACATGCCATTGATCTTGGGGAGACCATTCCTTGCAACAGGCGGAGCACTGATAGATGCAAAAGCTGGACGAGTAACACTGCGAGTCGATGAGGAGGAAGTTACATTTGACATGGCACAGTTACAGAAATACCCAGATGACGAGTTCTGTTCATCAAAATCTGTAATAGTTAGGAGTGAGGAGAGAGAGCTTGACTCTGAATTTGATCATGAAATGATGCTGGATGAAATTTCAAAGCAGGTACTGAAGCCTGCTAGTGTGGAGCACAAAGGATGCAAAGCCGTTCACTTTGCCGATCCCGAAACAGGGGATTTGGAGGAGTTTGACGGCACCGACTTCCATGACGACGCCGACCAAGAGGAGGCGGATCCTGTACTTATGCAGGATCCGGAAGGTAAAACTGATCTTCTCTCATCTAATTCTCGCAAATTACTCCCTTCAGTGGAATGCCCACCAGAGCTTGAACTAAAAATCTTACCGGAACATCTTAAGTATGCGTTCCTCGCAGAACATAAAAAATTACCGGTAATTGTGTCAACCAAGTTGACACATGCTCAGGAAAACGCTTTGGTGGGAGTGCTTAAAAATTATGTGCGTGCAATCAGTTGGACCATTTCTGATATCAAAGGAATAAGCCCTTCTGTTTGTATGCACATGATTTTAATGGAGGAGAATTTCAAGGCTTCTCGCCAGCCCCAACGAAGATTGAACCCACCCATGCAAGAAGTGGTAAGAAAGGAGGTGATCAAGCTGTTAGATGCCGGTATTATATACCCGATATCTGATAGCAAATGGGTCAGTCCTGTGCAGGTTGTTCCGAAGCGGGGTGGGATGTGCATTACGCAGAATGAACAAGGGGAGGAAATTGCCACGCGCCCAGTCACCGGATGGAGAGTCTGCATAGACTACCGGAAGTTGAACGAGGCAACTCGCAAAGACCATTTCCCTTTACCTATTATCGATCAAATGTTGGAACGGTTGGCGGGAAGGGCGTTTTATTGTTTTTTAGATGGTTATTCTGGATACAATCAAATAGTGATCGCCAGTGAAGATCACGAAAAAACTACCTTTACATGCCCCTATGGCACTTTTGCCTATAGGCGCATGCCTTTTGGATTATGCAATGCACCAGCTACTTTTCAAAGATGCATGATGTCTATATTCTCTGAATTTATCGAAAATGCATTGAGGTCTTCATGGATGACTTCTCTGTATATGGAGATACGTTTGATGAATGTTTGACTAATCTTGCTAAGATTTTAAAGAGATGTGAGGACACTAACCTTGTTTTAAATTGGGAAAAGTGCCATTTTATGGTCACTGAGGGCATAGTGTTAGGTTATCGCATTTCTCGTGCAGGCATCGAGGTGGATCCAGCCAAAGTTTTCGTCATTTCCAATCTCCCTCTCCCCAACTCGATCAAATCAGTTAGGAGCTTCTTAGGGCATGCCGGTTTTTACCGGAGATTCATTAAGGATTTCTCTAAAATTGCCAAGACGCTCACTAATCTGCTTTGTAAAGAAAATCCTTTCTTAATAAATGAAGCGTGTGTCCAAGCCTTTGACACGCTCAAGAAGATGTTGGTTTCTGCACCGATAGTGCAACCACCCGATTGGTCAATACCTTTCGAGGTAATGTGCGATGCTAGTGGTCTCGCCGTAGGTGCAGTACTCGGGCAACATAAGGATGGGAGACATTGCGTAATTCATTACGCAAGTCATGCCCTGAATGAGGCCCAAGTTAACTACACCACAACGGAGAAGGAAATGTATGCTGTAGTCTTCGCGTTTAACAAGTTCAGACAGTATCTGATAGGTACGAAGACCATAGTGTACACTGATCATACTGCATTGAGATACTTGTTTAGCAAACAAGATGCAAAACCTCGATTAATCAGGTGGGTACTTTTGTTGCAAGAGTTCGACATCGTAATAAAAGATAGGCGAGGTCGAGATAATGGTGCTGCTGACCACTTATCTCGATTGGAAAATGATAAAAAGGAAAAAGCTGTTTATGAAGAGTTCCCGGACGAATAGTTGTTCGCATTGCACTTGCACGATCAAGCTTGTCCATGGTTTTCCGACATTGCTAACTTCTTGGCGTGCGGAATAACCCCACAGTTTTCGAACTATCATCAGAAGAATAAGTTCAACCGAGATGTATTAAATTACTTCTGGGAAGAACCTTATCTCTTCAAACACTGCGCCGATTCAATAATCAGGCGATGTGTGACTGAGCATGAAGCCTATCAAATTGTCAGAAAATGCCATAAATCAGAATATGGAGGTCACCATGGTCCCGCTCGGACGGCCCACAAGGTCCTCGAATGTGGATTTTATTGGCCTCACATCTACGAGGATTGCAGGACATTTGTGAAAGGTTGCGACAAATGCCAAAGATTAGGAAACCTCTCCAAAAGGGATGAGATGCCTCAAAAGGGAATTCTCACACTTGAGATTTTCGATGTATGGGGCATTGACTTCATGGGACCATTCCCACCATCTGGTGGAAACTACTACATCTTGGTAGCTGTCGATTACGTGTCCAAATAGGTCGAGGCTGTCGCATTACCGACCAATGATGGTAGCCAAGTCATCAAGTTCATCAAGAACAACATTTTCAGTCGATTTGGCATACCTAGGGTGGTGATATCTGATGGAGGAACACACTTTATTAATAAAGCTTTTGAAACTTTAATGAATAAAAATGGAGTCCTCCATAAGATTGGCACGCCTTATCATCCCCAGACTAGTGGTCAAGTCGAAGTATCCAATCGCGAAATCAAACATATACTCGAAGCCACAGTCGGGATAACCCATAAGGATTGGGCACGTAAGCTCAATGACGCTCTATGGGCATACCGCACGGCATATAAGACTCCCATTGGGATGTCCCCGTACAGGCTCGTCTTCGGAAAAGCCTGTCATCTGCCCGTAGAGTTAGAGCATAAAGCTTACTGGGCCGTTAAAACGCTCAACTTCGACCCGAAAGTTGCTCAGAGCAAACGTAAGTTGGACCTCAATGAAATTGAGGAAATACGAGCGCTAGCTTATGAAAGCTCTCGAATTTATAAGGAGCGGACCCAGAAGTTACACGATCGCCGGATTAAGCATAAACATTTTTATGTTGGTCAAAATGTATTATTGTTCAATTCTAGGTTGAAGCTGTTCCCTGGAAAGCTTAAATCCAGATGGGAAGGACCACATGAAGTGTTAGAAGTGTTTGAAAATGGAGCCGCCAGGATCCGAACTGACAAGGGCAATATAGTGGTGAATGGACAGCGACTGAAAGAGTACATCGGACAGTTCGATCCAGAAAAAGAGAGCCAAACAGTGGCAGACCCGGCTTACACTCAATAAGAAACAGCATTAAAATCATAAAAATTTCATTTCATTATACATATTTATATGTGTGTTATTTTATCAAAGAATATCCAAAAATCAATTAAACATTTAGAGTACTAAGACTCTAAATGTGAGGATGTTGATATTTGGAGAAAATCTAGAATGATCTATTTATTTGTCCTGCAGAAATACTCGAACCACCAAAAAGAAGGAACAGAGAATAAAGAAGAAAACCAGGTTCCCGGTTGAATTAAGTCCATGAATTTAAGAAAATGATTTCGGAAATTGAAGCAATTTAAGATCCGAAATAATTTTTTGCAAACAAATGGAATTAATCCAACCTATTTTCTGCAAGTTTAATTTAATTAAGATAGCCATATTATAACACAAAAATGTTTTGGACTAAAATCTCCCAAGTCCAAAACAAATAAAACCAACTGAGGCCCAATTTCATCTACTCGGGCCCAGTCCGCCTGAAATTTTGAAAAATTTCAAAATTACAAGTGCAGTTGAATCCTGCTCTCAGCTACGACGCTATCCTAGGATAGCGCCGTAGTAATGGGATAGCGCCGTAGGGCACTTCCCCCTTATTTTGATCTACCTACGACGCAGTCCCTTAGAACGACGCTATCCTTGGATAGCGCCGTACTAAAGGCATAGCGCCGTAGCACGCCCTTTTATCCCCACCACTCTACGACGCTGAACAAAACCTACGACGCTAGTATAGCGCCGTAGGATAAGTATAGCGTCGTAGAAACCCTTTCTCCTCACCTATAAATACCCCGACCCTCTCCTTCTTCATTTCCACACTGTCGAACTTCCATTCCCAACTCCACTCCCAAAAACACCTACGCAGAACGCAGAGTTCTCGTACAACATTTCTCTCCACAAATCCAAGGAGACACCATGGACAGAATCTACAGACTCCTTCCAAACCTGGGACCTTTGCCCAGACCCGAACCATGGAGGGAAGGGTAAAACCCAGTCTTCAATCCCTATTCATGGCCTCGGTCGAGTCTTTTTCTTTTTCTTACTTTTTGGTTAAAAATGGCACAATGTGGTTTGTAAGTGCCTTTGTTTTTCTGTTTTGGGTTGTGAATGCGTTCGATTTTGAGTGGTGTTTTAAAACCTTTTTGAAACCCTCAAGAACCTGTTTGAGAACTTGTTTTGAAACTGTCAAGAGGTTTGAAATTTTTAAAAGTTTGAAACTGGAGAAGATGAACTAATGAACCTTAGGGTGTTGTTATGAACACCATGATGTTGTTAGTTTGTTTGATCTTGAAGTCTTGGCATGAAGCATTTAAGGTGGAAGATCTTTTGGCATACTTGCTTACATGTCAGGGATCTCTTGGGAAATAAATGTTTGTTTGTTTATGGAAACATGATACAAACACCCAATAGGGGCTTTCCCTTTTTCATAAAAGTGACTTTTAGAAAAAGACAAAAAGAGTTAATAGATTTAAGGTTTGACTTATTCTCTTTGTTCCCAATGGAACTGTAGTGTGAGTAAATAGCAGTATTTTTGTCACCCAACTGCTATCCTTTTCAAAAATCCAAAATGGGACCACTCACCCCCCACTTTCCTTAAATAAAACAAGTCAACCCTTTGAAAAATTAAAATAGTGGTTGCAAATTTTTGGATGTTTTAACTGTCCAAGACAGTCCGAGCAGTCAAAAAATAGCAGATCCATTGTGCCACGCCTCCACTGCACATTCCAAAAATTCGAGCATTTCACCCCACCCATCCATTTCATTCCATTTTCAACAAGTGTCTCGGACTTGTTTAATAATATTAAAAAATCAAACTTTTGGGCCCAATGACCCCTATCTCTTCGCAAAAATTTATTTTACCTATGCTTTATACTCAGTTCAGTCAGAAACTTAAATAAATCTCACATTTAGAGCAAAACTCTAAATATGAGCAAAACTCTAAATGTGAGGACGTTGGTTCCTAACTTGATTAATTTCTGAGAAAATTATGAAAATTGGATTCATCACTTCTTATCTTTTCAGAGGCAATCTTCCTATCCCGAATCCTGCACCCGAGGGAACCCAGCTGCTTGACTTACCACTAGAGCTCCAAGGTGAAATCCTCTCCCGAATAGGAGAGGATGAAATCAGGGAAGTGTTCACTGCACAAGAAACATGCAAAAAATTCAGGGACGCAGGAAATCTCGCCATCGTGTACAAGCGATGCGAGTTGGATACTGCTAGGGTGAGGCAGTGGCAAGGGAGGATACGATGGCAGAAAGAGAGGTTTCTGCACACATGCACGGAGGCTGGAAACTTCAACCTCCAAATTGTTCCAGCACTCCTCGCATTTGCAGAAGAGGATGAGGAGCGAGCATGTGAACTGCTGCGGCCAGGCATCGAAGACAATCACAAAGCGTCAATCTTCACCCGAGGACTGATGCTCATGAGCAAGCTGGATGAAGGCCAGGTCAATCAGGGCATCAGAATGATAGAGAGAATGGTGACCCATCGATCGGTCCTGAACTACACGGCCACCAATACTCTCTCATGGATGACGGACAATCCGGACACCCCCTACATTTTTGCAGACCAACCACCCCTGGTCTACTGCACAAGGATGCATGAACCCCTGAGAGACCACAATGGCTGGTGCCTGCACTGTGAGCTGACCAACTACGTCCATTGGCTCAGATACATTCTCTAAGAGAAGAAGGGTGAATTCTGAAATGTTTTATCTTATTTAAGTTCTAGTGTAGGCATTATATCAGGGATTTCCTCTTTTGCATGCAGGTTCATACTAACTGCATAGGAATCTCTTATATCGGATGTAATTTATTGCTTTCCACAAATGGAGCTCAAGTTTGAGAACCACGAACACTTTTTATTTGTCTTCTTCTTGAAAAGATGTCTGACAGTCCGAGATGAATAAGTGACCTTCAGGCCAAAAATATGCTGTTGACATACTTTGTGTGTCAGCAGTGCCTCTTTACTGCTTTAAATTTAATAACCAGCAAAAGTATGCATAAACCTGCTCTAAATTCACATGTTGAATTCAGGCTTGTGATTAAATCTTCAAAATCTTAAATTGAGATAATATAATTGAAAACATGCATGACATGGATTCCTAAGGTTTTGAGCTATAAAAATTCAATGATGCGATCAGCTTATTGGGTAATAAATCTGCATGTTAGAAATTTTGATTGAATAAAGTGTTAGAATTAAGCTTTGATTAACTTTTAGAATATTGTATGACATGAATCAATCCAACCTTGTGAGATTTGAGCCATGAGTCACCTTTACTCATTCATTTTCTTTGATATGTGAATCATTTTGATTAAAGGAAACTAGAACTTGCGATTAAGACCGATTCAAGACCATGCCATATTCCAAAAATCGAGCATATGATCGAGGCACCTAGAAAAACCCAAATTTTTGGCCTTCTTTTGAAATCCAAACCCAAAAATATTTTTCCTTTAGGATTAACCACTTTGAGCCTATAAGCCTAATTTTTCTTTGAAGCCCTCTATATTTTTCCCATCCTCATAAAAAGACCAAGAAAATCAAACCCAAAGTGTGCAAGAATAAATTCTTTCACGGCATTAAATTTATGATCATAAGAAAAGTATTAATCGGTATGCTATAAACCGAATCAAAAAAAAAGAGAAAAGAAAAGAAAAAGAGAAAGAGAGAAAGTTGAATTCAATTCAACACAAATAAATTGCAATTGACAAAGCAAATTAGACATAGTCTAATGTCATGCAATAGAAAAGAAAAGCAAAAGAAAGAAGGAAGAAATATATTGATGATCATAAATTTTAAATAAAAATGCCATGTTATGATAGAATAAATCCTTGCCATTTCTTAGCCAATAATTTCCCTTTCCTACCAGATGTTACAACCGTATGCCCCGTTATAACCCTTGAACAAGACCTCATGATCTCGATTTGAGGAAATGAGCCGGTGGCGAGTTGGTCTGATTGCAAGCTTATGGGATAATTTAATTAAATTTGATTTTGAGCGTTCAATGATTAAACCCCATTTAAGAGTGAGTGAATTTTCCGATTCTCTTATATGTGAGACTCTATTTCATGAAGCATGTTCGTGTCATACCTTAATTCTCGTTCTTAATCTTTGCATCTTTCACACATGATATTCATGAAGGGTTGATAATGATGTTTGATTTGTAGGCCCGATGTAGTGAGCAAGTATCATTTCATTAAACACTGCAATCAAGGGAAGTTAATACTTGTAGTTTTTTATTGTCTTATCCCAATCCAAAAAGACTAAGATTTATGAAGCCACGTAAATGAATTGAATATGTAGAGTCCGTGTTCTTAGGAACATTGACTCTGACTGCTCGGGGACGATCAGTATTAAATGTGAGGATGTTGATAATGGCCAGAAATGTCCATTATTTTCAATCCATTTCCGTGTCTGAAACGGGCATTTGATCGCATTCCGGTCTTATATTAAATAAGAAAGCAGTAGAATTGGACTGATTTATGCATATTTATAAAAATATTGAGCTGGTATGAGAAATGCATAAATATGTAATTTTATTACATATTTATGTTAGAAAAATCCAAAAATATGAGAAAAAGAAAAGAAAAGAAAAAGGAAGTGAAAAGATGGGAAAAGAAATGAAAAACCCACAAAAAGTTGATTTTTCAGGATATTACGACGCTAGACACAACTACGACGCTATGCATGGATAGCGCCGTAGCTTGGTCTAGCGCCATAGGAGGAAATCAAAGCTGACATCTGAAGAAGAGTGAACGACGCTAAGCATGGATAGCGCCGTGATCAAGTATAGCGCCGTAATGATGGATAGCGCCGTAGGATGTTCACTGAGAGACAGAGAGAGTCTTCGAAGTGGAAGACTACGACGCTAGACCTATAGCACCGTAGCAAGGATAGCGCTGTAAGCCACCTATAGCGTCGTAAGCCTTGCCAGAATTCAAATTTCAAGGCCTGGGGGCCCATGGGCCTAGGGTTTCTCACCTATATATAGAGGTGTTGACTCCCTGGTCTTGTCACTTCACCACATTCCAACTTGAAGGCAAGGAGCAGTTCTTGAGCAGTGTGTAGTTAGGTTAGTTAGTTAGGATTTATTTTCTTGTATTATTTCCATTATGCATGTAGTTAGCTTAGTTTAGTTTGTATTTTGTTTAGATTAGTGTTATCTTGAGACTTCCAGTTTAGGATAGCCACTGTTTTCCTTATTTACAGTTTTGTTAAACTCTTATTTAGGTTTGAAATACCCAAATGATGGGTATTATCAAACCATCTGATTTAAGATGGGAAGTTAATCATTAAAGTGTCCCAAAAACATGAAATGGAAATGATTCCATGGATTTTCTTGCTTTATTTTTGGTGTAATGACCACTTGGTCATTTTATTTTCTTTTACAATGTGGGTTTTCTGTTTTCTTCTTCTTTTTGGGTTCCTATGCATGTTTTTATGGTTGAAAACCCTCATTTGGGTTTGTGGTTCATGGGTGGATGCTTTTAGCTTGTTTTATCATGTTTTTATGCATTTTGGCTTACTATCTTCATCTTATTTCATTACTGTCATTGTATTGATGAACCATGAACCTGAAAACAGGGCTTGCAATCGCAGAGATTGCATTACCCAAACAACAACATGTTTCTGGGCTAGCTACGACGCTAACCGCCCTACGGCGCTATCCAAGGATAGCGTCGTAGGTGAGGTTTAGCGCCGTAGTTGCCCAGAACTTAATCAAAAATTTGCCCTACGACACTATCCTTACGACGCTATCCTAGGGTAGCGTCGTCATTTAATGTTTAGCGCCGTAATATCTCTTCTTTTTCCTAAAAAATTTCTTTCTTCCCCAATTTCTCAAAACCACTTACGACGCTACACCTACGACGCTATCCTAGTATAGCGCCGTAGCTTAGTGTATAGCGTCGTACATACCCCTTTAATCCAGAATTTATTTTCTCTTGCACCAACCCATGACGACGCTACCCTCACGACGCTATCCTAGGATAGCGTCGTAACATCTGTTTAGCGTCGTAATCAGCATCTTTATGCAGATTTTCCATTCTCCATTTTCATCATTAATTAATTGAACCCTCTGGTCATTAATGATTAATGATTATAATTAGCAATGATTAAATCACTAATTGTTGTGATTAAAGGACTCTTTGTTCAATTGCCATTAAAATATTTCTCTATAAACAAAATCATGATGTCTTAAACAGATAATCCGGACTGTAATTAATTATGGTATGATGGATTATTTAAGCCATCAATTATGGATTAATTCCATAACCTTGCATGAGAAACCAATGTCTCTCATACAAGTTTCTCTCTTCATTTTATTTATTCTATTTTTGTCTTTTGCGTATTGTGTGTAACAATTAGTAAAGAGTACATCAGACTAATGTCGGTGGGTAGTCCCTCACGGATAACTAGCTCGTATTCTGGGTATTAGTTACTAAGTGTTATTTTGCATGGTCTGGATAGCAATCGGTGGAAGCCTTGGCGGTTCGCCCATCCGGGGTTATAATAGCTGCTCAACTGATTTCCATCCAGATACAGTTTCATTTTATTTATCTTAATTTCCGAACCCAAATTCCAATCTGTAGTATAACTCTGCTAATGTCTGTCAACATTAGCTGATAAATACTGCAGAAAAGAAGCATGTAGGTTTTTGTCTGAATTCACAGACAGTGGAGGTCCAACTGGCATTGACACTGCCATTGTAGGGTCTAAGCTGTCTAAATTCACTCCATCCGAGTAATTGGGAAATCGGACAGTAGATGTTTACAGTCCACCCGATTACCCTGCCATTGCTTTGGTCCTCGGACCACTTCATATTTGTGTTTCACTCTCTGTCTAGACCCGCCTCTATATTTTGGATCGATTAATTTTACACTTCCATATATCCTTATGCATGATAATATTATGTACTATTGTAGTCTTTAATATTTTGGGATCCTTCCCTTGGACACTAGAAGTCTAGATTTAAACAGATATTGCATATCAAATTTCCAACCAAAACTCCTTTATAAAATCCGGATCTGAGTAAAGGATAAATTCTTCAGTTATAACTAATTCATATTCTGTCAAGGGTTGATTTTGGAAAATTAGAAGCAGAATCAGCGATTAGGTCTCATCTAGACTGAAAGGATCTGTGTTTTAAGTGAGGGTCTAGTACCCGTTTAGGGAATGGTTTTCAAACTCATTATTTTCCAAAAATTGCTGTTTGTTGGGAATCTGAGATTAAATATTACACCGAGATGGGGTCCACTTGGATTCAAATACAGTGTAGTAAATATTCTTAGAGGAACAACATCCAGGCCTTGGCTAATTTTCTAAAGATAGGGTTGAGTTTTCTTTCAACTGTTGTCTTCTTCTGCCAAAGTCTAATCTTGAGTCCTGAATGAGTACATCCGGCATGAACTAATTTATTTAGTTCATTTCATTAGTTTGTATCTCATAACCACCCGGAAGGAAGTGAACACTGCGAGCGGTTCATCAAGATCCGGGAATTCTTGATCCATACTCCGTCATTCTGATGGGGAGCTGTCTTTTACTACCAGGGTCAGACCTTCAAAACCTCCGAGTGATAGGATTTTAAATGCTTTCTTTATTGATTTCTTTTAAATGCTTTCGTTAGAGGTCACTCGGTTGTACTGAGAGTTGTGTAACTGCTACTAGGATTGATAGTTAAGGGATAGTTCAGGTTCGATTAGAATCCTTGGGTGTGACATGGGAGAATGATAGTAGTACTTGGCATATCAATAAATGATTTGTCAAGTGTTGCTTATCCACCACAGATGAAGTAACATACCCAGGCCAGGGCAGTTATAAATCTGTGGTATCTTAGAATTTGCGGTCTTAAGAACATGTAAACTCATACTATAAGTACCTGTCTGTTAAAGGGAACGCAGTACTGAGAGCATGAGAATTAGTTATCTGACAGGATTATCCCAAGCAAAGATCTGTGTATAAAATGGAAATTTAATATTGTCTTATCTAAACCTTGTCCAATTTCTATTCTTTCCTTTCTGTCCCTTCTGTCCACACTGTGATTCAGCTTCATAGCTAGCATAGTGTAAATTTTCACTGCTTTTATAGATAGTATTCACCGCATTCTTAGAATATTTATACCCGCATTCTAGAATAGAATTTATCAGCTTTGTAGAATAGATTTAAACGCTTTTGTAGTTTAGTTTAAATTCATGTCAGTAGATGTTAATCACTTTTCAAACCAATTGGAGCAATACGAATGGAAAATCTAGTAAAACGACGTGGGCCCTGCTTCCATCGCACATCCTCTAGTGAACGATCCGGTACTTACTATAAATTACTGCAATTTTTGACACCGTGCGCTTTCGGGCCACAGTTTCTTAACACGAGTAATAAAAATGTGACAACCTATAAACACATCCATAATCCCAACTCCACAATCATAAAATGATTTTCATTAAACAAAATCAAGACCGGGGTTCTATTATTTCGAAAATACTCGTGTGGGAAATTGTCAAAAGTTTCAGGCATCATGCTTCGATGCTCTAGAGGCTCTAATCAGTCTGTTAATAGACCCTTCTTCTGTTGGGAACTTGCATGGTCTTCACACCCGCTTTATAGCCTGGTTGTGGATACGGCTTGGCACCTGGGTGGGTCTTCTCTACATGACAAACTACGACAGGTTAAGGATTCCTCCTTATTCTTTAACAAGCACTCTTTTGGACATATTGGACGTAAGAAGAAGCGACTGCTCCGTCGGTTAGCTGGGGTGCGGCGCTGCATGATCCGTGTGGATTCTGCTTGCATGACGAGGCTTGAACTAGAGTTATTGAATGAGCTTGATGAGGTTTTGAAGCAAGAAGAACTTTTGTGGTTTCAAAAGTCTCGGGATAAATGTCTTAAATGTGGGGACCGGAACACACGATATTTTCATTCCAAAACATTGATAAGGAGGCAGCGCAATCACATTCTCGGATTGAACATTAACAACAGATGGGAGACGGATGCAACTATTCTGAAGGAGCATGCATTGAACCATTTTCAGGGTTTGTTCGGTCTTGAGACAGGCCAGTCGCAATCACCTATCCAATTGGCTCATCTTCCTCCCTTAGTTGGTGGTCAACAGTTGGGCAATAACATCACAGCGGATGAGGTGAAACTGGTAGTTAAGGAATTGAAAGGTTTGGCGGCTCCCGGCCCTGATGGCTTTCCAGCTATATTCTATAAACGTTATTGGCATTCGGTTGGAGCCTCAGTGGTGGACTTTGTTCAACGGGTTGTGCGCAATGGAAGCTTGATCCAGCCTTGGCAGCCACTCTTATTTGCTTAATTCCCAAGGTAGACATCTCAACTGAGATTCGACAGTTTAGACCAATCAGTCTGTGTAATGTGAGCTACAAAATCCTCACGAAAGTTTTGGTGAATCGTCTACGGCCTCACTTGAAAGATTACATTGGTCCTTACCAGTCAGCGTTTCTCCCAGGCTGGGGGACGGTGGGTAATGCAGTAATATTACAGGAGGTAGTACACTCATTCAATATCCGGCATCGGACTGCTCCAGAATTCCTTCTCAAAATTGATTTAGAGAAGGCCTATGACAATGTTAGTTGGGACTTTCTTGCAGATTGTCTCACTGATATGGCATTTCCGGCCTGTCTGATCAACATCATCATGTTCTGTGTTCGCTCCCCGGTCTACTCCCTTTTATGGAATGGCGAAGCTTTGCCACCATTTACTCCAGCCAAGGGCCTCCGGCAAGGGGATCCCCTATCCCCTTATTTGTTTATCATTGTCATGGAAAGGCTTTCTCGAACCATTCTCTCTAAGGTACAAGAGGGTGCCTGGACGCCTATCCAACTTGCAAGGGGGGCTGAGCCGTTATCTCACCTTATGTTTGCAGACGATCTCCTCCTTTTTTCTAGAGCATCGATTGCAAGCACACAGTGCATGGATGTTGTCCTTTCGACCTTTGCTAGCCATGCGGGCCTTAAAATTAATGCGCGGAAATCTGTGGCTTATGCCTCGAGGTCAGTCCCTCCCGCCCGTCGCCTTGAGCTCTCTTCAATCCTAAACGTAGAGTTTGCCCTATCCTTGGATAGATAACTGGGGTTTCCTATCTATCATGGCGCAGCGTCTCGCACTCATTATACATTCCTGGTGGACAAGATCCGACTCTCTCCACTTATTTCATGCAGTGTGCATGGCTCCCTACTTTAATCTGTGATGAGGTTGATCGGCATGTACAAAATTTTATTTGGAAAAATAATCATGGTCAGGGATTGCATCTAGTAAGTTAGAAGAAGATTGCGGTTCCGAAAAGGATGGGGGGGGGGGGGGGAAACTTGGCATTCGCTCATGACGGGATATGAATATCGCAATGCTTGGGAAGCCCCTCATGGATCTTCGGTTCCTTTCTGAACAGCCGTGGGTGAAGCTATTAGCAGCTAAATATCATTATGTGGGAGGAGCACTCACTAGCCGTGTGTGTGCCTCGGCTTTCTATAAGTCGCTTCTCAAGGTGGTGCCTTTCTTCGCTGACGGCTTGCGCATCCGATTGGGAAGGGGAAATTGTAATTTTTGGTTTGATCCATGGCTCAACCAAGGGCTGCTTGGATCGAAAGTCTCTTATGTCCATGTGGTGGATACGGAGCTAACGGTTAAGGAGGTGTACAATAATGGGGATTGGAATTTCCAGTCTTTGTATACTATATTGCCTGATCATGTCAAGGATGAAGTTTTGATATCTGGCCCCCTCATTCTTCACCCATCTCTCCCGATGGTGAATATTCGGTTAGCTCAGGCTACTCTTGAATTTTGGCTAGTCGAGGCTTGGCGGATGATGTTAACCGAGCTTGGCCTTGGAAGATTCCTGCTCCAGAGAAACTTCAATTTTTGGTGTGGCTAATGACTCATGAATCACTACCAACAAATACTATGCTGCAGTCTCGTGGCATTGCCCAGACATCCATGTGTGCGATTTGTTCCCTTGAGCCGGAGAGTATTCGTCACTTATTTTTTACATGCTCATGGACAGTGGCCTGCTGGTGTTTCTTAGGGATCATATCCTCATCTCTCTGGCCAGATTCTAGTGAGACGGCTGGTGCTGCTCTCAAGCGCATCTGTCGTAGGTGGACGGGTCACCATTGGGCCATGCTCTGGTGTATATGGAAGAGGCGGAATGCTAAGTGCTTCAAGGGAGAAGATGTTAGTATTACAAGCACTGTCAGTGAGGCTCGGCGGCTAGGGGAGCTTTTTTGTAGTGCTTTTGCTAGCAGAATCAAGGTCATCAGTCCTAGAGTTGTCTGCTGGAATCCACTACGAGTTTCCGGGACATTCTTGCATGTCGATGGAAGTTCCCTTGGGAATCCGGGAGTGGCGGGAATTGGGGGAGTTATTCGTACTAAAGATGGTTCTTGGATGGAGGGTTTTTCTGGCTTTGTGGGCTTGGCCACGAATATTGTGGCGGAATTGCATGGTATTTTAAACGGTATTAAGCGCCTTGTTGCACTGGGAATTACTACGGCCTTCTGCTTCTCTGACTCCCTTGAGGCCCTTCGGCTGATTCAGAAAGGCACGTCGGACGGTCATTGGCTTAGACCATTGGTTCTGAGTATAGCGGATCTTCTTCATCAGCCTCCGGATTTTCGTTGGTTTCACATCCTACGCGAGGGTAACGCTGTGGCGGATGCTTTGGCCAAGCGCGGTGCGCGCTCGGAGGATTTCTTTACGACTTGGGCTTATCCCCCGGATGAGGTGGTAGCCGTCTTCTCGGCGGACCTGATGGGCACCTGGTTTCTTCGTGATTGATTTACTGTTTCTCTCCCCCCCCCCCCCTTCTGTAGCTTTTTTTAGTTTTTTTACTTTGCCGACGTTCTGCGCGACGTCTCTAGTTATCCAAAAAAAAGAGAATATATATATATATATGATGATAATTTAATTATTTTTAAAACTAATAAAGAAATCATATTATACTATTCTTTACCTTCTGTGGTTTGTCCGGTACAAACCTAACAGACCAATAAAAATAATTATTAAAATAATATTTTTATTAAATTTGAAGATTAAATTAAGATAAAATAAAATTTAAATATAAGTGTTAAGCATAATATGAAAAATTCCTTCACAATTTGCTGAAAATCTCATTGGTATGGGCTAGTATAGCATTATTTTTGAAAATGTCTGAATTTGAAGTGGTGCAGTTTAGATTTGTATATGTACTCTAAAAAATTGCCGCTACAGGATTATCCGTAGAGTTTATAAGAATATAATTTGGAAATGTCACAGCTGATTGTATATCTTCAAAATCAATACCAACTTTACCATCACCTACGTTAACTATCCATTTTCGCAAATTTTCTGTTATATATAAATTTCATTGAAAACAACATTTCTTGTGGTATCTTAAGTTAATCATTCATAATTGCATATTAATACTTTGAGCCACATCTTGTTAGTGAAACAAAATATTGCAACATAATTGTTCATAGCTAAAAACTGATTTTGAAAGATAAAGTCTAGCATTCTTTAAATATTGTTATTATATTGACTTTTGTTTATAATCATAGCAAAACAAACTGCAAGTGAAAATTTTATCATCGGAAATCGAATAGAAAATTTGGTTAAATAATATAGGTTCATACTTATTCCACTAATCAATAATTTTCTACTTTCATGGTTTTTCGAAAATTAGTTTAACCTCAATTATATGGTTCCGCATATTGGTTACCATCGACCTATTTCTGTTGCACAATTTATTTGATGGATCTATATTCCTAAAAAACATGACTATGCAACCCTCATTCAACTATATTTCATGATTCGGTAATCAAGAACAATTAATCGTGTTTAGACATTCCAGTAAAAATAATTCATTAGCATTATCTATGATTTTATCCTCTTGATAAATATTGTTAGAGTTGATATATATATATATATATACATTTTTATTCGCAGACATACATACTATGATGAAATCATTGATCTCACCAAAAATCTCATTGGTAGGGATTAACATAGAGTAAAAATGTCTAGATTTGAAGTTGTGCAATTTATATTTGTATAAGTACTCTCAACAATTGCCACTATAGGATTTCCCGTAGAGTTTGTAAAATTATTATCTAGAAATGTCACATCCAGTTGTACATCTTCTAGATCAATATCAGCTTTACCAATTACCATAACCTACATGAAATATTCATTGTGCAAATTTCTTCGACATATAATTTTCATTGTAAACAATATTTCTTGTTGTATTTTGAGTTCCATCTTAATTACATATTAATACTTCGAGTTCCATCTCTCCAGTGACACAATGTATTGCAACATATCACTGATATGGGTAAAAACTGGTTTTGAAATTAGAGTCCAACATTCTTTAAAGATTGACATTGACCTTTTTTTTTCTTTTTTTATAGTCATAGTAAAACAACTGCGAGTGAGAATTCTTTCATCTGAAATCGAATGGAGAATTTGGTTAATTCAGACGGGCTCATAATCATTCTACCAATTAAAAATTTTCATCGCAAATATTGAGCTTTGTTTTAATGTGAAGAGATGTTAAATAATTTTATGGGTAAGTTTTTTTACAAGTAGCATTCTCGTCACAATCTAGTGGAATATCAAATCTATAATGTGCAGTCCTACCTCCTGGATTGAGTAGGGGTATAATTCCACTGGATACTACATGCATTACAATATTTCTTATCCCATGAAGAGCTAAACATAATGTTTAAATGTCTTTCCAGTTCCACCACGTAAAGAATAAAAAGAATCAACCCTCATCAATATCAACTACAGATATTATTTTATTATAAATATTCTTTTGCTCAGCAATCAACAAAGGTAATAGCTAAGCATGATCCGTCTTCATTTCTTTCTTATTATAATATGTCTCATCTAGTATTAATAGATTATCTGTTTCAGACATTAAAACTTCATTATATACCGGCATTCCAGAGAAAATTTTCAAACTTATAGAATTTGCAACAATTAGCTTTCAATTTCTAACAAAGCTAGATTTATATTTATTTTTTCGTCAATAACAAATCTGTTAAAATATAGATTAATGAATTACTTCCTCCAGCCTTTTAAGTGTTCTACTTTCCTTTTTTGTGTTTTTGAAATAAATGTTACGTTACCGTATTTGGAATATTTTGAAGGTTAATAATTTTTACTAATTATACTTAAATTATTAATTTTTGATATTCATTAAAATAAAACTCAAAAGGAATAAAGTCAAATGTGATTCATCTTATGTTATTTATTTAATTATTGTAATTCTTCAACGAAATTAATTTTATTAACTTCTTAAATCCCGTGTCATTTCCTAGTATTACATTTATTATAAAACGGAGGGAGTATTTCGAAAAAAATAGACTTAAAAATAAATTTTCAGTCTTTATTTACTGATGAATCTATTCGCACCCCCAATAACTCTTTGTACACCCGATTCTTTTATTTATAATATGCTTTATGAAAAAGACTAATTTACTCTAAACCAATTATACATAGAATATGAATTTTCACAATTCCTTAGTAATTATATTGTTTTGCATTATTTTAATATAAATATAACATATACGATTAAGATCTATAAAATATATTTTTTAATGTTTAGCAACTATATAAAATTGTATATTACTTTTAGAGAAGTGACATATTTTTGTAAAAGCATGGCATATATATGTACAAATATTTTTAATTAATGTATCTTTTAATAATATAAATTCTATATATACACTGCGAATTCCATATAAATTTGAAATTTCTAAATTTTTTAAAAATTAAAAATTGTGGGAACTTAAACAGCTCCGGCCATCCTTTCCCACCAAAACAAAAAATATGTGGGAACTCCATATAATTTGAAAATTAAATATCTTTTAAAAATTAAAATTTGGGATTGCCATATACACATTAATATATCTTGAACATGAATAAATAAATTGGATGTGCAATCTATATTTTGATTACATCATTTACCACAAAAAAAAAATCAAAATTGAGACAAAAACTATAAAATTACCGGCATTACAATATGATCACCATATGAAAATATAAACGGAACATAATTCTTAGTTGTCAGCGCAGAGACTCGTCATAATAATCCCAAAAACCGAAAATGCTTATTCATATCATAATAATTCTATGGTGTAAAAGCTGAAAATCTATAAATAAATAATAAATACATAAATAAAATCTAGAATAAATAAAATAGAAATGTAAAATAATAAAATCTAAAACAGATACAATAAAAAATAAGAAATAATAAAATCCAAAATAAATAAAGTAAAAAATGCAAAATAATCTAACTTTATTTTTCAAATTTTTTTAAAAGTGAATACATTGTGACATAATAGAATGATAGAGTGGGAAATTATCAGTAAATGATAGATTTTATAAACGATAGGCTAAAAATTATAATGAATAAATAAATAAGTGCGAAAATTTAAAATTAGTAAATTGAAAAATGCAAGATAATGTAGATAAAATAAATTAGAAAAATGAATATTGTGGAAATATAAATTTCAAATTTCAAATCTTTCAAATATTTTAAAAATGAATATTGTGGGAATTCCATATAAATTAGAAATTCCATGTGGAAATTCCATATATTCCAAAAACTGAAAATCCATAATGAATAAATAAATAAATGCGAAAATCTAAAATTACTAAATTAAAAAATGCAAATATTATATATCAAATTAAAAAAATTCAAATCTTTCAAATATATTTCAAATCTTTCAAATATAATATTGTTGGAATTTCATATAAATTAGAAATTCCATATATTTCAAAAACTTAAATCTCATATTGAATAAATATATAAATGCGAAACTATAAAATTAATTAATAAATTTAAAATGCAAAAATCTATAAAAATTTGAAATTTGAAATGGAAACACCACATTAAATGTAGGATAGGTTGTTCACTAATGCTTTAATATATATAGATGATAGATGATATAAGTGCATATTAATTATATATAATATATAAATTAAAATTGAAAATTCTATATAAATTTAAAGTTCAAAATCTTTCAAATCTTTTTAAATTTTAAATTTCACATCTTTCAAATCTTTTTAAAAGTGAACAATATTGTAGGATTCCGTATAAATTGAAAAAAACATATATTTAAAAATTGAAAATCTATAATGAATAATAAATAAATAAATAAGAAACTCTAAAATTAATAAATTAAAAATGCAAAAATCTATAGAAATTGAAAATTTGAAATGGAGACACCACAATAAATGTAGGATAGGTTGTTCACTAATGGTTTTATTAATATATAGATTAGGATGATATTATTAAATATTAACAAATAACATTTATATTTCAAAATATGCATTTTGGAGCCAAAATAATTAAAAATTTGTTGAATTTCTAAATATAAATGTGAAATTACATTATCGATAACTATACCGGTAAAACTGAAAAATTATGGAAATAAAACAATGCAAAAAATCTATAACAAATAAATAAATCGTGCAAAAATCTAAAATAAATAAAAAAAAATGGAAAAAATCTATAGTAAATAAATAAAATATGCAAAATTTTGAAATTTTAAATCTTCTAAAACTGAAAATATGGAACTTCCATATAAATTTAAAATTTCATATCTTTTTAAAATTAAAAATTGGGTAAAACTAAAATTATGGGAATAAAATAATGCAAAAATATAAAATAAATAAATAAATAATGCAAAAAACTTAAGTAAATAAATAAAAACTGAAATTTTGAAATTTCGAATCTTTTAAAAACTGAAAATTAAGGGAATTGCATATAAATTAACAATTCCATATCTTTTAAAACCAAAAATTGGGATTTACACATTCAAATTAATAAAGTATCTTTTACCAAATAAATAAATATATAGATTCCATATATATCTATAAAAAATGAGATTCTCATATAAAAAATTATCCTTTTTAAAACTGAAAATTGAATAAAACTGAAAATTGTGGAATAAAACAATGCAAAAATCTAAAATAAATAAATAAATAGTTCAAAAATCTAAAATAAATAAATAAAAAATAAAATCTATAATAAATAAATAAAATATTCAAAATTTGAAATTTCAAGTCTTTTAAAACTGAAAAAGGGACTTCTATATAAATTGAAAATTTCATATTTTTTAAAACTGAAAATTTTGTAAAACTAAAAATTGTGGGAATAAAATAAAGCAAAAATCTAAAATAAATAAATTTAAAAATCTAAGTTAAATAAATAAAAATGGAAATTTTGAAATTTTAAAACTTTTAAAAACTGAAAAATTGTGGGAATTTCATATATATTGGATATTCCATATCTTTTGAAAATCGAAAATTGAGATTTCCATATTCAAATTAATATACTCCCTCCGTCCCGCGAAATGTGGCTACTTTCTTTTGGGCACGGTAATTTAGGTAGTGAGGTTTAGTAGTTAAAGTAGTGTACGCATTTTGTGTTTAAGATTCTAATGAATTTTGATACTATTTATTGTTTAACTTTGACTTAATATTATGTATAGTACAATTAGAGAAAAATATTCAAATTTGATCTTGTTAGAATCGTCTAATCGTGTAGTTTCATAATATATATTTTATACAATTTTTATTTGTACCAATTTTAAAATATTAAGAATTAAAGAAATGCTAGGGACTTTAGGTAGAAAAGTAAAAGTGCATTGGAATTTGTGCAGCATAATAAAAGTGAACACTTTTAATGTAATTTGACAACAAATAAAATTCTAATCAAACTTATATTATTTTAATTTATCTAAAAATGGAAAGTGACCAAATTTCGTAGGACACCCCAAAAAGGAATAGTGACTAAATTTCGTGGAACGGAGGGAGTAGTATCTTTTACCATGAATAAATAACTAAATATATAGATTCCATATCCAGAGAAATTGAGATTTTCATATTAAAAAAAAATCAAAAATCTATAAAAATTGAAAATTTCAAATGAAGAAACCACATTAAATATTGACTGGGTTGACCGCTAATGGTTTTAATAATATATAGACATGCCAAATAGTCGTTTTTTTTGTTAGAAGAAAAAGTGACAAAGGCGAATTTGCGTGCATGAGGAATTGTAAGTTGAAACTTGATCAGAGTAGGGGTGATGGGATGGAATTTGGCATATGAGCTGTGCCGTGATGGCATATTCTATGACTAGGGCCCACCTTCTACTTTGGATATTCCATCAGGGATCCCAAACATCCTTCCCATAATCTCTCTCAATTTACCTATATGCCCTTCTCATAATCATATCTATATTTTCACATTACTAGTATATTACTTCCTCCGTCTCATTATTTTTGTTACATTGGCCTTCAACACGCGTGTCGAGACACATTTTCAACGGTTAATAACTTAAATTGTGTACAATGAAAAATTCTAAAAAGTTCATTGTCTAAAACAACAAGATTAGACGAATCTAACAAGATCTCACTTGACTATGTTTTATCTTATATAGCTATACTAAAAATTTGAATCAAAGTTAAACAGTGAATAGTGTAAAAAAACCATCCGTAACAAATATGTTGAGACGGAGGTAGTATTGTTTATTCTCTTCTCAAACTTTCACTCGCCCAGGTGGAACTGGAATTCTTTTTCTTTCAATTTTAATTGGATATTTTCCCTTATAATCCCAAATAAAATGAAAGATCTCATCCAAAAAAAAAAAAATGAAAGATTACAATTCTTCCATGTTACAATAGCCTATAATACTTTATATTCTAAACTTTAATTATACATATACACCATGTATATAGTCTATAGCATAAGTCAAAGTGATCCTCATTTTATATCCTAAAAAATAATAACACAAATTTAAGATAGATTACTGTTTTCCCCAAGACTTTCACGTATAGTTGTAAACGATTTGAATTGAACCGAATATTAGAGTATTCGTTTTGATTTGATAAATTTTTCGAATATTATCTTATCGAATCAAATTATTCTATAAGGTAATTTAATACTTTATAACATTAATTTTAATTATAGAGCTTAAATATTTAGTTCGATTCATAGATCAAATTTGATATTTTAATATTATATATCAATATCAATATATTTATATTAATTAATAAATATAGTCATTAAAATTATAGAGTTTTAAATTATTTAGCCAACTTAATTTATATATTTATATATAATTTAATATAAAATTAAATATCGAATCAAATTAAATATTAATAGAATATCAAAATTTTGAATAGAATCGCGAATCAAACAAAAAATATTTGATTTGTTTAAATCTTTATTTTCACATATAGGCAGGTGCAGGGGTAATCATGTAATTGCACTTACAGGTTTCTTAAAACCCGCTTGTCTATTGTCCCACTTGACAACCTAAAAAAAAAATAATAATTAATTTTAATCCCTTAATAATAACCCCAAACCCACTCCATGCCACTGATTAGCCAAATCCTAACGCCACAAGCCATCCGCTACGATCCACCCACGTTGCACTTTATACACGTGTCACCATCTCAAGTCGCGGTGCGCCAACACCCAATGCACTTAACCGGCATCACTATCATCCCCACCCTTGCCTTGGTTTTTCTTTTTTTTTTTTTTTTTTCCCCCCCGTTATTTTACGCTTCCACAGGAGTTTTACAAATTTCAGTTGGAGCAAAAGCGATAAATTTTCTCTCAATTTTCGAGCGCAACGTATTCGTAAGCGCGAAGTGGCATGCAAGTATCGCCCACGGATTTGCTTTAATGTTGACGGAGAGACTGATTGCCGGCGTTGGACAGTCGGCGATTTCGTCGGCGCATTCGTTTCGGTTCGGCAGCGAGGCGGCGGAGGGGGTGTGGATTTTTGAGGAGCTTCCGACGGTGACTATCGTGTCGGTTTCGCGGCCGGATGCAAGCGACATCACGCCATTGCTTTTGTCGTATACTATTGAACTCCGATACAAACAGGTATACCGGAATTGGACTTCGACCTCACTTTTGTTGTTGCGTGAGTGGCACGGGCTGTGATGATCGCGTCAGTGTGGTATTTTTTCTGTAGCATGTGCATCGCATGCATTGTTCATATGTGCGTGGTGTATTTTATAATTTACAAAGCATATGCGCGCAATGCGGATTTCTGAGTGGCTCTATTAATATTTAGTTTCTGGTCAACTAATAGTAGTGATTATTTTGATGTTGAGATATTTTTTAGTGTTACTCCGTATTAATTTAAATTTCAAATTTAGTAGTATTTGATTGTTACTTTAATATACGGTACTATTGTACGGCACCAGCTGGGTCTTCAATTGGGATTTTATCCTTTGTTCTTGTTGTTTTTCTGTTTTTAACTAGTTTTTCTGGTGCTTTGTGTTGAATGGGGCACTTTAATAGAACAGAGGTCTCGATGCAACTATTTATATCTTTTACTATATTTTAAAGCCATTTATTCTTGAAATTGAGTGGACTTGAAGGGGATGCAATGAATTACGAAGACATTGTTTGACTAATTTGGCTTTGATCTTGTATGTTCCTTCTTCGATTAATTCACGAGCAGTAATTATTTGAAAATTTTCAACCAACCTTCTTTTATGGAAAGAATTGTGATGGATATCAGGATATCCCTAAAGCGTGATGGGATTAGCTCAATTCAAGTTCTTTACCGTCATTCCTTCCAATTTCCATGTAGCTCTAATGAAGGGTAAACAGTAATCAGAATATGCAAATGAATTGGATAATCAGCTAATGTAACTATAATTTATAATTAATTAGTACTACATACCACTATTTTCTGTTATAATGTCCCACAATGTGTTATATGTTGGGATATCCCCTGTTTATATGGACATGGGCCACTCTACTTATCACTGATTGGTTTTAGGTTGAAGCCCTAGGTCCATCTGACATGGTATCAGAGCCATGAGTACCCATTTGAGTCTTCGTTGTTTCCGAGATGAACATCATCTCGAGGAGGGGTGTTATAATGTCCCACATCGCTTATATGTTGGGATATCCCGTGTCTATATGGACATGGGTCACTCTACCTATCACTAATTGGTTTTAGGTTGAAGCCCTAGGTCCATCTTCTTTTTGACATGGTATCAGAGCCAAGGGTCTCGTGTTCGAGTCCTACTGCCCCCATTTGTATTTGTGGGCTTTGTCTTTGGTATTTGCTTTGCCCAGCTCTGTTTGAATTGGCTTGGCTTTGTCTGTATTGTTCACACACAAGGTTAGCCCACCTTGCGCGCGTGGGGGTGTGTTGAGGACTGATATATGTAATTGGATTTTCCTTCCTAAGAGCTTTGATACCATATTAATGAACCAACTCTTCAAAAAGCTCAAGCTGATAGGGAGGCGAATCCAATTACATATATCAGTCCTCAACATTTTCATCAATATTCTACCAAAATTAAATTGATTGCAAAATGCAAATAAAGGAATCAATGTTCATAGAACTCTTGGAGTTATCAAAAACTAGACGCTTCAGGATGGGTTAGTCTGAGTTTATGTGGTCTCATGCCTCTTTACAAAATCCAAAGAGAAAAGTCCCAAATTTGATATTGACGTGTACTGTATATATTTATCCTTTTTGGTCCAAGGTAGAACTCTCCTTTCATTATTACTTTGTACCCTCTAAGTAATGTTTGTTTCTTTTTTCCTTCTCTCATTATTTTTTTTTACCTTTCCTGCATTTCGTAGTGCTATATATACATGTTTAGATCTGGAATGCAGATTTCCCAACATTCTTTGCAAACAATATATGTGCTTAAAGTGCAACTTACATTTAATTTTGATAGTTTAAATGGCGATTGGTGAAGAAAGCTTCCCAAGTGCTTTATTTACATTTGGCACTGAAGAAACGTTCAATAATCGAAGAATTTCACGAGAAGCAAGAACAGGTTCTGTTTCTATTTGCATATCTTTCTTCTTCTTTCCATAGTAGACGTCTCTTTATGTTCCTTTTTGCATTCCTAATTTTTAACATGTTCATGAATAGCATGTTCAGATGATATTTGTATCATGAACTATTGCTGACCTCTTAAATTTGTCTCAAAAGATAAGGGAATGGCTACAATTCCTTGGATTAGGAGATCATGCAACAGTTGTGCATGACGAGGACAGGGCCGATGACAATGATGATAATGTTAAAAGCAGGTTACTAACTTTCATCTGTTTAATTTTTTTATTTTCCAGATGGCTTTCACCCATTTTAGGATTGTTCTCAGTGGTGTTCTTTATTTGTATTTTAAATGTAGATATGTTCCAACAAGGGCTGCTCTCTCAATCATTCGTCCAGCCATTGGCACACAGCAAAATATCTCAGACAAAGCAAAGGCTGCCATGCAAAACTATTTAAATCATTTTCTGGGAAACTTGGACATAATTAATTCACGAGAGGTGAAAAATGTGAAACCTTACTCATTTCAATATTTGGTATTTTCTTTTCTATTCTGTCTAAACTTGAAAACAAATTCCTACAGATATCTTGATTCATTGCAAGGTAGAGACATTTCATAACACAAAATTCAAATAGCCAATTCTGTATTTAGGGAAAGAGTCATATTTATTAGGTGTTTCTCCAGTCTCCACAGAGTTCTTATGCCCAAATGCCCTTTAACTTGATAAAGTTCCTGGCTTATTATCATTTCTTTTTGGGTTCTCAATATGCAGTTGATTTAATTAATTCTGTCAGACTGTTATTCTTTTAAGCTCCTTTCCACAATCATCCGCTAACAATATCTGTATTTGGTTTAGCATCATTTTTCTGAAGTTAATTTGCTATAATAATTCTTGGTATTATGTGATACTTCCTCATCATTGGAAATTGATTGTAAATAAATGCTTCTTTTCTTCACTTTCAGGTTTGTAGGTTCTTGGAGGTGTCTAGGCTTTCATTTTCTCAAGAGTTTGGTCCAAAGCTGAAAGAAGGTTATGTGATGGTTAAGCATTTGTCCAAGTTTTCTGAGGGTAACAAGTGTTCAGTTTGCTGCCTGTGCCACTGTCTTGGTTGTTGGGGAAGCAATTGGAAAAAGGTAATGCCTCCATTCTCTAAAACCATTGAAGATAAAGTTCTTGTCTAAACTTCCGAATATGTTTCATATATTCGCTGGTCCCCTTGTTTCTCTTTGAGTTTTTATGCCAGAGTATGTGCAACTGTACATAAACCCTTGTAACTTAAAAATTGAAACATTTTAAGCATAGCTAAAGCGTTTGTTTTTATACGTGACTGAAATTATACTGACCCCCAAAACTCTTAGACGGGATATTTGAATTTTTCCCCCCTCTTATTCTCAATGTATTATTGTTAACATTATTAGGTTTGGCTTGTATTGAAACCGGGTTTCTTGGCTTTCCTTGAAGATCATTTGCACAACAAACTCCTTGACATAGCCATCTTTGATGTTCAACCTGCTTCGCGTGATAAAGGAGATGTTGGATTGGATTTAGCCAAAATATTGAAGGAACGAAATCCCTTGCGCCATTCATTTCAGGTTTATTTTGGAATACTTAATTATTGGTTTGTCTACCAACTATGAGCTAGCACACTCAATACTGCTTCTAAATTCTTAGAAATGCATGCTACTTTTATCTTTTGTTTTTGAGCGGCTCACTTTCCAAATTTAATTATCTATAAGGTTAATCAAATTAATGGATTGAAAAATAAATAGGAGCTGAAATTATTGTACTCCTTAAGCCTTACAGAAAGAATCCAACTAGAACTTGTAATGTATGTCCAGGTTGTGATTTTTTTTTTAAAAAAAAAAGGAGAAAGAAAAAAAGAAAAGAAAGAAACATACAAACTGCAGCCATTATGACCAAATATCCTCTTCTTAGTCAGCCCTTTGATATGCTTGATGCAATAATCCCTTTGAGTCAAGTTCACATGGTAATTTAGATTCAATATGTTATATGTGTTTAGATGGTTGTGCTTCATTTTATAAAGTCAACCAATGCCTAAGAGTTCTTCTTGTAATCCACTAATACTCTATTTTAAAAACGATCCCAAGGTGTCTTGCGGAAATAGAAACATAAAGATTAGGACTACAAGCCAAGCGAAAGTTCACAATTGGGTTTCTGCAATAAATGAAGTTGGATCAAGGCGCTGTGAAAGTTGGTGCCATTCTCATCGTTTCAACTCATTTGCCCCCACAAGAGGCCTGGTTGAAGATGGAAGCCTAGCTCAATGGTTTGTAGATGGAAAAGCTGCATTTGAAGCTATTGCTCTGTCAATAAAGAGTGCAAAATCAGAGGTTAAGTTTCCAATCTCATGTGATATTTTTTCTAAACCCATAATATCGTATTAAACTTTCCAAGCTGACTAGTATATTTCAGCAGATATACATGACCGGATGGTGGGTTTGCCCTGAATTGTATTTGCAACGGCCATTTCACAATCACTTCTCCTCACGGCTTGATGTTTTACTTGAAGCTAAAGCAAAGGAAGGGGTTCAGGTATATTGTCTTGTATATGGAATAAAATGCCCGAGGATAAAAAATTATAAGCTTTGCACTGCATTTCTGAATCTCGCGCTGTTCATTGCAACTTTTCGCACACTGTCAGTATTGACTTGAGCGATCTTATTGACATAGTAAGCACTACTGCACTAGTTAGGACTTGTCTATTGCTAAATTTTAGTATATTTGGTATGAACTAGTACAAATTTCCTAGTAATGAAAGTTGATGGCTTTTGTCAATTTAAATATCCCTTGAAGACTGAACAATGATTTTTAACTATAAACTAAGATCCTGCTCAAGAATGCTTTTACATCTTTCTTTTTTTTTTTTTCTTTTTTTTTTTTTTTTCTTCTGATATCCTTTTTCTTATGCAGATATACATTCTCCTTTACAAGGAAGTTTCTCTTGCGTTGAAAATTAACAGCTTATACAGTAAGAGAAAGCTACTCAATATTCATGAAAATGTTAAAGTCATACGCTATCCTGATCATTTGGCAACGGGAATATACTTATGGTAAGTTGATACTTCAGGAATTCAAGATTGGAGAAGGAAGGATTTCTATTAATGTGCTTTATTATGCAATTTTTGTTTCAAATTCAAGTACTGTGCGTGTAGGTCTCACCATGAAAAGATTGTTATTGTTGATCACAAAATATGCTTTATTGGGGGGCTAGATTTATGCTTTGGCCGCTATGACACAATGGAACACAGAGTGGGTGATTCACCAGCTATTTTATGGCCAGGAAAAGATTACTATAATCCGAGGTAAGTTTTTTGCTAGTATTTTGTTTCTGTTTATAACCAAAAAAATAAAAAATAAATAAATAAATAATAATACTAAAACATCTAGAAAACCTATATTGATTGATATCAATGGTAATTCGACTTTTTTCCAAATGTAAGAAAAACAATGAATTTTTCAGAAATCAAGCTAGGCATAAGAATAAATCAATCAGGAATCAGTACCTGCAGTTAATGCATTCATACGAAGAATTTTTGTGGTGTAAACGCAAGACATGAAAGAATCTGAAGAATTTTGATGTATTTACATCTATCATGGATTATGCAGAGAATCAGAACCCAATTCTTGGGAGGACACCCTGAAAGATGAATTGGATCGACAGAAATATCCCCGGATGCCATGGCACGATGTTCACTGTGCCATATGGGGGCCCACGTGCAGGGACATTGCCAGACATTTTGTTCAACGTTGGAACCATGCAAAGGCATGCCTCTATGCTTTTCTCCATATTTTTTCTCTACATTCTCAAAATGTAGTTGCTAATATATTCCCACAATCACTGCAGAGAAGCAAAGCACCAAACGAACACAAACTTCCATTACTTATGCCTCAGCATCACATGGTTTTACCACATTACATGGGAAGAAACAGTGAGGCGGACATCAAAAGGGAGGTCTCCATCTTAAATCCTGAGGAGATCAATGGAAAGGATTCTTTTTCTCCACGAACGCCACCAGAGGACATCCCACTGCTTTTGCCTCATGAAGCAAATGGTCAATATCCTTCCTAAAACAATTAGCAAATGTACTGGCATGAACACAGTAAGATTATACAACTGAACTAACTGGTTGATTTGCAGAAAGTTCGTATCCGTACCTGGATTCAAACAGTCCTACTTTTCCAGAAACCGTACATAGTTTCAGTGATTATCATGATGCTGCAAATGACCAAAGAGGAACATCATCAGAAGAATTCACTGAGTCTGATATGCAGGACCTAGATTATTGGTGGGAAGCACAAGAGCAAGCTTTCCAGGGTATATCAGCCAATGATGCCAGGCAAGTTGGTCCACGCAGTTTATGCCATTGCCAGGTTAGTTAAAAGGTCGAATGTAGCATGTTTCATATCTTTGCTGAAGATGGTATAATTTTTTATTGTAATAGTTTAAGCTCCATGTTGTATAATGAATCAGAATATGTTACTTAAGGGCCTAACATTAAACCTTTGATGACATTTACTTAGTTCCACAATTTATTAGGGTGGATTAATGTATTTACTTTACTTTGTGTTTTGGAAAGTTTAGGTCATGGAAATGCTATTGCTATCCTTTATCTTATGTTGATATAATATCTTTGCAATGGTAGTTTGTAAATGATCTTTGAAAACAACCATCATGACTATTAGTTTTAGTAGAATAAAGGGTAAGACCTGATTAATTAGACGAATTCGTTTTGAAACTCTACCTTCATTTTAGAATGTACTGTATTTGCATTGGAAGCAAGATCAAAGTCGTATTTTAGAGCATTTCCAGTGACCACCTTAAGCTGGAAGCTTAACATATAATAGTGGAAGTTTCCATGAAAAAGTTGTTTTATATGTTAACCGTGTCTGTTTTTCTTTCTTAAATACATACATACTCTCTCTCTCTCTCTCTCTCTCTCTCTCTCTCTCTCTCTCTCTCACACACACACACACACACACACACACACACACATGTATGAAAACTGTTTGAATTAAAAGTCATTGCATTCATGTTGTGGATAGGTTGTCAGAAGTGTCAGTCAGTGGTCTGCTGGAACAAGCCAACCTGAAGACAGCATTCATAGAGCTTACTGTGCTCTAATTGAGGAAGCAGAGCACTTCATTTACATTGAGGTGACATTTTTTCCTATACCATCCTGGGATTTGCATCAATGTTATATTTTTTGTATTTAGAGAAAATGCATTTTGAGTGCTAGTTGGACAAAAATTCTGCCCATCTCAGAGGACACAATAAGTTGAGTCAATTTAAATCTTCTCACTGAAGAGGTTTAATTTTATTTCACAAACCAGAATTACATCGTTCTACACTCCCAAATGCATATCTTCGGATGACTTGATTGATGTTACATCTCATGTTATTATGCTCAAACTAATGATCTAATTATGTGCTGACTATCTTCGTTAATGTTAAAAATTGACAAGGACCAGTGACAAAGAATATTAAACTGAGACATCATTTTTCCTTTCTTATTGTGAACTGTGACCTTGTATTCCTGTTGTGTATGCATAGATTGAAGACCAAATAAAATTATTTAGCTAACTGAGATGTCTTTGCTTGGATGAACTTTGCCATTAGGGGACTACTTACTTTATGTATAAATTAAGAATCTTAGGAATCTAATAAGAAAATATAGCTTTGGCAAAATAAACATGGGAATAATTTGTTTGAGGCTGTATCATGTGTGAACAATAATAACAGACGATTAAAAATTAGTACAAGTGTAAGTTGTATTTGAAGCCTGAGCAATGAGTTAGAGCGTAGAATGCAACAAAGTTTTGAGTTTTTTCATCTCCTCTGGTTTCATAAAAAAACCTTTTAATGTAGAATATTTTTAATATGAGAGAAGAATGAGAACTTCAAATGGATACTTCATTAAGTCTTCTCGTACATTACTTGTCTTTGCTATAACTTGTTATTGACTATGCACAAAGGGGAATTTGTCAATCTCATTTTTGCCAACTGTCTACTTCCAGAATCAATTTTTTATCTCGGGCCTTTCAGAAGATGAAGTCATACAAAATCGCGTGCTTGAATCTTTATACAACCGCATAATGAGGGCACACAAGGAAGATACATGTTTCAGGGTTATTATTGTCATCCCTCTGTTGCCAGGTTTTCAGGTATCAGTTTCCCACTAAACTTTTGATCTCACCCTATCTTTTCATGTTCCTCACAAAAGTTTCCATAAGCAGGGAGGAGTGGATGACAGTGGTGCAGCTACAGTTAGAGCCATAATGCATTGGCAGTATCGTACTATTTGCCGGGGAGAAAGTTCAATACTGAAAAAGCTTTGCTCGAAGTTGGGCACTTTAACACAAGATTACATGTCATTCTACGGTTTGAGAACTTTTGGCCAACTATTTGCAGGTGGTCCTGTTGTTACAAGTCAGGTATATTTTGTTCACATTATTTCACCTTTAAGTGATCTGTAATCACTTTATGTTGGTTAGATGATTTCTCATTGGTAAAATGACTTTCCGAGCCAGTCTATGAATATCACACGCAATTAGTTCTAGAGATGGAAAGTTCCTCTCTTTCTTGAAGATTAAACCCTATTCTGTGACATCATTTTCCGGTACAGGTTTACGTTCATAGTAAAGTGATGATTGTTGATGATCGATGTGCTTTGATTGGATCATCGAACATAAATGACCGCAGTTTGCTCGGGTCTAGAGACTCAGAGGTGAGTGCATTCCATCATTTATTTGATGCTTTCTGGTCTATCTGGAGTGACAGACAGTTAAGATGTAAAACAATACACTTGTAGTTGAGAACATATTGAAATAGTTAAAAGCTTTAAGAATGAACGATATGGGAGTTATTCTATTTATATTGTTCATCTTCTGCTTTCGCTTTTCTCCAATAGTATTCTCTATAAATATTCAGTGACTTCTTCAGGTTAAATTTTTCTTCAGAAATGTGAGCTTGACATTTAACCACGTCCATACACACCAGTACTCCACTACTAGATGCCTATACAATTATATGGATCAGAAAATTGCATTCAATTTTAGTTTGTTGATTGTATTTTTCTATTCATTATGTCAATTTGATGATCTCCTGATATCTACTCGGTTTGCATACTAGCTTTGACATATATTTGAAGATTCTATTGTTTCGTTAGATTTACTTTGCATTATTGTAATGATTGGATGACTTTATATTCTGTATTATTATACAGATTGCTGTCATCATTCATGATAAAGAATTCGTTGACTCATTTATGAATGGGAATCCCTGGAAGGCCGGAAAATTTGCTTTCAATCTTAGGCTTTCTTTGTGGGCAGAGCACCTTGGGATACACGCAGACCAGGTATTCATATTTTATCCATGAACATGTGCTTAGAGCATTATCCGATTTCCTATAAATTTCCCAATTTAATTGTTCTAACCCATTCGTGCTCTGTGGTTGGATATCTTGCAAATTGCAATGTCCTTACAGTTTACTAAGGCCATGTTTGATAGGATAAGAGAAGACATGGTCCTATTTGATGTCTGATGTTTGATAGGACAAATATCAAAGAATAAGTGGATCTTTAACACTTACGCGAAACAAACAACCTTATTGACAAAATTTGTTATTGAATAAGTGATAAGAATGGATAAAATCCCAATAAGATGTAACAAACAGGGCCTAAATCTCACGCTTTCAACTAGCTTGTCACTTCTGTTTCCTTTTTGCTTGTTCCAGGTTGCTCAAATAAACGATCCCATAGTTGACACAACGTATAGGAACTTGTGGATGCACACTGCTGAGGTAAGAAATAAAGAGTGTGATGGCAAGGCTGCTTCATGTTTCTTGTTCATTGTAATATAATGTGCTTAAAGTATTTATTACGGTCATTGGAAAACCGAAGCTTCAATAGGCATGAACCATCATGATATTTATAGATTTCATGAGCAAAGTTGTATGATACCTTTTGAATACTCGGACATAAACAATACTTGCCATAATGAGGTACGAATAAAATCAGCATAAAGGTTTTGTATCAGAGCATTAACTTCTTCTCCAGTTTCTTGGCTTTTGCTTTGCACTAACGACTTTGTTTCTCAGTCAAACGCAAGGATCTACCAAGATGTCTTCTCTTGCATTCCCAATGACACCATCCGCTCCAGGTAACATTACTAATAACCTTTGCTCTTATTTAATTTTTGCTCCACATATGCAGAATTTAAACGAAACGAGGTGTTTGACAAAGCGATTCATATATAGTTGGAGTTAGAAAAGAAGTAACGAACCCTTTTCATGAAGTTAACTGAGTTTGAGCTGAGTTGAACACTTGGCAGCCTTTCTCAAAGGGGCGGGCATAATAGTCCTTTCAAGTAGCAGTAATTAAGAATTACAACTCCATTTCTTTAAACAAGCTTGTCTAACTTGGTTCATTCAGGGTAAACGAGCAAAGCTCATTTAGCTCGACTTGTTTTACATTGAACAAGCCACATGCCCGGTGGGTTTGATGAACTGAGCTAGACTGCTAGAGATTATGTTGAAAGATCCCACATCGGAAGAAACGATGGGATGTCCTTCAATTTATATGGGCTAGGGCCAGTCCACTTATTATTGACTGGTTTTCAGTTGGACACTTGTTTAACGAGTGTTACCAGCCAGAGCCATGGGATCCAATTTGATTTTGAGTTGGAAAACAATCCACCCACTGCCAACTGGTTTTGAGTTGGAAGCCCGTAGAAACTTGTTTAACAAGTGTTATCAGCCAGAGCCATGGGATTTAATTAGATCAATTACAAACAAGTCTAGCTTCACATAGTGAAAGTTTGGCTGAACTCAATTTATTTACAGCTCTACACGTGTGTTTTTTTTTTGTCTCCATTAACGATGTTTCCTGTTCTTTAGATCGGCGCTTAGACAAAGCATGAACCATTGGAAGCAGAAACTTCAGCACACGACTATCGACTTGGGCATGGCTCCTGAAGAGCTCGAATTCCATCAGGATGGAGGAATAGTAGTTATGCACCCGTTGACAAAGCTAGAATCCATCAGAGGGCATCTAGTATCCTTCCCATTGGAGTTCATGAGTCAAGAGGATGATTTGAGACCGAACATCATTGAGGGTGAGTTTTATGCAACCCCTCAGGTGTTCCACTGAATTCACAACAAAGTAAAAAGATTAAAAATAATAATTATAATTAAAATAAATAAAAGGTGAAGATAATTTCACACGTAGGTTGTATAAATAAGGTATATGGCAGCTTTACTTTATGATTTGTGTTTAGCAAAATTGGACTGAATTTGGTCCGTTAAAAGGGGTGAAATTAATGAACTATACACATCATTTTCTCCTTCGGCTTCCAGTTTCAATGTAAATTTAGTTTCATTCTATTTATTTACTAGTGTTCGGGGAAAAGTCCATCATATTGTAGTATTTGTTTTGCATACGCATGCGTGCCCATGCATGTAAGCGTTTGCTAGTGCACATTCTTTGAATGATTTAAGTGGGTTTGATAGTTTTGGAATTGCTACTGTTATATATACTCCCTCCATTTTGTTAGGTATGCAACATTGCTATTCTCTTCACGGTTTAACATTGTCTCAAATTTTTATCATAATTATGGAAGAAAAAAATAGTCAAGTGATGTCTAAACTTGTAGTTTTAAAATATTAACTTTCTATAATTTTTTATTGTACACAATTTAAGTTATTAATCATTGAAAATGTGTATCGGCATACGTGCTTTATGCAATTGTGCAATCCTATAAAAACGGAGGAAGTAGTATTAATTTTCCTGTGTAAACTCTCTGTACTAGTCCCATTACCAATGTCATTTTTCTAATAAACCAGAACGGAAACAACTAACTTTTAAAATGGGGAGGGGATAGAGGGCTGTGGAGATTCACCCAATCCCCTGTTATTGACTCTGTCATTAGTCATTACCATTGTCATTTACTCATTTAACAACATCCTCTGTTTTTGTCTTCCTTTTAATTAACGGGTTAATTTATCCATCCATTTTGCTCAATTCAAAGCAAATAGGTAGGTCTTGGGTCTTCCCCACCCTTCCAATAATTTCACGTGACAAGACTTCGGCTGTTGGAGTGACGCATGTAGTCTTGAAAATGATTAAACCTACCGATATTTACAATAGGCAATAAAAACAAAAAAGTGAAGCAAGATTGCAAGAAAGTAAGCACAAACATGCATACATGCAACCACAAAATACTAGCAGATAAAACAACATACATTATTGTATCATCAGATTCAGTAGTGATACTCATCATCGTGACTCACTTGTTCACATGATGAATCCAAAAACACTACAATTGCTGAGATGTCATCCATGGCTATGCTCTTCCTCTTTCTCCTCCACGCCCGCGCTGCGCACTCCACCAGCCTCTTCGCAGCTTTCTCCCTCTCCGAGACTGTCCCTACAATTTGCACCGCCTCTTGATTCGACACGACATCCCAAACCTACTCTCACAAAATCCATACCAGCAATTTTAAGCACCACAAAGTGATATGCGATCAGGGGATTAATAAGAATACTGCATAAAATTTAGCCATCAATGTTTGAACTAAAACTCTATCAATACATGATTTTAAAATGAAAATGAGAATGTTATCATCATTTATTACCGAATAAAAAATAAGCCGCCTGGGAATAGTTTTGAAGTACATACTGTATTTCACTTAGATTTCAAATTTCATTTTATGTAATGCCGCCTTAAAGCTGTAACGGAGTGTGAAGAGAGTGTCAATGAATATACATACCCCATCCGTAGCCAGCACGATGAATTGGTCATTTTTTGTTATGTGCCTACAAGTGACATCGGGCACCGAGACGAGTCCATAATCCTTGACACAATAGTCACCAAAGGCTCTGGACATGGCTAGTCCAGGAGATTCCTTGTGCGGCAACCACACTCTATGGACTCCTGGTTCATCGTCTAGACAGTATATTCTGCCTTGGCTCTGAATTATTCGCTCGGCTTCATCTGTACACCGATGTAGAGAAAAACAATCAGACAGGATAACAAAGTCTTAAACATAGAGGGGTATGGAAATGAGACTCACCAGGCAGATTGGGTTTGAAGTCAGTGGTAAGCTGAACAGCAACCAAGCTTCCATCATCTGAGGCGGTGCCCAGTACAGCGCGAGAGTCACCTACATTTGCTAGGAAAACTGAATCCCCCTGGAAGAACGTCAAAAGTCATCATCAACCAACTATTTGGAGTCCGTTATATCAATTACTAGTATATGCTTAAACGGTTAAACCATCGTAAAGGACAAGTTCATGTTATTACTCCACTTTCTTTCTAATGCGCATACATTACTAGACATAGATTGAGGACTAACAAAAGACATTGATCCATGTATGGAAATCATATAGAGTTAGGAATAACTAAACAGAAAACTGTTACAAATTACTTGGGATACAATTTAATTGAACAGTCACAGATCGATGGTCCCGGGCGAGAAGTTCAGCACTACCGTCTAGGCGTCTACCCATGTGGGTGACAAAAATGTACAACTGAAAAGTAAAGGTTCTTTTTACAATGGTCAAGCTTTGAAGATTAAAGTCTAAAAACTCCCTTCAAAGAATACTTGTCGACAGTCTGTGAGCCGTGAGCGTAACAGATCTATACATGCATTAAATGAGCCATCCAGGGTTAGATGAAAATGTAGGAAAAAGATCAGATGGCCCAACTAACTTCTTAAGGACCACCTCACATGTAAAAGGACTTCTCATCACAGATCAACACATGTGCCATGTTGGTTGTCTGGAATTTATTGTGCCAAGTAAAAAATGCAACAGGTTACCCTGTTTCATAATTAAAGACACCACACAAGGTGCCAAAAATATTGCGAAAAGTCCCATGTAGGGTTGAAAAACATTAGTAGAAAATCAATGACTTTCTTGATTCTAAAATGGAATAAACGCATGTAAACAAATACTAGCAATTAAGTGAAATGGCAATTATGCTCTTTCTCAGAACCTAAAATGACCAAACTAATGAACAAACTACGTGAGCAAAGTTATGGAATGTCTGGCTCTAATTTATTAGCAGTAAAACTTATTTACCTGCCTGACAATTGTCAGTGCAGTTGTTCCACTGTGGAATGCATCGATTTTCCGGTGTTGCTCCAGCTCCTGATCAACAGCAGCGCATGCCTTCAGATATGAGTCCTTCCATATATTGAATCTATGAAGCATCTTCTCCGATTCCCAATCAGAATCGGAGTCAGCTGATGCTTCAACAAGTGTCTCCTGCCAATTGCAGAGAAGAGAGGATGGCAATGACTCCCTAACATTCTTTGCCACAAAATGTCCCCAAGGACCATGCCCATCAAATATCCCACAGAACAGCATGTCCTCTTGGCATCCAAATTCCTATATTGCAAAATAACAAGGCGCTTTTGAATCAAAGAGAATAACATCAAAGCCACGTTTTCATTCTTTAACTATAATGCTGGAGCTTATATACATTAATGGCGGAGGAACGAGCATACCTCCCAAACAATGCAGCAGTCTTGGTTTACACCTTTCTCTCCTCTCTTCGAGAAGACAGAAGATAAATTATTCGATCCTTCGACATTAACAACGCCTGATGTCCTCAATATCATGTCAGTTCTCTTCGCATCCTTTGCCATAGCTTCAACAGTCTCCCTTCCATCACAATTCTCACAACTTTTATTCAAATTTTGCTTTTTCTTAACCGAAAAAGATCTTGCCAGACCATCAAACATCGATGATAAATGCCGCATATTGCCTTCACCCCCTAGTTTACAACCTACGACAAGCCAAATTGTTTGCTCATGAGTACTTAAATCCTGAGTAAAACCATAACCATTCTTATAAAAAGACAAGTTTGCAACGTAATGCTATAGATAGATACAGTCAGACCCACATAGGCATACACAACAATACAAGCAAATTATCACATGAAGCCTCCCGGGGAACAAAAACTAAATTGAGTAAAGATAAGATCTAAGTCAGAAAGCTAGAGAGTGCGGTAACATTTATAAACAAAAGAATAATCTAGAATGTGAAGTATTAAAGAAACTGCACACCAGCAGAAAAAAGTAGGCCACTTTCACAAATCCTACATGGAATTCCAATAATCCTAGTGCGCTACCACACTTGTTAATTCATAAAAACGCAAATGGACGACCGAAGCTAAAGTCACTCCATCATCAATCCAAAACTATCATTAATCAATATTTTAACCCAAACAATTATGCCTCAGGGCCAAAAAAAAAAAGGTTAACCAAAAAGCTACAAGCCTTTCTCGTATCATAACAAAAAAAATTCCTTCAAACCAATTCCATTGCATAACTACAAAAGGCACATATCAACGATTCTTCATCCACACCACACCATGCCAATAAACTCACGAAAAGCACACACCACTAGAGGATCAACAATTCTCCAAATTTTCAGGCAATTAAAAGAAATCACATAGAAAGCAGAATCACAAACACGTAACACCAAACAGACATTTGCAGAATAATTCTAACTAAAAAGAAAGAAAGAAAGAAAGCAAGAAAAAAAAAAAAAAAAAAAAAAAAAAAAAAAAAAGACACTCGCCGAAGGATATGATTAAGTATCAAATAACAATCCGCTTCAATTCCCAGGCAAGTAAAATATACAAAATTCAAATAATTTTCACATAAAGAACTCAAGCATGAACATGCAACACCAAACAGGCATGTTCACAAACATTCTAACAAAGTTAGTAAAAACAACACGCACCACAGTCAACAAGAGGAGGATTAATGAACACCGTCAGGAAGCGTCAATCAATCGCCGGGGAACGGCGGGAATCGACGATCTGAGGTGAGTTCTGGAGAGAATAAAGAAGGTGCAGAAAGCATCGAAATCCATCACGGATACGCTGCGATGTGGCGCTATTTGAAAGCGATGAGAGGAGAAGAAAACAAAGACGGAAATACGGCAGCGACTGTATAACCGCGAGGTAAAAAAAAATACTATAGGAGTAAAACAAATTGTAAAGGACCCAACGGTAGATTCTATTACTGCCTTAAATGACATTAATGCCCCTCCTCTGTAGCAATTTTCCACTGTGTTATCGAAGACGAAATTATTTAGACTATTTTCGGAGTATTAATTACTATAATTATTATTATCGATAATTCTGTACTAAAACTTATCCCCTCCAATAATTATTTATTATTTTTTATTGAAAAACAAAAGTACTCCCTCCGTCCCGCGAAGATTGAAGCCTTTCTTTTGGGCACGGTAATTTAGGTAGTAGAGTTTAGTAGTTAAAGTGGTGTGGGTATTTGTGTTTAAGATTATAATGAATTTTGATATTGTTTATTGTTTAACTTTGACTTAATATTATCGTAGTGATGTAATTTGAGAAAAATATTCAAATGTGGTCTTGTTAGAATCGTCTAATCGTGTAGTTTTAGAATATATATTTTATACAATTTTTATTTGTATCAATTTTGTAATATTAAGAGTTAAAGAAATATAAGGGACTTTGTGTAGGAAAGTAATAATGCATTGGAATTTGTGCAGAATAGTAAAAGTAAGTATTTTTAATGGGATTTGACAATAATTAAGATTCTAATCAAACTTATATTAATTTAATTTTTCTAAAAACGGAAAGGGTTCAAACTTCGTGGGACACCCCAAAAAGGAATAGGGTTCAAACTTCGTGGGACGGAGGGAGTAACAGACAAGATAAAGGCAGGTAACGTGGCGTCGATGTACTGGCTAATCCTCTTCTTTCTTTTTTTTGTATGTTTATTAATTATTAGTCCTCATTTTTGACATTTTATGTGTTACATTTTTTTTCTTTTTTTTTTCTTTTTTTTTTCTGGTCGACTCTATGAATAGAAAGACAACGGCAATTATATTGAATTTTTAAATTTTATTATTTCGTCTTGGAGAAATAAATTTGAATCATTAAATTGTTTAAAGATATTTTTTAGATTTAAGTTTGATCCCATAAATGTTTAAATTTTTTTTTTTGCGAACCAGCGAATATAAGTTAGGAAAAGAAATGTTTAAATATTTGAATGATGATCGATTAAAAATTTCAAAACAATTTTTTTAAGTTAGATTTAATTTTTTTTCTTCATAAAAAAAAATTAAAAATTTCAAACAATTCTTAAAAATTTCAAAACAATTCTTTTTATTTATTTATGTGTGATGTAGATAATTTTCATTTAAAATTTTGAAAGCTTTGCAAATGATTTTATTAATTTAGTTTTTTTTCCAATTACTTTAATTTGATGACATGTTCTGACTTTAAAGTAATATCATCCCTTTTTAATATTTAAAAATTTTTATGTTTTTTTTTTATATAGATTCTACTTCAATAATAAATTTTTTAGACACCTACCAAAGGATAAGAAAAGGGAGCAAATTAAAAATTTACTAGTTAAATATTTCAATTAATTATAGACTCAAAAAGATCTTTTTTTTAACATTGACGCTCATGTATAACGTATAATAAAATATAACTTAAAAGTTGAGAGTGCGGTTGACATAAAGGTCAAGTCTCCATTCTCTCAGAAGTATCCCTTTTGAATGTCTTAAATATAACGTATAATAAAATAGTGGATAAAATATTTATTATTGTTAAAATATAACAATATAAAAAGTAAAATTATTTTTAAATATATCCAATAATCTCAATTCTATAGAGTAAAAGAGATTTTTAAAATCTAATATGATAATAAAAGGAAAATATGTTCAAATGTTTCCATTATAATATTTTGAATTAACTAAACAAGTAAGTTTATTTAAAACTTAAAAACTGGTAAAATAAAATGTATAAAAAAAAATTGAAATTATATATTTTTTTAGAGTCATTTAAGGCCTGAAAATGGATGGTAGGAGTCCATGCCACACAAATTATAAAGGGAACAAAGGAAAGGGATAGGGCCCGGTTGGGGATTCAAACCCCCAACCAATAGGTTGGGAGTTGGGGAACTCACCACTAGTATAAGAGTCCATTCTGCACGTCGAGTTGTAGCTGCGAGCTGCAGTTATATGGAGGTGTGGGAGCTGTAACTATCAGTTTTTGCATAAGTGTCCGGTACAAGTAGTTGTAGCTGTCAAAAATTATAATTTGAAGATAAAAAATAATTAAATTTGGAAAGTAGATTCCAAAAGCTCCCAAAGCTAGCTCTTGTAGCTTCTAAAAAGAAGTTTTCAAAAGTTCTCAAAAGCTCCAAAAAACTAGTATACAGAACGGGGCTTTTGTTTTGAAATAAAAGTTGAAACTACCAAAAACTCTTAAAAGTTGCGTGCAGAACAGAACCTAAGTCCCCAACCCCAATTTAAATGATATTTGGGAAAGACCCATTGATTTAATTTAATGGTGTCAATTCCAAATTTGCTGGGGGTGTTAGTGTGACCAGAAGCATTAATAATCTCAATAATTTTGGACCACAGAATATTTGTTTCACTGCATACTTCTCCACGGAATTTGGGGTCCATTATTTCTTAACCACATAATTACAGCCACTAATTAAGTTGACAAAATCAATTTCTTCTTTTTTGAAGAAACAAAAAAGAAGAAAAAGAAATATAAATTACTACATCATTGCGGGGTTGGGGACTTACCCTAGTGGTCAAGTCCCCTTCTCTCAACCATAGGTTGGGAGTTCGATCTCCACCCGGCCCCTATCCCCTCCCCTTTATCCCCTTTGTAATTTGCATGGTTTTGGCTCCCCCTCCCCTTTATCCCCCTTTGTAATTTGCATGGTTTTGGCTCCCACACAACTTTGCCGACACATGAGTGTCGCTGTTTACTAAAAAATTACTACATCATTGTCGTATTTTGCATTATTATTCTTAGTTCATTGAATTTATTTTAATTATTTATTTAAGTACATGTATGGTTCAGCAAAATAATAATAATAATAATAATAATAATAATAATAATAATAATAATAATAATAATAATAATAATAATAATAATAATAATAATAATAATAATAATAATAATAAAAAGTACATGTATGATGTATGCGTAGCTATCTTTCAAACCAATAAATGAACGTCACCATGATTTGAACAAATAATATTCCTCCATTTTAGTAGTAGTAGCTTATATTAAATTCCCTTATTCCACGTAAATAAAAAATATTTCAAACCAATAAATGAACGTCACCATGATTTGAACAAATAATATTCCTCCATTTTAGTAGTAGTAGCTTATATTAAATTCCCTTATTCCACGTAAATAAAAAATCTTAACTTGGGGGAGAATTTCAGATTGATGGAGTTAAAATAAAAGATACGTCATAAATATTTCATCCATTTGTAAATAATAAACTCATCTGTGTTTTTTATACTATTTTTACACAACGCATTAATTTAAAATTTATTATGGTTATAGCCAAGTGGGATCTTGTTAGATTCATCTCGTCATGTGGTTTTTAAATATCGAACTTAAGTTATTAATGATTTAAAATATACATAGCACTATGTACACAATGAGTCCACAGCAAATAAAAGAAAACAGATGAAATATATCTTAACTTTATTATAACGAAATTATAACAAAATACTACCTCCGTATTCAAATATTTGTTACATTTAATGTGGTATTATTCACATATAGACTGTCACTTAAAATTTTATCATAATTATACTAGTTAAAATATAGGCAAGTGAGATCTTATTAGATTCGTCTCATCGTGTAGTTTTTAAATATCGAACTTTTAGAATTTTTTATTGTACAGAATTTAAATTATTAATAATCTATAATGTGTATTGAACTGCGAGAAATGTGGGTCCGTAAAACATATTTGAATAAGAATGAAGTATATGGTAAATGATACTACTAAAAGTAATAATACTCGTAATAGGATCTATATAGAGTGGAGTACTATATATGATTAAGCGGGGCCTACCTTACCTTAAAGTAGATTTCATAGAAAAAAAAAATCGAGAATTTATGAGATTTTGTTGTTTAGTGGTGCGGCCAACTTTCCTCCTCCCCCATTAAAGTCACATACATGATACAACACGGTGAGAGTATTGTGCAGTCGGTAACAAATTTTCTTTGGTTTTTCAAAATAGGGGAAGCTAGGGGTTCTCTAATTAATAATTTGAGTCTATAATTTGATCTTTATTTGGGTAAAATATTCACAGTGGGATCTATAATTTGATTGGAATACTAGTAATTAATAACTGAATTTTCTATTGTGAAAATTAATACTACCTCTGTTTTCTTAAAACTAGCGATAACATTCACCACCAGCACGCAATCCAATGTATATATTTGACGATTAATAACTTAAATTATGTATACAAAAAAATTATAAAAATTGATATTCTAAAACTTCAAGATAAGACGAATCCAACAAAATCTTACTTGACTATGTTTTTTTTCTTGTATAACTATGATAAAAATTTCAATCAAAGTTGAATAATGAACCGTAGAAAAAAAGTGAAACGTCTCAGTTTCACAAGAACGGAGGAAGTATATTTGATAGGGTGTTGAATGGGTAACATTCAATAGGTATTAGCGTGCTGGCCGATTAAGTTTGTATTATTGTGTATTAATGTGGTATGTACTGAGTATTTAATAGTGTCTGAGTTGTATAAAAATACTCAGCACATACAAAATATTCATTCAGCACTTCCGTCCAGTGGAACATGATGAAGTTTGCAAACCAAATTTATCCATATCCCCTTAGCTTGTACATGTGTGTTTTGGGTAATTGGGTTGGTCGTCCCTGATTGAATTTCGTGGGTTTTGTTTTTACCTTTTAAATTTATCTTTTGAATTACTAGTTTTTTCCATTGAAAAGTAGCTAGGGGGTATTAGTATTACAAAATGATCGGGGACACCACCTAACCAACCCCTTATATTATGATGGAATATGGATATATATATATATATGTATGTATTGTTGTGCTAAAACTATGGTGCTTGTATGTATTCACTTGTATTACAGCCAACGAACACGATGCACATCTTCTGATCTACCTGGACCAAGTATATATGTTTAAAATGGACGGTGCAGATGCAATGGACGGTGGCAGAGTGAGACTAGAGATATGTACTCTATATGAGTAAATATGCAATAAAGTCGTGTATGGTGGTGGTGCAGTGGTAAGCATCACACCCAAAAAAAAAAAAAAAACCCCGACAAATCCCAGTGAAATAACGCGCCACGTAGCATTATTGAGCAATTCATATTTCATACCATACTCGTGGGGCGGCGCTCTGAGTCTGATCTGGGGGCATCCTGTAATAAGTGAGTCGAAACGACGACGCAGCCTGAGCCAGCCACCGCATTCCTAATAGTGGGTGCTGACTACTGCTGACTCAGTGGCATGGCCTCCTGTGTCCTGTCCTGTGTGTATTCATTCCTTCCTACTGTAGTATATATTTTTGTGGTGGTTTTCATTTGTGATTCGGATGGCAGATCCAGTCACCCTCACTCACTGTATATGTTGAGTCTCAGTCTATGATTCGGATTCCTCCTCTATTTAAAATATTAGTACTAAGTACTAGTACTATACTACTTTTATTATCGTACTAGTCAAACACATGTGCGATGCACAGCGTAAAAGGGATATACAACTGCCTATGGAGGAAGAAAAAATAATTATAGGTAAGTGTATGGGAGTTCCTATTTATAACAATTTGTTTCCAAAGTAATTGGCACGAAAGAGCTACTAACTTTTAGATAGTTGCAAGACAATTCATTATCAGTGGTTTTTTTTGGGAGGAAACGAAGAAAAGCTAAACTCTTTTATTTCCACAAAAAAGCACATGAGACTGTTTTGAATGATTCATCAGTAGGCAGATGAATTTTAGCTTCCATTTCCGATGGAAGTTAGAACCTAGTTAATGCTGCAATTGTTTGTTACCCCAAAACACCAAAATGCTAGAAAAGTTATAAAAAATTTACCTGATCATAGAGGAACAACATCTCTTGTTCATCCTTCCATATTAGTGTCTTGCTAATCAAATTTTCCACCATTGCTGAAAATTGAATGCTCGTTAATATAACCTCCAGAAACATATAAGTTTCAGCAATGATGAACATCAAAGAAAGCCTCAAGAGTTACCTGGAATCTTATTTATAGTAATTCTAGCATGCTCTGCATGTTTGAGGTTTATATGCACACCTCTTCCAGCACTTTAGCTGTTATCATCGTATGGATCAATAGGGATTATACTAAATGGTAATGAATATTGTTGAGACGGGAAACATATAAGCACCCTAGACAAATAACTTGAAAGAAAAATATTACGATAGACATCAAATGAAAGAAACAGTCCCAGAGATTATGAATGAACATGAAACAGGATAATAAACTATGCAATTATATGGAAAGTGCACCACACAAATGAGATGCCATCATTACTTGGTTACTTGGAGGAGGAGAGGGAGGCTTAGAGTTAATTACCAACATTTGGTGTATTTTTGACATGTTACTTTTAATTTTTAATTTTTTATTTTTCATATTTCTTTCGCTTTCTTTTGATATTCATTCTCTACAAAGAAATTTGATTTATTTTTCTTTCTTTTTGCATATTTTTACTCATTTGTAAATGGACTACATAGGGCATTGATCCCTTTTGGGTATATGTAGATAGTCTTTTGGGTGCAAGGCATAAAAATAAATAGAAATTAAATTTTGTGTTTAATTTTTTTAATATGGTGTTATATTTTATTAATAAATTGAAAATTCATAATTAGTTTTTTAAATATTATAAGTAGCCCTCATTTTTATTATAGAACAGGGCCACGAAAATGATAATTTGACCAACATTCCATCCTCGAGTTGCATTTGAAAAACAAAAATTTAACTCAACAGCAAGAAAAACAGTAATTGGCAAACAGAAGTTCAAGATAATGGGAACTACAAAGTTTTGGTAAATGAAATTTATAATTAGGCATTTTATTACGTGAGAGGATTTGCTAGGAGTCTTTGTCAGATTGCGATGAAGCTGGTTTCTTGATAGGACATAAACTTCGGTAAAGATGACACGCTGGACCAGAATAACACTTCATTAGAGAGCAAAACACGATATCATAGATTCAATGTCACCATTACTTATTGTTCCAGTAAGTGACTTGCAATGCAAGTGTCTATCCTTCTGACCACACTATTTTACACATACAATCAAAATTTAACACATCAACAGATGAATATGGATTTGTGATTCAACATCTTGGTGATTTGTATAGAAATGTAGTTTGAGATTATATTGTCAGTTCACACTAACAAACAAATAGGTAGGGGTTCTGCTCAGTAGAATGCGCTCCTTGGATTTGCAAATGTTCAGTGTTAATATTGGAAAAATGTTACAGGGTAAGATTGATATGTACAATTATTACACCTCTTTCTGGCAAAGTGTACGTTTGAGCAATTGAAAATCCACTTTTGCAATGTGCCACTCCTAGAACCAGTGACCTAACAAATTGTCATATCTTAATTCAATGCCCCTTTCAAACTAAATTACCAAAAGACTGAGAACAAGCGAGTGAATATTAGGATTTGAAACTTATATATGATAATATGACGGACTTTCACAGTAAAAATCTTAGAAACTAACCTTCCTGTGAAAATATGCTCTAGGATGCCAATAATGGAAGGGCGATTCCTTCGAACTTGTAGGAATTCTTAGATTTCTCATTTTAACAGCCTCTTCGAGATAATTATCCTATTAAAAGAAAAAAAAAACAATAATATACATCTAATGTTTTTGACAACATGGCCAAAGAAATGAGAAATGGAATCCTGACTGTACCTAGTTCATATCAATAGCTTGAAGAACTTCACCTCGTGTAAATATTATTGCATGATTTTGATTCTCAGGTTTTCCTTCTCCAATGTTCGGTGGTCCTGGGAGCTTTATGCGCCAACAGCATGATATATATATATATATATATTGTTCTCATTGCTAATTTAAAGACTGTACTTTCCAATTGATATTGATGACATCATTGTGCTGGGAATTTTATTATCATTTGGCACAGTAGTGCTATAGATACAATAGTGTAACCTGTTGAGGAGGTACCTGATCAAAATCATTGACGGAAAAATTAAAGAATCTATTTATGAAAAAATTGTTTCGAAATATTTGAAGATTCTACAAACACCACTTTAACACAAACTAAAAACCCCAAAAAGATAGCAGCAGACAACCAACAAATAATATACCAGTAGCAGAATCGTTGTTTATGTCTTCTGCATACAACGGAACTGGGGGTTTTATGGCTTCAGCTTCCTCAGCAATCCATGGCAGTGAAATCACCTTAGAAATGCTCTGTTTTCTCTTCTTTGGAATGGCTGAATATTGGTGGTTATGAGGAAGAGTCGAAAACAAATATTTATAGGAGTACAAGGCCCATTTAAAACCCTAAAAGCCTGTTGGGAGGAAGTGGCCGCGTGAGCATCATTTGTACTTTCCAGTTGCGCTATATCCGTTGTTGATAGGTTGTTTCAACATCAGATGGACAACGAGTATCTGCACAAAAACTCAAATCTGCTATACAAACTTTGCCACGTTAGCGTCCCTTTTTGTCCTTTCTCCATTATCAGATTGTGTTGTTCATGAGACATCGTCACAACTACAGAACAACGTTGCTCATCTTCACAACACAGAACTCAAAGACTTAACAATAACAATAATTTCCACCATAAAATGTCGATTATAAAGAGGAAAGAATGAAATAAAAGAAAGTTTCATTTTGAAATGGAGTAATAAAACGGTACCTAACTATAGGCTTCAAAAGAGATTGCGAAATGCCGACTGTTGCGGCTACGTAAACATCCTTAGACCATCTCCAACCGATTACTCAAAAATCAAATCCAAAACAGTGTAAATGTCACATCCAACAGTAATTCATCTCCAACCAAAAACACTAAACTCAAACCCAAAACAATATTCTAGAGTATATACTCTCTTTTTAACCTATCAAACTCAAGAAATGGTGTGTTTGGTTGGTGTATGAATAGTAAAAACCCATTTTGGGTTTGTGTTTGGAAAAAAGTCCAAATATGTCATTTTTCTTTTCCAAAAATTCAAATCAGTCATTTTCTATTTTATTACCAAAATAGTCCGCTACAAATGCTAATTATGTCTAAATCAGTCTCTTGTTCACTAATTATGCTCTAATTGCTGGCGTGGCAAGGGTTTTAATTTAAACCTGACACGTGGGCATAATATTAGTCCTTTTTTTTTATCTTATTGCCAATTCAGACCCAAATTTTTGTTTTGTTCCATTTAAGGCCCAGAACCTTAATTTCTTTTATTACTACTTATCAATTTATCAAATAAATGCCCAACATACTTCCGTAAATAAAATTAAATGTCAAACCTCATACATTGGATTTGCTGCTTTGTTATCGGGTCTTCAAAGTACTGGAAATTTTACGGACTCTCTCTAACCACCCGATCACAACTGATGGTTGATTGGTTTTGGTTTCCTTCAGCAATAATCAGCACAATCTTACTTTGTTTCCTACCTCAGGACGTAGCAATGTTTGAGTAAATGATTTAACTTGAATTTTTATAAGGTTATAAATACATGAAGCTTTGATTTTATTAAAAAATATTGAAAATATTATTCAAAATATTAAAAAATAGCCTAAATTTTATTGTCCATGCTTCCTGCATCCATAATCTTCCAAAAAGTAAAACTAAATCATTTACTCAAAAATTAATATTAAATCATTTACTCAAACCTTGTTGCGTTCTAAGGTAGGAAATAAAGTATGGTTGTGCTGATTGATGCTGAAGGAAACCAGAACCAATGAACCATCGGTTACGGTCGGGTGGTTAGAGAGAGTACGTAAAATTCCGGAACTTAAAAGACCTGGTAACAAGACAGTCAAACCCAATGTATGAGGTTTGGTATTTAATTTTATTTTCGGAAGTATGTTGGGCATTTATTTGATAAATTGATTACTAATAATAAAGAATTCAAGGTTCTGGAAATAATTTGAAAGGTTGGAGGCAAATTAATATAAAAATGACTGATTTGGGTAGAGGATTAAATGGAACAAAATATAAGTTTAGGACTAAATTGACAAAAGATAAAAGAAAAATGACTAATATTATGCCCACGTGTCTGGTTTAAATTAGAACCCTTGCCACGTCAGCAATTAGAGCATAATTAGTGAACAAGGGACTGATTTGGACATAATTAGCATTTGTAGCGGACTGTTTTGATAATAAAATACAAAAAGAACTGACTTGGATTTTTGGAAAAGAAAAAGGATATATTTGGCCTTTTTTCCGTTTGTGTTTTGGGCAAAATCCACCCCCATTTTGTGTTTTAGTGTTCGATTGGAGATGCTCTTGGATTTTTAATTATTACTTTATTTTCTTGTTTTTTTATAAATAAAATACTTGTGTGGACGGTCCTTTCCCGTAAAGACACTCCCCTTAAAGACGCCTTGAGGACTCCCTTTCCAGCCCATGTGACTCTCTCCCTACATTCCCACATCCACAAGCTCACAAATCCCATATTAAAGATCGAAAATATTACATTTTACGGGCATTTAATACTATGATATCATGTTAGACAAGGAAGTAGATTATTACACAAGTTTATTCTGTTCATCCATTAGTCCATGGAAAAGTCATGACTCATAAGCCCAAACAAAAATATGATTTCACTGCAAGTACTTTTGAAACAAGACAAACATTACAAAATTGTGGTGTTCTACCTATGTGCCTGCGGCTGCGATTGAGTACGTCTGAAACAAGTATGATATAATTTTCTTGTACTCCCCAATTCCGATGCCTGTGTTGGGATCAACAAGGTAAGGTACCTGCACAACCATTTCACCTGATGCCCTAAGTTCACTTCAAAGTAATGCAAAAGGGGTTCACATACAATATATGAAATTCAAGCTCACAATAATCCAACAAAATGTGTGCATATGTATAAGAACGAATGTTGAAGAAGCTGACCTCTTTTGATCCGGACATCTCATACAGCAACTTTGAATGCTTTGACCCTTCGCCCACACTCACAAGTATATAAGGCAGTTCCAATTCACAGAGGGCTTCACGAACAATTCGAGCATACTGCATCACATCAATTGAAGCTACTTTGAGTTATACGAATTCAAATTATCATTTAGTATCTTTGTTTCATCAGGAACACGCAAAATGCAAGATCTTATGTTTCAGTAAGAATTCGACCAAATAATGTTTTGAAAAATGTTAAGGATGCCTCCAGGGTCTCTAATTACAAGAAAGAAATTTAGGCCTAGATCTTGTCAAAGCATCTTATTAGCCTCTTATTTGATAAGATAAAAAGCCTTAACCTTTGAAGTAGACAAGGGCAACTTTAAACAAGTCAGATAGGCAACTCGGAAGTAAATCTGGAAGAAAATCAGCCCATACTGTCACTGTGCTCACAGGATTGTTTTCATATGAGAAAAGTTCCAATTTTCTGGGAGGAGGTTCTTCAATGGAATTCTTCCACAGCGTCATTCCTCTGCCAGCTCGGAGAAGAGTTGGTACCCAACCAGTGAGCGGTGTGCTGCACATACAAATGTGTCAAATACAAGATGACACCACACACAACTGGCATGTCCAAAACACAAACATACAAACCAAAATAAACAGTCAGTTTATTACCTTTCCACTCCAAATAATCTTTTAAGTATAAAACATATCAGAACATCTGAAGGTTGGAGATTCCCAGTAGTTATCAATGACCGTGAATGTGGACAACCAAATCTTACCATGATTGAAGGGGGGAAAAAACTTCTCTGGCATGAAAAGTTTTATATTCCAACTTGTGTAATTGGACGGTTGCATTTGAACATGAATTTTTCAAGGATCCCAAAATGCATTCTTATGACTATAATTTGTAATGATTCCACATGTCCATTTTATATAATTCAATCCATCCAAGAACTTTAACTTGGAAAAAAAAATGAAGCATGGGGCATAAGGGAACAACCACCTGACCAATATCATTACCTCTCCAACAATCCAAAAGAGGGGTTGCTTTGTCCATATTGCTGGAATAAGTACTTAACAATGTCACCTAGGAAATGTAAAAGAATACAGTGGTGAAATGATTGAATATTATAAAACCTAGAGAAGTGAAGCTGGTTTGCAAGCTAAATTTCTACTAAGATTATAACAAAATAGAAAATAGATGTTCTATAGCTTAAGAAAGCTTATGAGCAAAGTCCAATTTAGCCCCCTGTGAATAAGCCTACAATTTAAAAGGTCTCAGACTCAGACAACCATCTGTATTTTTGGAATTTCATACAACTTATTATACAAAACTTTCTAAAAGCACATATCATATGAGGCTTCTTATAATATAGGGGTTATGCGCGAGGCTAATTGGATTTCCCCAAACAATCATGTTCATTTATAGGTACCTTCAAAGCACCGATAGCAATTCTTAGCAAGTGTACGTACCACCAGCAGTGGCTAAGACATGTGGTAGGATATTATAGTGGTAGATCCAATATTTAAGGACTTGTAAAGGAGCCATAGGATATCCTAACAAAGACACAAGTCCAATTGACAAGCTTTCAAATGTGAAAAGTACTTGGCTGAAAGCCTGGGTTTTACTTACTGCTTTCATACATTGAAGTTCCGGTATTGGGGTCTAAAAGGAAAGGGAACCTGCAAAAGAATACATTTTATTTTTTAATAAATGATATGCAGTAAATGTAAGCTCAAACTCAATCAGACATAACTCAATTGAGGATTTAAACCAAAAATAAAACGAAGACATGTGGCAAAGAGTGTAAAGACCATCATCATTGTTGTCATCTAAAACCTTTATTTCATTATGTGTAGTTGAATATGTAAAATATGTATAAGAGTTTAAAGACCAAATACGAAAAGCATCTTGGAGTTTCTGTTGACCATGCTAGAGTCAATAAGTCATGAGCAAGCAGACACACAAAAACACTTCTTTGCAGGGTAAGTTCAAATGCAATCTCCAATGAATATGATGCGAGAGTCATTTATTCAAATGCATTTACATAATCATGGATTGCAAACATTTAAGACCTGTCCAATTTTTAGACAGCCGAAAAAAAATTGATCAATCAACATAAACAACAGGTGTATGGCTTCATCAAATAATCAACAGGTGTATGGCTGCATCAAATAATCATTATTATGGGTGAGTATGACCAGGCTAGCATGCCTTCAATTATTATATTAATGCTGAAACAAGATGTTATTCCTACATAAGGATGCCAAAGTTACGACTAAAACTTATAAATAAAAATGAAACGACATTTGCCTTGTAGATAAAAAGGTTATTGCTTCAATGAAATTTGAAGAAACATTGCATACTGTTCCCTGCCACCAAGTCTTCTAACCATTGCCCTGTGCATTGTTGATCCTTTAGGACAGGGGAATATCTGCATAAACAAGGCAAATATAAAGAGTCAACCATTGGTAATCAAATTCCCCTCAGAAGTTCTCACAGAGGTAATATCTTTAGTTTAAACTGCATGAAGTACCAACCAAAGGACAATTAGGAACACAGGGAAAACTAAATAACGTATTTCAAATATATATATTGAGCACCTCTACAGATAAATCAAGCTCTGTTATAGCCTCTCGAACTCTCCTGCAAAAAGGGCATGCCTCTGTTTACAATTTCAATACACTTTTTATTTAGTCCTCAGCATAGAGTGAGCTACCAAATACATAGTCATAAAGCAATGAATTATGGCTCTAGTGCACCAAGAAGGGAATGCACCAAACTCAAAAAGTTGCAGACGTTGTAAAGGCTCTACTTCTTGCTGGTTCCTTAAACCATCAGATATCGATCTAGACCCCCACGGGAACCTTGCTAAAATAGATAAGGAAGAAGTAGCCTCCTATTAAAATGACAAACTAACGAGGTTAATGAATAAACTCAAAAAGATGTAACCAAGTCGTCCAAACTCCAAAGCTGCTCAGCCAAAGAAATGTGAATCCAGTGAGATTTATCTAAATAAAGCAATAAATTTCAACTTCAAGTAGGAAGAGACATATTACATACATATGCATAATGCAATTATATATAACAAAATGGGAAGTGTTCCAAACCTCGAGAAAATAATTTCGCTCTCCAGAGGGATCTCCTGCCTGCAAGATGAAAAAAGCATGAGAATCACAGCACAATTACATTACATTGGACCCTATTTTTGAAATTAAAAATTGGAAAGGCCAACCCAGAAGCCAGTCTTATTACTTAGGGAGAAAAGTTTAAGCAAAGGACAGAGGAAAGACAGGATACTACTCGTCGAAGAAGTGCTGTTCCATCGGCTACACCTTCTTTTTCTCCAGAAAGCGTAGGTTCCTTTTCTTGATTCACAGAATTCCTCGAATAAAACCTGTTCCTCTTGATAGAAACCACTTTGTTGTCGTAAGTTCGACGAGAAGAGGGGTTGAAGTCAGGGGTAAACCGAACAGTAGAAGAATAGTAATTGGGATTACGGCATGGGGATGGAGATGGAGAATAGAAAACACTACTCCAGTTTGTCAGTGCGGAAGTAGTAGAAAAGGCAGTATACAGTGCGTACCTGAAAATTTTATTTAAATAAGCATAACTTTGAATATGTAGACTAATTTCATTGATAGTTTTCATGTGCTTTAAGTTATTTCAGAACTAAAACAAGACACCAGAAAATTGAGATATATTAAAACTTTAGAACCAAAAACGATAATATATGATGAAGAATATCAGACATACCAGAAAAGCATCAATACAAAAACAGTATTGCGGTAGAAGTTATAAAGGACCAAATAACCAATGCGCTAATAATTCCAGTGTCCATTGACCAGTAACAATCTTTTCAAAAATTTGAACTGTCCGATTGCAAAATCTGATGCCATAACTGTTTGACGCCCTTCCTGACCACATACTCCAACATGAATCAGATGCAAATAAACAGCACTCACAAAACTTCGAAAAGATGCACTACATTAAGCCACAGAAGTGCCACTGCAGCCACGAAAACTAATGCAGATCTAAAATGTGCAGCAAAAACACAATAGATATCCGCCCAAAGTATATTAGTGTATAAGTGTATGATTTGCATTCCAGATCCGACCTGCTCACAAAAAGACTTTGGTAGGCCTACTCTCTAACAAATCATATACTTATACCACAAGTCAAATGATGAACCTCAATGTTGGCTATCTATTGTGGTAGGCCTATAATAGTGTATAAGTGTAATGATTAGATTCACATATGGCAAGTTTTGCATTCCAGATCCGACCTACTCACAAAAAGACTTTGGTAGGCCTACTCTCTAACAAATCATACACTTATACCACAAGTCAGATGATGAGCCTCAATGTTGGCTTATTAGAATGTTTATCTAAGTTCGATTGGTATGGTTTCCATTGTACCAACAAAAGCTGAAAACCTAAAACATCCATGTGTTCACAGCGATGATACAAATGTTCGTCATTGGCTTTCAAAAAATGAGAATTCTATCCAATCATCCATATAATTGAAAAGATCAACAGTAATTATGGCACGAAGACGAGGAATTAAGAGCCAGAGAGTAGGAAAGCTACATGTTGGTGAACCACATAATTATAACGCAATTATAAACCAGGGTTGGGTGAATTTGCCAAAGCCTAATGAACAAATTGCAAAACATAATTAACTTAACTTGATCTCTGCAACAATGGGAAGGTAAACAAAACAAAATACAGGATGAAAAATTGCGTAAAATGAGAACTCCCGAAACATAAACCAAAATTACCTTATATATTTTAAATAATAAAATTAAATATCCTGACGCTTTTCTTACCTCATTTGTAATTAATTTGTGAAAAGATCTAGTAATTCTCTACAGAATAAAATTGCTCCCAGTGAGGACTATGATAAAGGGAAAACAAGCTTTTACCTCACCTAGTTACTCTATTTAATCTTTTAAGTATCTAATATTTTGGTATGTCATGTGCACTCATACCATGGTATAAATATCGAACAGAAACTATTGTACAGAACATTTACTCGGTAAAGTTCAAATTTTTTACCTGAAAAGTACATTCTAATGAAAATGCAAATAAATTGTGTGTATCACCTGTTAAATGGAGTGAAGCATATAAGCAGGCGGGCATACTATTTCGGTCCTTTTCCCTGCATCCAGTTTCACCTCTCTTTTGTACAGTGTGTGGCTATTAATTTTTTGGCTGGTCTGCCAGTACACCATGGATCCAGATCTGAATTATTTTCAATATGTACATCAATGGCTGCAGATGCTACACAGAGGCCATATATGAGAATTGATTAAAAGAAACAAGCTCAAACACTAACTAAGTAAGCAGCACATAAACCATCATTTTAGTCAGTTGAAATCCTGAGAAAGTAACTGGAATGAATCTCAACTGATATTACTAAAAACAAATTTATTAGTAAGGATACCATCTGATGCAAAGAACAAGTTTCAATGGATTTACAATCCCCCATCAAAATATATAGGCACTTTTTTAAATGTTTCGTCAGGATGGCAAGGTCAATACATTTGAGTCAACAATATCTTCAAAATTGGATTTTTAAATTTATGCATCAATGGTTGTCATATCTTAAAAGTTCAATAATGTGCTTGCTGATGGAATACGATGAAGCAAAAATTTGCTCAAAAGCGAAATTAAACATAATAGAAAAACCATAGAGAGAAACTTAAATTTTTACCACCTAAGTGCATTCAGATACACATCTTAAACTTCCATCAACAAACATAAGTGACATTATTAGTTTGATTAGCCTCAGGCATTGAGTGTCTGCAACGTTGAAATCAATGGCTTCTTCTCTTTATAATATAAAAATCAATCAGAATGCATTTCATAGAAATCAAAGAACATTAAAGAAAATAAAGGTTCAAAATTCTTAAAATCGAAATAGTAATTAGAAATATAATATAATATCCTAAATGGTGTATAATATCATTACTCCTCGGTTTAAGGTATCAATTAAAATTCAGAGATAAAGAAAATAATGTGAGATTCCGTGTAAATATATTATACATTTATACTTATCTTACGAAGTAAGGACTGGTGTTTTAAATATGCAAACATTGTTTAACTAACTAATGGTGGTTTAAAGAGAAGCATGTTATGGGACATCAGAGCTAATGTAAGAAACTATTCTATACATATTTTTCCAAATTATTTAATCACACAAACAGCCGATTGTTGGACTTCAATTAAAAGAATACTCATCTCATTATTTGAAAATAATTACTATAGAGAAATTCAAACAATTTGTGTAGTTTTGCAGCAAAGAAAAGAACACAAAATAAAACAGTATCCATCAACAGAAGTAGAATCTTACACAACAGGCCGGCCATTAGGTAGAAACCAAACCAGCGGTTGTTTCCAGGGTTCAGGTTCTTTAAGCTTCATCTGCTTGACAATTGGCACCTTCCTCGTCCTCATACTCCTCATCAGCAGTTGTGTCCTGATATTGCTGATATTCTGAAACACTGTACACTTGATAGAAGATACTCCTATATTATCTTTCAATGGTGAGAAGAAAAACTTAACAAAGAAAGATGGAGCTACTGACATACCAAAAAATGAAAGAACATTATTGCAGAAAAGAGAGAGTAAACCATTGTATCTTTATAAACTCTTATAAAACATACAAGGATATAAGTAAATTTTAAGAGTTCAACCAAACACACCTTCAAATTTGCAAAATCAATAAGGATCCATTTAGGCAGACGGTTTTGCATAAGCATTTGAAAGAGCCTTTAGACATAATTCCAAAAAATAAATCAGATTTCAAAATCCATGGCAATAAAAGGTTATAACTAAAATCCAACATAGTCAAATCTTCCAGACCAGACCAAACTATGCCTATTCTTGGGAAAAAAAAACATGAAACTTGAACTGACCATCCATTAGAGGCAAAATGAAACATAATACTACAGAAGTACATCAGAAACTAAAGCCGGCTGCAAATTTACCGTATTAAGGGAACGATGTATGATCCAACAATAGAAAATTTAATAGTGATCGCAATAGCTCTGACCTTTGTGTAATAGGGTTATAGAAGGATAAATGAGCAACCTGATAGAAACCAACAAAATTGAAACTCAAACAACGATTTAGAAGTCAAATGGAAGTTCCATTCAGAATTCCAAACCCCATAACTACTCTAGGATCAAACGGTTTGTGCTCAATAATTTCATCCATAAAGCCACATATAGAGAGCAAAAAGTGACGAAAAGATGCCAGCAAGTCAGAGTTGTAGCTGAGAAAATAAAATCAAGAAAAAAATCACCCAAGTAAAGCATACAGATGTACCACAAACTTTACAACAGAAAGATGACTCAACACAGGAGACGAAACTTTGGTAGCTAAATTTCATAAATTTGTAAAGCTCCCACGTTTGGATTAAATGAATTATATCTGAACCTTAAATTATTCGGAAATACAATGAAAGCATGCAAACAAACAAATCACTTCAAAATTCACCACAAACTTCATCAATCCTAAGACAACATATCACATATATAGTATTTTTTGATTTATTAAACACCACTCTAAAAGAATAAAATAAAAATTAAGTAGTTAACATGGGAAATTTACACAAAGGAAAACCAAATGAAGCTCACACCAAAAAGACTTACTCAACTAATTAATATGAACTATTATCCCAATATTTTTCACTCCCCAAGTTAGTATGTAATTAGCAGAAATGCTTTACAAATTTCTTACCATTATGAAACCTAGTCTCTGCAGTAATGAAAATGAGGTTCCAGAAAATGCAATCTGTATAGGGGATGTAGATCAAGGCTTCATCATTTGTTCATGATGTTTTGTAACAAGTAATAATTAAGTATGGCAACAATAATTCAAGAATGCTATACCTGAAATGCTTTGTTGGGACACTTGTGTAAGATCTTAGCAAGGCATCCAGCATTGGGCAAGTGGGGGCACGGAGAGCTACAGTGGGAGTGGGAGCAGGAAAATAGACAAGCATAAAATCTGCGGGAGTATGAGTAATACACTTTAATAATGTGCACTAATCCAATAAGGGGAATTTTACATTTGAAGATGCTAGGTATAGAAATAAATTTTTCCTAACCGAAAGTGTTCTCTCCACTGTAAGTCATGTAGAGAAGCCCATCTTCATCCTTGTGCTCATCATAAATCGCTGACATCAATGCAGCTGCATCAATGTAGAAAGACGCATTATGTGATAATCCTCAAAATAATGGAAATTCAATGAAAAACGATCTCCTCAATCACCTGTTGGAGGCAGCATGTTCTTGACAAATACGAATATAGCTTTCTCAGCACTCAACTTGATCCTCTTCCGGACAACATAAACAAACTGCCCAACAGTCAAATCAGCAGGAACCAGGTATCTGTAATTCCAGAAAAGAATCGTCACTTTGATTTTCTGGCCTATAACCTTTAAAACACACAGCAACAATGGGAGATCGTATGATCCGAACATTCAGTATCAATAGAAAGTGCAAATATATTTGTAACACCCAGAAAATGGATTTTGGCTTTGGGTTACTGGCCTTTGGCTGTAATCCAATCTGTGATTTTTCACAGATCGTAGCTCCCACGGTCGAGGCACGGCCCTAGGAAGGACCTTGGATCGACCATGGGCACGCCTGTCTTTCCAATTTGCTTATGAACCAATGACCAAGGATGGATTAGTCATGAAAATCTGGGATGTTACAATATTAATTAGAAATCAAATTCATGACACAAACATAAGATCAGTATACAGGAATATATTTCTAACTCTTTAGTCCTCATGCCAGGACATTTAAGCAAATTGTAATATAGAATTAAAGGCTACTGGTTTCTTGAACAATAAATTAACAGGTTTGTACACTGAACAAAATTAACAAATAAGTAATTAAATAGGGTAATGTGACATGCTTCTTCTTATCAATGTCAGGGACTGCACTTTTTTCCGCCCTCTCAACAATCACCTGAAAAGGACAGTTAAAATTGGCTGTAAATTCAAGAATCAAATACTTCATTCATTAGAACACAAAGTATATGTCTTACTGGAATTCTGTCAGGATACTTCTCCCTGATGCGAGAAGATTCAGCCTGTCTCTTCTCTAAGTGATGAAAACCAAATTAGTATGATATAGTAACAAATAAGAGAATTGGACCAAATGCCAAGCTTCAAACAAGGCTTAATAAATTGCTAAAATTACTCAACATTGCTTTCAAAAAATAAATAAAAATAAAAAAATCCAAACACAGTAGTTGAGGCATGGAGTAGCTGTCAATTAAACAATTTGTTCTCAAGCACGTGTATTCGAGGCAGGAAACGTATTCTACCATAACAAATGCATTATGCAACTCAATTGGATTATGATCTTAGGGAAGGGATCCATATTAAGAAATAAACAGAAGAAAATCAATGCATTCTGGCAGTTGTAAATGCGAAAGATGTTTACAAATCCCATCTCTACATGAATTAACAGAACTAATAAACATTGACTGCACTACGGTTTAATAAAAATGTTTTAACCAAATACCCAAATTGAATGGTAATATGAAATCCATATAGCCGATCCCAAAGTTGTGCACATGCTTACATAATAATGTTGCTTGATTTTTATAAAACAAGAAAGAATGAGTCTTGAATTTCCAATTAGTAGAAAGGGCAGCCCGAATAAACCTTAACAATTCCCAAAATGTAAACACCCTTGCACCGGATTTCTACAACTTCTAATACTATCATTATCAGTACATAAATTAGCAATAAAAAAATACAAACAAGAAGAATCCAAGGCGTTTGATACGAACTATCCGATTTGTTTTATGCAATAGACTTTATGACCCTATCAAAGCACAGCATCTCCACAAAACTCCACGAAAGAAATTCTTTTGTCTGACTAATTAGAAGGTGCAACAAGAAGGCGGAAACAAACAGGCAAAAACATAACCGAATACCCAGGAATGAAGGAATAAAAAATAATTATTGATATTCCCAATGCGCCAACATTAAATGCAATGCGTTTAAAAACACACCGGGAATAACATCATACCCAAAGGGTGTTCGAGTTTGAAAGTGCTATTGGCCATGGAAAGCCTCGAATTCCTATCGCCCACTGTAGCTTTCAAACATCGAAACAACATTAGGAAAGGAACCCAGAAAGAACAAGGAAAAAAAAAGGCAGAAAAAAAACCCTACGCCGATGATCTGGAAGACGGGAGAATTCCAAATTCCAGGCGAAAGAGTCTCCTCTCGACGGAGTGGCGGTGGCGGAGTAAGGGGATTAGGTTTCCCAACGGCGCCGGAGGCGGCGGAAGGTGAGAGGGTCGATGGGGGGATCCGACTCGCCATTTCGTGAAGACGGATGAGAAGTCGGGGAATGAAATGGAAATGTGAGACAGCAGAGCAGAATGAAATGTGAGACGGAAAAAAAGAAATGGAGGTGGAGAAATGAGACAGAAGAGAATCGATCCGAGATAAGAACTATCGAAAATCCACTCATCTTGATCCAACGGTCATAATTTTAATGGGATTTTGGATCCGACGGCTGAGAATCTAATTGGGGAGTTTGGGCTCTCCTCTTATATAGTATATATAATAGATAATAGATATATACTCACTCACAAAAGGTAGGATCTTTATTGAAATGTGAATTGTGAGGTGGTGTGTAATGATTGGACATTATATTGGAGGATCTTTATCTATGTGAATAATTTGTGAATTGTAATTGCATGGTGGAGAATGCAGTGAACAGTAGCGAGTGAGCGTGATCCCCCCAAAGATCTTCTTGTTGACTGCTTTTCATTTTAATTCATTCTCACTTGAAAGTAAGTACTAGTATTTTTTACTATCTCTAAGGGGAAATCATTCATTATTGCAATTAATCATGGCCGGTCTTACACTCGTCAATTCTGGAATCCTCCTCCTCCTCATGTGTTTTTGTCCATTTCTTTTCCTTGGTTCTTTTCGGGGCGCATTTCCATTATTATTAATTGTGTAAAGTTTAGGACACATGTCACTTTTCGATTGAATGCCTAAACATACAGGCCACAAATTACTCCTATAATTGGAACAGAGGAGAATAGAGAGGATTCAAAATGGAAAAAAAAGGCCAAATACATTCATTTTCTTTTCAAAAAAGTCAAATCGGTCCTTTTTTAATTTTATTGCCGATTTAGTCCGCTATCTATGCTAATTATATTCATTTTAGTCCAAAAATCACTAATCATTCCTAGGACGCTGACGTGGCATTGATTTATTTTGGTTTTTTTCATTTTCAAATGCGATTCAAGATTAAACACAATGAGACAAAAGGCATGTGACTGTCTTTTTCATTCTTCGACCCTCAGTTTTGAGCCAAACGTCCCTATTATCGTTTCTTTGTTGCCGGAATTTGAATATGCGCCGCGCGATTAGGGTTCGAATTGGGGGTGCTACGATATGGGAGGTGATTGAAATGAATGACTTCGAATTGGGGTGATTGAAAAGAAGGGCTTCGAATCGGGGTGTTGCGATATGGGAGGTGATTGAAATTAGAGTCGGGTCGGGTTGCTCACTTATTTGGCAAACACGTTGGAGTGGCAGCAATTCAAAACAGATCCAGCGTGTATGGTTTAGAATAAATCATTGCCACGTCAGCGTCCTATGAAGGATTAGTGATTTTTGGACTAAAGTGAATATAATTAGCATAGGTAGCGGACTAAATCGGCAATAAAATTAAAAAAGGACCGATTTGACTTTTTTAAAAAGAAAAATGATGTATTTGGACTTTTTTTTTTCGATTCAAAATTGAATGTGTTGTGACATTTAGATACAAGTCTCAATCCCATCCATCACAATGAATAAATTGATGCATTGAAGCTTTGACAATTAGGCACCAAAATTTTTGTAAATAAGAAGCTTTGATAATTACGCACCAAAATTTTTGTAAATAAGGGCATGGCATAATAAAATTGGTATAGATGAATATATGGTTAATTACTCACTCTATCCAACTTCAGATTATGCCTAATTGTCTCTGGCAATTGGCATACACCAAATTGCTGAATGTTCTCACAACTTTCTATCTTTTTTTTTTTTTTTTTTTGGAGGAGTAGAAGTCAGAAAAAAAAGGTGGTGGGAGTTCATGTCATAAAAATTATAAAGTGGTAAAGAGGAGGGATAGAGGGTTGGATGGGAATCGATCCCCAACCCTAAGGTTGGAAGGTAACTGGCCGGTGGAAATTAAGTAAAAAAAAACAATAAATTTAAAAATTAAAAAACAAAAATTTAAACTGCTTTGGTGCATTTGGATTGGAAGAAATTCCATGTGCTTTCCGAGGAGAAGCCCCTTGTATTGATGCAAATGTTTGCAAGGCATACACCATGGGTGATATGTTTTCTCGAGCGTGCGTTGGCCGTGTTCACAATCTATAGATGCTCCTTGTATCTTGGAATCCTCTCAGACATAATGGCCTTACATTACATGTCGATGGGAGCGCCCTGGGTCTTTTGGGGGGGGGGGGGGGGGGGGGGGCTGGCTTCGTGATCACGATGGCAGGTGGCTTGTTGGGTTTTCTGGCTCGATTGGCTCGGCTACCAAAATTGATGCAGAGTTGCATGCCATCTGGAAGGGTGTTAAACGGCTTCATGAGCTGGGCATAGAGGTTGCATGTTGCTATTCTGACTCTCAGGAAGCTTTGCATCTCATTCATAAAAAGGTCTCGGTAGAGCATCGCATGTTTTCCTTGGTTAACAACATTATTGATCTCCTTATCCTCCATCCGAGCTACCTTTGGCATCCGAGCTACCTTTGGCATCACATTTTGAGAGAAGGGAACTTGGTGGTTGATTCTCTTGCGAAGCGGTGGACGCGATCTATTGATTTCTTCACGACCTGGGCGTTCCTGCCAGATGATATTCGTCCACTCTTCGCAGCTGATATGGCGGGGATTTAGTTTCCGAGATTTTAAAATGCTAGACTTCGTTTTTTGTTTCGTCTCTCTTCCCCTCCCCCTGTTGTAGTGGTTTTTTTTAGTTTTCTCCCCTTTGTTGACGCTTGTGCGTTCGTTTTGTTACCCCAAAAAAAAAAAACTTTTTAAAATAATAATAATAAATAAATAAATAAAAACAGTAGAGAATCCTCGGGGAATTTAAATTCCGAGGGATTATTCAGTTTGGTCATAGGAATCGAATTTCAATATGATTTGATTCAGCAGTAATTTGATTTGTTAATTGCAGTTATCAATAGGATGGTTTAAAACTTTAAATAGTTTTTTTTTGGAAAAAATGCCAAATAGGTCCTTTTTCTTTTCCAAAAATTCAAATCAGTCCTTTTTCTATTTTATTACCAAAATAGTCCGCTACAAATGCTAATTATGTCCAAATCAGTCCTTTGTTCACTAATTATGCTCTAATTAATGACGTGACAATGGTTTAAATTTAAAACTGACACGTGGACATAATATTAGTCCATTTTCTTTTATCTTTTGCCAATTCAGTCCTAAATTTTTATTTTGTTCCATTTAGTCCACTACCCAAATCAGTTATTTTTATATTAATTGGCCTCCATCCTTTCAAATTATTTTATTTCAGACCAAAAAAACTTAAATTTTTTATTATTACTAATTCATTTATCAAATAAATGTCCAACATACTTTCGTAAATAAAATTAAACACCAAACCTCATGCATTGGATTTTATTGTCCATGCTTCCTACATCCACACGTGTCAGGTTTAAATTTAAACCCTTGCCACGTCAGCAATTAGAGCATAATTAGTGAACAATGGATTGATTTGGACATAATTAGCATTTGTAGCGGACTGTTTTGGTAATAAAATAGAAAAATGACTGATTTGAATTTTTGGAAAAGAAAAAGGACCTATTTGGCATTTTTTCCTTTTTTTTTTATTAGAAACTTTAAATAGTTAATAAAACTTATTTGAATTCAATGGTATTTTAAATTATTTATCCGGACCAAAAAACGCAAAAACGCTCCTATATAGTATTGCCCATGATAATTAATGCAACAGAGATTATTTCATGTTAAGCAAAAAAGCCCAATAGCATACCGTAGTTGGGCTTTATAACTAATTTGGGCTCACGAAAATCTCTGAATATTCACAGCCCACTAAAACCAGTACTCGGCTAAATAACGCAATCATATTGTGTTGGTGAAAAGATAATGACACACAAAAAATAAAGTAAAATATACCATCAAATAAATAAAATATACTATCAAATAAAAAAAATTCGTAGGATACACTAAATTTATTTTGAGCAATCGACATTAGTGGACATTCCAACAGTTCCATCACATCCAAATTAAAATTTACTACAACTTCCTTTCACATTTATCCAAATTGGAGTATTTTTTTTGGTGAAACATACGGAACATTTCCCTTTTAACCCAACCAACAGATTGGTCAGAATCAACAATTCTAATGACCTATAAAGAATTGTATTAAATTTTTTGTCCTATATTGGTGATATTTCACACTTTTCATTCTTCTTCTTCTTTTTTTTTTCTTTTCTTTTTTTTTTTTCTGAGTGTTCACCTTGGTAGGTGTGGGGAAATTTGCCATTTATAGATTAATGGGTGTTCTCGAACTTATGAGGTATATTTAATTGGATTTTATTAGATTTTTTTTGAAAAAAAAATTGAAATTATTATGTATTTAGTAGGGATTCTAAGTGGTTTTTAAAAATTAAAAGATATTCAATTGAATTATAAATAGTTCACTAAAACAATGGATTATAAATATTATTTTTTTAAAATTAAGTGTATTTATTAAATTTTAAAATATATTATCTACAGTTAGCGGCAGACAAAATGTTCATTTTCGTTATCCGTTATAAATACAAAATATTAAAAAAAAATATTTATTTATTTTTGTGCGACTTGTAAGTTCATAAAAACACACAGTTGACATTATCTTATCATAACATTAAGGGGAAAGTAATAAAAAGGGCCATTACAAGGAGTCTATTCCACTTTTAGGCCATTATAAGTTGAATTTCCAGAATTAGGCCATTACAAACACATGTTGAATTAAATTAAGCCATAAGGACCAATTTAAAAATTAATTAATTCCCAACAACTTTTCCTTTCTTTCATTAAAACCCCAAGAAAGTTTGACTTTATTTACTTTAGTCCTTTGTCAATATACTTAAGTTTTCACTATATAAATGACACCCAATGCGCTTGAAAATTGGTATCAGAGCCTAGGTTTATTGAAGAACATATTAATTATATTATTTCTAATATTTTATTTCTTAATGGAGAAGATTTAATTATTTAATGGATTCAATTAATTTGAAACCCACAAGTTATTTCCAAATTTTGGAAATAAAAAATAGAAAATTCCAAAGGAATTTCTTGAACTTGTCCCATGGACAAGATATTATCAAAATCAGTTTCTTTCCTAAAAATGAGAGGAACGGATTGGAAAGAAATTGATCCGGATAGCTCTAAGTTATCAAAAGACTTAAGAGAAATCCAAAAGACAATTCAAGATTTTGGTAACCGGGTATTAATTATACCTGGAAAAATAGATAACTTGAATCAGACAACAGATGAGATCTTGAAAGTATTTCAAGATCTAAAGAAAGAAATTTTGAATCTGAAATTTGACATTTCGGATATCAAGAAAAGGCAGAAGGATATTCCTGGATCTTCCAACAATAACCAAGCCAATATTAGAGATGCATTCGGACCAGTACAAGCTTTACATCAAAAGGGTAAAGCAAGTATGGTTCCAAAGCAGAAATCACAAGAAGAGCTTATGATCGATCTCCTGAAAACAGTCGAATGAGTGTTTCCAGGGCAGATCTATCAGATCTACAAGAATTAGCAGAATCATTTTCCCAACTTGGGATTATGGATCTGGTTAATGTAAAACCCAATGAAGTCCTTCAATTGGGTTATGCGGATGGATCAGGATCCAACGTGACTCACGATGGACCGCCTGATGTTCCAATGAGAGAAAGTACAGACTTCTACATGAACAGGTATCCTGAGGTGCATCTTAATGCAAGACGAAACCCAGGACGGAACCCAAGTAGAGCACCAGAATCCACACCGTGGGCCAAGACGATGTTACAACCATTAAATCCATATGGCATAACACTAAACCTCGACGTTATCGACTTCCGAAACATCGAAGACCTGATCGATGAATGGGTAGCTTCAATGAAGATTGCAGCAACCACCCTGGAACTCGATAAAGAAAACTTTGTCTGATTAATAGAGCTGAGTCTCGAAGGATCGGCAAAGCTGGGCTGGAAAAACTCCACGGCTGCTTTAAAGGAGCAAATACTCGAAAGAGAATCCAAAAGCACAATCTGCGAAAGGTTTGGCCTCTTATTCAAAACCCATTTTGTAGGAGATGGTTATTTTGAAGAACAGAGAACAAAAAAAATCAAAGTCTATACCCAAGCACTGTTGGGTATGGAGTTAAGAAGTATTTGCGCAGTAGACGAATATATCTACTGGTTTCGTAAATACTATTTTCGGAGTGAAATGACAGCTGAAGTAGCATGTCCCATGTTCTTTGCAAAGATCTGCAGCCCATGGAGAGAAATGTTGATCCAATCGTACACAGTACCCCCTGGTACAGTGGACTCAATAGCTCGAAGAATGTCCTTCTTAAAGGATAAGCTCAGAGAATGGTGTCAACAAGCAGCAGCCCAAAAGAACATCAAGAGACTAAGAGGTAAAATAAAAAGAACTCCTCTTTGCTGTGAAAATAACGATTTTCCAACAATTATAGGAGAATCAGGAGAAAAAAGGAAAAAGAAGAAGAGTCGGGGCTCATACAGTAGGAGTTTCAGAAGACCTCCATTCCGAAGAAGAAGAGCATGGTGGTCCAAGAGCAAGGCCAGATCATACAAAACTGGACAAAGAACGGGAACGACGAGGAGTTCATCCCAAGGTTCAACTAGCTCAGCAGCAAGGAGCACGGGGAGAACGACGTCCAAGAGAACATTCAGACGAGCCCATACCCGAGCCAACGAAAGTTTCAAGGACTGCAACTGTTGGAAGTGTGGAGCCAGAGGTCATATCTCACCCGATTGCCCTCAGAATCGTGAGGTACGAATGTACGAAGCCACAGAGGATATCGTGGAAGCAGTCTACCATGGAAAACTGGTACCAGTCTATCAGTTTGAGGACATCCCCTCGGATGAAAGCATCTACGAGGAAGAATTAAGAAGTGACTCGGACTCATATTCAGATGGATCTTCAACCGAGTCTGACTGAAGAAGACAGGATTCAGACCACTGAAAACCTGTCTGGATTCTTTTCAAGGATGACGATCTCGAATCGAACCATGGAAAGAATAATGCGACAAGATTCCAACCTCAGCCCATATGACGGATTCAGAATTGGCGGGATTGGACGAGTTCTTAACCAGATGGGACTCAACCAGAGAAGACATAACATCATCTACAAGGTAAGTGCAGGTGAGTTTGCAATTCCTATGGAACTTACTTGTAATGTTATGGATATGCAATTAATTCCTAAAGAAGAAATTCTTGAGGAATTAAGCAGAATGAAGGAGGAAATCGCCATTACTATGAAATGGATCCACATAGGAGCCATTGAAATAGTAATTAAGGCAACCTTCAAAGAAGGCATTGATTCTGAATTGCATCTATCAGTCACTGATAGAAGAATCAATAACCTTAGAGATGGTCTTCTTGGAACTATGGTAGGAAATTTATATGCTGGGAAGTTAATGTTTGACATACATCCCAGAATTTCCTATAACTTAGCTGACCAAGATTTTAGTAGAGTTCTAACCCTTCATCAGGATTTTAAAAGAAAAGATCTGATGAAAGAATGGAACAGGCCATATTCTATAACTTATAGAATCTCTTATGCACTTTCCAATAGTCATCATTCTGACTTATTTCTCAGGAAAGAATATATAGAAATTCCTAGAATTTTCAAGGAATTTGCTAAAGTCATGACTCCAAATCCTACCCAGATTCCAAGGTTAGGAGGAGTAGACATCCAAATAAGAGATCATCCAATTCTAGACAGATCAACGAGTGCTAGAATTGAGTAGGCAAGCCGTATGTCTTTTTCGGAAGACAGAATTATGGCATATAAAGGGAAGGAGTTCATCAAAGATCTAACTCCTCAATCCATTGGGGTAGATAATATAAAGATAAAATGCCCTGAAGGATGGAAAGAAATACGAGTAATATTCGACATCACTGAAAAAATTAACCGTTTTCCATGTGATGACTTATACTACTTGCAGCAGCCATCAATTGGAACCTATGAAGGAACAATTGAAATTGCAGGACACGAGATCAGAGTCTTAGGCACCGCCGGAAAAGACAATGGGGTTATGATTTTGGGATTAAGTTTTCTCGAAAATCATAAACCATGGGTAAGAAATGATAATGGTATAGAATTTAATCTGAAGGGTCACACCATCAGAATTAAATGACAAGTCCATTCTCCATTTATATCTCAGTAGGGATAATATATGAAGAATATAAGTCAGAATATTTCGCAGCTTATATTGATTCAGGATCAGGTATTTGCACGGCAAAACCAGGAGTTTTCCCTAGCGAAGCTATGGAATCATTACCCATTATTGCAGGAAGAGATTTTTCCCAAAAAATCTTAGTACTAAATAAGGGTATTCGACAAGCCAATATCATGATTGGAGGAGCATTTGGTACACCTTGGTATAAGGTAAAAACGCCTCCTATTTACTTTCATGACACAGGAGCGGATATTTTGTTAGGGAACAATTTTATACAATCCTTTACAAAATATGTTCAAGATAACAAAAGAAATTTATTAATATTTACCACAAGTTGTGGAAATGAGATACAGGTGTTGCGCAGGGAAAAGGCATTCAACAGGTTAATGCCTATATTATTTCGCAGCAAACGTGGTGATAATGATGCCAAACTAACCCATCCAAAAATGCAGGATAAAAGAAAGTTTGGTAAGGCTTTGTTGTCTTTTAGACAGCAAGGATTTGATGAAGCTTCTATTGAGGAAATTATAAATCTCAAAGAAGCAATGCAGGAAATGAAGTCATTAAATATAACTTCACTAGACATTGATGGGGAAACTAAATTGTCCCTCGAAAATGTCAAAAGACTTATCCAGAGAAACTTTAACGAGGATCCTCTGGCATGGTGGGATAAAAACAAGATCGAAGCTACTCTACAGGTAAAAGAACAATATAAATATGAGTATGTTCGATACAAACCCATCTTAATGAATATGCAGGATAAGAAAGATATGCAGCAAATTATCAAGGAGCATATTGATCTTAAACTCATCGAGCCTGGAGTCTCAGCCTATAGTAGCCTGGATTCTTGGTAAGAAACCACGGTGAAATAAAGAGAGGTAAACCTAGGTTGGTAATAAACTATCAAGGTATTAACAAAATAATACAGTTTGATGGTTATTACATTCCGAGTAGAGAACACTTAATTGATTGCATCAAAGGTGCTAAAGTGTTTTCTAAATTTGATTGCAAATCTGGTTTCTATCAGATTAAGATGGAGAATGAGTCGAAGAAATTCACAGCATTCTCCACCCCACAAGGGCAATATATTTGGAATGTTATGCCAATGGGGCTTTCTAATGCCCCTCAGATATTCCAAAGAAAGATGAATAATCTATTTTAGGATTATCTAGAGTTTATGTTCGTCTACATAGATGACATTCTGATTGCATCTCGAAATATTAAAGAACATATTAAACATCTTGAAATATTTTCTGATGCATGTCACAGGGAAGGTCTAGTTCTCTCTGAGAAAAAGGCCACTATCGCTGCTAACAAAATTGAATTCTTAGGAGTTCAAATTGATGAAGCAGGAATAGAGTTACAGGAACACATTGTGGAGAAAATCCGCAATTTTCCTGATATATTAAAAGACAAGAAACAACTTCAGAGTTTCTTAGGAGTTGTAAATTTTGCGGGTATGTTTATTAAAGACCTTGCAAAATATAGAAAGGATTTTAGACCACTCCTGAAAGAGACTGAAAGCTCTAGATGGAAATGGGAAGAAATCCATACCAAGAGAATTCGTGAACTAAAGCAAGTCTGCAATAGCTTGCCAAAACTCACGATACCTCAGGATGAGGATGAGCTGGTAGTCTACACAGACGCCAATGATTTTCGATGGGCAGGAGTGCTCATGAGAAAAACAACTACGGGTCAAGAACCTTGTAGATACACAGGAGGGTTGTTCACTGAACAACAAGCCAAACTTTGGCATATTAACGAAAAGGAATTCTTTGCAGTATGGAAAACATTTAAAAAATGGCATTTATTCTTATTTGCAAAGAAATTTGTATTAAAAGTTGATAATACTAATGTTAGGGCTTTTTTAAAAAATAAACTTGAATCAAAAATTGAAAAAGCTCGTATTATCAGATGGCAAGCTGAATGTCAATATTATACTTATGATATTGATGTTATAAAATCTCATGAAAATGTTCTTGCAGATTTCCTAACGAGAGATGGAAGCATTTGAAGCTGATTCCATCATTACGAGATTCAGGCACCTCAGAGAAAACCTAGAGGAGCTATCGAAGCATTTTGGACAGCTCGAGATCAATGCACGAGCAGCTGGCCAAATACAACAGAGCGATGTGGACATGGTCCGCAACAATATACGAACCTCCCATATAGCAATGACAGCACTATGGGAAACAGTATTAGAGCCAATCAGGAAAGTGTCAGCTTCCCTGGTAAACAAAGAGAAATGTGCCCAAAAAGCTAAAGTGGTCACATATGAAGAAGCAGATTCAAGCACTGCTTCAAAGGAACCATTGTCGGATACCGACAAAAATGTTGAGCAAGAGGAAAGTCACATTTCCGAAAGCTCAAGTCAACCCACTGCCTCTGGGGTGAAAGAGGAAGAAATTAACCTTAGGCCAATGACAGGCACCTCTAAGGTTAATTCAGACGAGAAGGTCCTATCTACTGCCTGGCTGGACTACCAAGGAAAATGGGAACAACTGGTTTCCAAAAGGGAATTAACCCTAGCAAAACAGTAATCGAGACATCCGGGAGATACAACAGGGTATGGATGCTCGAAGGATCGAAACCAGAAGAGGTTCGAAAGTGGTATGACTTTGGAGCATTAGCATCTGTTCATACTACATCACCAGGGTTTCCGGAAATCGAAAAACTTCCGGGATGGATAAGTAGTGCGGTGCACGAATCATAGCAGAACAACCCGCACCTGCAAAGAGGAGATATTTTGGAGCTTAAGTTCATTTCAGCGGCACCAGAAATAGTCGGAAAAGGTTCTTATCCGGTCTTTCAATTTATTAAATTACAGAGACCTGATATGATTGCCTTCAACAGAGTTAAGTCTATGGATGAGAAGGCACCATTGGTATCTTCAATCAGCGAAGATGAAATCTCCACCCGACGAGCATGGGGATTCTGGGTCTGTCTCACCGAGATGGAAAAGGTTAAATATCCGTTTAAAATATTCTCAAACAATTTAAATGGATCGTTCCTGGTTAATTCTTTAACAGGGAAAAGCACAGAGTTTGCGGAAACCTCATTCGAAAAGAAGAGGTTACTCATCTGGGAAAACAAGTTGCCAGCAACCGAGTCTACCAGAAAAAAGGCATGCAACATGATGCATGTTGGCCAATGGGATAACCACATATGCCCATATTGTGCAGAACAGGAGAAACCCCTATTCGGTACAAAGATCCGGGTAACCCAGAAAAAATCCGGACCCGAACAGGACAAAGGGAAGAAACGTCCAAAAAACTTTCACAAGCCAAAGTAAGATTAGCTGGATGTAAAAGAAAGAGAGGTGTCGGCAACACTCATAATTAAAAGCCGACAAAGAAGGGCAGAGTAGCTGGCAGAAAGTGGCCGACAAGAGAATGTGAAAAGTTGACAAAAGCCACCTAACGCAATAATTCAAAAAAGGACAATAATGTAGCCGGTGGAAATTAAGGCCAAGTGACGAACGCAGTGACGTCACAAGGATTTAGAGGAAGATTGGAATCCGGGGCTGAAGTCCGCGGGCGCCTATAAATAAAGGAGTTTGAAGCAGATGGAAGGCATCGAAAATTCCTCCCAACTCTTCAAAGTATTTGTAATATTTCTCTTTCTGCATATTTCCTTTCGAGTATGCAAAAGTATGGGGTATTCCCCCAAGAGTCTTGTATCCTCTATGAGGAACTAAGTGTCTGTCTTCTCCATTAGGGGAAATTATGTTTAAATAATATTTTTAATATTTCTTCAGTAAAATCCAGGCTTCCAAATATCCCAAATATCCCGATAATATAATTAAAACCCTTTATTCATATCTTGATACGTCCTAAGGTAGGAAACGAAATAGGACTGTGCTGTTTGTTGCTGAAGGAGCCAAGAATCGGTGAACCATCGGTCGCGGCTGCGTGGTTGGAGGAAGTCCGTAAAATCCCGGAGCTTAGGAAACCCGGCAGCAAGGCGGTCAAAGCCAAGGTATGAAGTTTAGTGCTTAATTTAATTATCGGAAGCATGATGGGCTGATATTGGACTAATGATAATGAAGAAACTACAATCTGGGGTCAAAATGAAATAAAGTAAAAGTTGGTAGGGTTAATTGAAGTTTGAAAAAGTCAAAATAGTCTAAATGGCCTTAATTTGGTCAAAGATGGTTTCTAATGGCCTAAAATTGGAAATTGATTTCATAATGGCCCAAATGTGGAAATGGTGTCTTGTAATGGCCTAAAAAATTCATTTCCTCTAACATTAACATACGTTACTAATTATACAAATTTCTTTTAATTTTTTTAGAGCAAACAGACAGATATTTTTACCATTTCATCTAGTTTTAGTTGTAATCTTGATTATTAGATTGGTCAAAATAATTAATTTAATCGCAACATTTTGCTCGCTCTTGAATGTAATGATCCATTTGCATAGTAGTCACTATTCATTGAGTAACTTTGATTAATTTTTTTTAACATAGTTATATAAGAAAAAATATAATCAAGTGAGATCTTGTTAGATTCGTCTAATCACGTAATTTTAAAATATCATTTTTATAATTTTTATTTATGTACAATTTGAGTTATTGACCTTTAAAAATGCATTTTGAACGGCGTGAAATGCAGTAATGGTGCATTTAAAAGATAACAGATGAAGTAATACAGTAGCCCACTATTCACTAATATCACATATTGATGCCTGGTAATTAGTGATAGAGTATTCAATTTTTCGTTACAATATATTCACCCAAAAAAAAAATCGTTACAATTTCAATAGAAAGAGCTTTGTTCCGGAATTTTAAATTGGATATAGGTTTTTATTTGGATGAACAGTGACGCTATTAAAGCGTCGGCTAAAAAAGAAAAAAAAGAAAAGAAAAAACTTGGAAAAAACAATGCAACAAGAACAACAACCAAAGAGATCAGAGGACTCAAATCCTCGGGAGGCAAACCCCCATCATATCATTCACAAGGAGCTGCTGAAGCTCGTCCGGTGGAAACGCCCAAGTGGTGAAAAAATCGAGAGAGTTCGCTCCCCTCTTGGCCAAAGCATCTGCAACAAAGTTGCCCTCACGAAATAAATGAAACCAACGGTAACCGGGTTTTTGCACCAATATGTCCACGATACTTCGAATGACCGGAAAGAAACGATGGTCAAAATCAATATCACTTTGAATACACCTCAAGGCTTCAAGAGAGTCAGAGTAGCAACAAGCATGTTCCACTCCCAAGTCATGAAGTCGTCTCACCCCTCTCCATATACCATGTAATTCTGGAGGATGGAAGCCATACCCACGGATCCAGAGAAACCCTTGAGCCATACCCCATCCTCATTCCTCAATACACCTCCAAAATCAGCTTTGCCTGGATTGCCAAGAGAACTCCCATCCACATGAAGAACAATCGAGCCATAACGGTGAGGATGCCATCCCACAAAAACCGGGCGAACGACCTTAGGAAGCCGCATGAATGCCCTGTCAAAGTCGGCTCCCAATACTCGAGCTTGACGCACCACCACTTGGGAGCAAGGCGGGTCACTCCTGAAGCATGCAGCATTGCGCCCACACCAAATGCCCCACATAAGCGCCCAATGAGTACCACGCCAATCTTTTGACATGGAGTGAAGAGAGGCCCCAATATCATCCTGGAATAGCTGCTCCTCAAAGCTCACCGACACTCCAAGCAACGTCCAAGCATGAGCCGCCCACAGACATGCAAAGAACAAGTGGTAAATGGTCTCATTCGAAGCCCCACAAAGTGGACACGCCGCTGAAGCCGCAAGATGCCGAGTATGCCTCAAGGCATCTGTGGGAAGAGAGTTGTGCACCACCAACCATAGCATGAAGCGCACCTTTTCAGGAGCACCAATCTTCCACACCCAAGCCCGCGTACTATCCCGGCCAAACCCCCGTTCATGCAATAGCCATCCGTAACCACTCCTCGCCGTGTATCTCCGGTGGAGGATTCCGTCCAAACCAGAGAGTCACGCGCAAGATGATGGGGAGTGAAAGGCCCCCGCTCCCATGCTTCCCGTCTAATGTCATCCAGAACATGAGTAATCAGGCTCGCCCAATTCCATTGATGATTCACATAAATATCCTTAACCCGAAGATTAGTTTCCGATATATAGATGTATGGGATACGCGGACCAATAGGCCCACCCTTAAACCACGATGCATGCCATAAATTACACTCCCCTGACCCCAAGCGAACACGAAACCCTCCAGCTAACAACGGAGCCACCCGAATAAGAGCTCGGAATGTCGGGGACGATCCAGGCCGAGACCGAAGTGCACCATGCCCGCTGCCATATTTAGCGAGAAGCAGCTGCACAGCCGGCTTGGGCGCCTGACACAGAAAGTCCGCGAAAAGCTTTCCTAGAAGTGCCACGTTCATGCTTCGACACGTCCGAATACCTACTCCACCCATAGAACGGGGCAATGCAAGCTTATTCCAGCCAACCAGGTGAAGTCCATGCCCTTGTGAATCCTTCCAAATGAATGTCCGAATAATCCGATCAATGCGGTCACATGTTGATGAAGGAAGCCAAAACATTTGCATCATATAGGAAGGGATCACCGCAAGGACTGAGCGAGCAAGCGTCAACCTTCTGGCTTTATTAAGGAGAGTGCGCTTCCAGGAACTCATGCGAGCTTGCATGCGCTCGATCAAAAACTCACAGTGGCTCTTCTGGAAAACACCTTGTATGACAGGAAACCCTAGATACCGACCTAGAGTATCAGAGAAGTTAATATTCAGAGTACTGGAGAGGTGATGGACTAAGGCTGGAGGCACTGCCGCGGAGGCCAGACCAATCGACTTCTGAGTGTTGATCCTCAATCCAGCATGAGATGCAAAACAAGATAAAACTTGATCTACGCAGTTGACACTCTCCACCGAAGCTTCAGAGAATAGTAGGAGATCGTCAGCAAAAAGGAGGTGAGATAGCGGTGCTGCCCGTTGACTAAGGATCACCGGTTTCCAAGCACCTTCTGTCACCTTGGCCAGAATCGATCGTGAGAGCTTCTCCATGACTATAATAAACAGGTAAGGCGAGAGAGGATCCCCCTGTCGAATGCCTTTTGCCGGAGTAAATGGAGGCAACGCCGAACCATTCCATAGAAGCGAATATGTTGGTGACCGCACGCAAAACATGATGATCCGCACCAACGAAACGGGAATATGCATCTCATGCAGGCTCTGTTCTAAGAAATCCCACGAGATGTTGTCATACACCTTTTCCAGATCCACTTTTAAGAGAAACTCCCTGGCCCGACGGTGACGATTGCGGAATGCCGTGACGACTTCTTGTAAAATGATAGCATTGCTCGAAGTTCCACGCCCAGGCAAGAAGGCCGACTGGTAAGGGCCAATGTACGAGCACAAGATAGGCCGGAGTCGATTAACTATGATCTTGGTCAAGATTTTATAGCTGACATTGCAGAGACTAATAGGACGGAATTGGCAAATTTCTCTTGGCACCTCGACTTTGGGTATAAGGCAGATCAACGTTGCAGCAATACTGTTATCAAAGGCCCCGGTTTGAAAGCACTGCAGACAAAGGCATGCACTGAATCCTTAAGAATATGCCAATATGTCTTGTAAAAAATAGCCGGGAACCCGTCAGGCCCTGGCGCAGCAAAGCTTCGTAGTTCCGTGACCGCACTCTCCACTTCCTGCAGCTGAATGGCGTTGCCTAATTGAGAGCCGTCCGGGATGGAGGAGAGGGAGACCAGCGATGATGCAGGAGAAGCCGACGGGGCAGACTGAGAGAACAGCCAATGAAAGTGATTCAGTGCATGGCTTTTAATAGTATCCTCATCAGTTATCCATGCACCATTGATGTCCAATCCCTGTATACAATTTCGCTGACGCCGAATGCGGGTTTTGGTGTGAAAATAATTCGTATTTCGGTCCCCTAGTCGGATGCATTTATCCCGGGATTTTTGATACCATAGGATCTCCTCTTGTTTGAGAACTCCGTCTAACTCCCTCATCAACTGTGTTTCTAATAAGGACCATTGAGCCGAGTCGACCCTAAGAAGACAGCGACGCACTCCAGCTAATCTTCTCAAAAGCCGTTTCTTCCGCCTAACAATATTGCCAAAGGTGTATTTATTAAAAATTCCGAAGACTGACGAACTTGCCCCAATTGAGTATGCAAGGAAACTGGATCCCAATTCCATGCAGCGTCCACGATATTTTCATATTGAGGATGGGTCGTCCAGGCATGCTCCCATCGGAATGGCCGATTGATGCAAGGGGCCATCCGAGTCGAACATCGAAAAAGAATTGCATTGTGGTCCGAACATCTCCGAGGTTGGACTTGCACATAGCTAGTTGGAAAGGCTGTAATCCAATCACAGTTAGTGGCCGCTCGATCAAGTCGCTTTCGAGCTAGAGCACCTCCGGAAGTATTTTTCTGCCAAGTAAAGAGATCGCCAATAGTATGCACCGTGGAGAGGCCACAGTCTTTCAACAAGCAACGAAAATCTTCACAATGGCTAGCCGAATGAGACATGCCAAAAGCCTCATGCAGATATTCAATTTCATTCCAATCTCCGATAGTTAGCCAAGGTCCACGAATAGTAGCGGCAACCGAGCGAAGATTGTTCCAGTCAGCCTCCCGCGCACCCCGAGCAGGATTAGCATAAATAGCATACAAATGCCACAATAGCTGGCCATGGCCAACCGCCAGAGTTATCATGCGATCATGAGCGGCAACAACGTTGAAAGAAAAAGGGAGACCTAAGCGGGCAAGAACCCACAAGCCGCCAGCCCTCCCAATACTTTCGATGATATGAATTCCAAAGTATCCCATATGATAAAGGAAATTCCTCATGCGATCAAAAGAACCTTGTGGTTCCATGAGAATAAACACAGATGGCTGTAAAGATCGAAGCACATCCCCAATGTGGCGTTGCGAATTCCTCCCCATGGCGCCACGGACATTCCATGAGAGGATCGTAACATTATTGAAAACAATCATTAAGAACCCGCTAAAGGTTCAACGCGCGGCTCACTACCGCCATCTTCCGTATCCATGTGCTGAGGCGACCATTCCAATGCTAGGAAAGAGTTGCTGGGGGACGGATTATCCATGCGCCCAGATGGCTGTGAAGGGCGAGCACGTTTCACCTTTAGTCGGGGAGACCTGGGAGTATCATGTGCGGATGTAGGGCTGCCACTAGGGATGGACGTTGTCATCGGGCCCTTCCCACGGTCACGAAGAGTAGTAGCCAAGGCCTGCGGACCAGAACTTGGAGTCTGAAGTTGGCCTACCTGCATGGGGCGATTCTCTTTCCGAGGAGCCATCTGAGGCACTTGCCGGCCCCCTAGACCATTCTCAGCCGGTAGAGCCACCTGCTTCATTCTAGTCTTGTTAGGTTTCGGCTTCCGTACCACCATGATCCACTCGCCATGGGTAGTGGATGGTATATCCGTCACCATTGCAGCAGCCTGTTGAATCCCATCAGCAGTACTGCCTGATTGTCCATCCTGTGAAGGCTGCACATAGCTTGGAGCAGCAGTCCCCGTGCTATGATCGCCACCATCCCGAGGATCCGCAATGCCATGCCCTATCCGTGCTTCATCTACGAGTCCATCCGCCACCCGCGAAGCATGGATGGTTCCAGCATGATCACATGGTCCTACTGTATGACGGAACTTCCCACAGGTAGTGCAAATATTATGCAGCCCTTCGTACGCAATTAAATGTCATTCACCATCTACTCGATTTTACCAACTAAGGGTTGCATAAGGTCCACTTCGATAGAAACCCTAGCGAATTGTCCCCTATCAATGCCCTTGGTAGTCTTGTCGATCTTAACAAATTTCCCGATCATATTAGCAATGATGCCAAGCGAATCCTCATTATAATAGACCGGATCCAAATCCAAAATCCTCGCCCATACCGTGGACTTGGTGATCTCTACGGCAGGCTTCAAAAAGTCCCGCGACCAGGGAACAACCGCCACATGATGATAAAAAACCGATCATGGTCCATCAAAAAGCACTTTTCGTTTATCCTCAATCAAGTTAAATTTCACAATAATATGACCCTTCGCAGTATCGGTGATCGCGACATCGCCTTTAGGTTTCCATAGACTCAACAATCGTTCCTTTAACAGGGAGAAGCCAACTCTCCTTCCCAAGACCTTTACAACCAGCGCATCCATGAATGGCGCACAAAGCCTATCCATGGCCTCTGGAAGGAAATCAACCGTGGGGAGCAGTGGGTTATCATCCAACCAACTTGTTTCCACCAACTCAGAGAAGGGGACACCAGGAAGTTCCGTAGGGAGATCCGAATGGGAGACATTGCAAGCAGCATCCTTAAACGATCTTGGAAAGTTACGCTGTGGAGAAGAACGGTCTGGCGGTTCTGGAGAAGGCCGGACGGAAGGAGCCGTTGAGGGGGCAGCGGGAATAAGCCACATCTAGGGCTGCAGGAGCTATTATCCAGTGAAAATAGTATATGATTTTACTTTGCTATAATTGGATATAGGTTTTGACTTTATACAGTTATTAATTAACTAAAAATAATAACAATATTTCTTTTTGAAGCCAAAGTAAGAGTCTATATCACATAAATTATAAAAAGTTAAATGTGAGGGATATGACAATAGCGATGCAGAGTTTTAGGCTTGGGGGTCGAAATTCCTTTTTATCAAAGATCTTCACATTAATTCATCTCTAATTTCAATGGGAAAACCATCAATTTAATTTTGTTTCCCCTAATTATTAATAGTGGGGACTTATCCTAGCGGTTAAGTTCCCAACCCTTAACCTATAGGTTAGGGGTTTGATTCTCCACCCGGTCTTTATCCCTCTCCCTCCTCTTTATCCCTTTGTAATTTATGTGGCATGGGCTCACACCACTTTTTCATAGCTTGTATAGGTTGTTCAACAAAATAAATAAATAAATATCACTCTATTCATATGTCCTAAACATGATTAAATATTTTAGTTATAATCGACAAAATCGAAGTATTAACACAACATTAGTAGACATTCAATTTTATTAAGCATGGTAATTAATTAAAACAATAGTATGTGGCTGAAATACAACTTTGGATAGTATGCCAAAATTTATTATATTACGGACTACCATTTATTAAGAATGAAACATCATACGAGTCTATGTTGAAAAAAAAAAAAAAAAGTTCACCAACAAAAAACCTGATACCTTCCTTTTTCCATTTCTTCTTCCCTACAGCATGAATTGCAGAAAAAAAAATGTATTATAGCATAACTCAAATTTGAGCTGGATGGGCTGCTGCCATCCCAAGCCCCCGCCCCCTCTCAGTCCTCCACTGAGATAGGGGCGGGTGGAGAATCAAACCCCAATATTGCAAATTTGCAACAAAAATCTCAAATAGTATAGGAAGAAACGATAAATATAGTGTGTTTCACATAGAAGAATTAAATTTTTGAACCGATCTTTTTAGGGTCTGGCAATTGGCAACTTGGCATGGCCTACAGGAAAAAAAGGTTGTGTGTGAAATTATACAATACCTTATTCAAAAACTAAGACAAGGCATCGCCGTGTAGCTAAGTATATAGACTTTGCTTGGGAAAAATGCCCCCACGTATTTAGTGTTTAATTTTTAAAACACATGCTTAAAATAATTTTGAAAAACTATATGAAGTAGTACTCCCTCCGTTCAATTTTAGTTGTCTTTTTAGAAACCAAAAAGCATTCCAAAATAGTTGTCATTTTACCTTTTTATATCATACTTTTCCAATATTACCCTTATCTTTTCATAAATATTACTCCTAGAATAATGTGCAATCTCTCTCTATTTTAACTTTGCTTTTTCATAAGTGGGGGCAAAAATGGAAATTAAGAGGCTAATCATTACATTTTATTGGTATTTGTGAGTTAGCCTAAAACGACTACTATTGTTGAACGGAGGGAGTATTTAGTAAAGACTGGTAATCTCTAAATTATAGCCTCTAAAATTTAGTGCAAACTCTAAACTCTGAAGTCTGAACACACCTTCTTAATGTTTAGCTTTTCAAATTTCAATGTCAAAATTCTAATTTTAAAATCTATCACCAAACATCATTATTTAAAACTATCACCATTAACTTTTTTTTTTTTTTTGTAAACATTGACACCTACGTGTCGGTAAATATGTGTGGGAGCCCAAGCCACACAAATTACAAAGGGGATAACGGGGAGGGATAGGGGCCGGGTGGGAATCGAACCTCCAATCTATGGTTGGAAGGCAGACAACATGACCACTTGGGCCAAGTCCCATTCCCTATCACCATTAACTTTGAACTCTAAATTTTAAATTCCAAACTCTAATTATTCTCAAATATACACTGATACACACAGTGTTGTGCACAATCTAGGCATTCTATGACGATCCTTGTATTAAAAAAAATAATAATAAAAAAAAATCCCCTTAATACAAATATTGCAGCTTGGAAAATGATACTCTCTCTCTCTCCATAACACTTATAACACATAATACTGAATACTTTTAAATGGACATGGTATTTTAAGTTTTGGGTAGAAGGTATTTAATGATACCCCATTCGTTTTTAAATAGTTATATCTTTCAACTCAATTTCAATAACTAATATTTACCTTAATTAACTAATAAATTTTTACTTTTACCCTTTAACTAAATTCTTTCGTAATAAATGTCAACAAATAACATTTATATAAAGTAAAGGATAATATAGTAAAAACATAACAAAACTACCTACAAACCATAACTATTTTGGAATATTTTTTAATTCTTAAAAAAACTACTAAAAAAGGAATGGAGAGATTAGTAGATTGTGCAGTGAAATTTAGACAGTGAATGTTTTGCGGAGTATTCAAGACTTTATCTGTTTTTTTAGTTATTACCCTTCATGATTTCATGTAATTCAATACGTATTTAATGTTTAATATCTCAAATTGTATAAACGTAAAAATTATAAAAATTTGAGATTATAAATCTATGTGATTAGACACCTAAGTATTATATAATTATATTAAAAAGTCGAATCAAAGTTACTCAATACATATTAAGAGGTAGTAATATAGTACTTCCTCTGTTCCTTTTTAATTGCCACGGACCTACATTTCACGCAATTCAATACACATTTTCAATCTTCAATAACTCAAATTGCGTACAAGTCAAAATTATGAAACTTTGATATTCTAAATTTATGCGATTAGACGAATCTAACAAGATCTCACTTGACTATTTTTTGTCTTATATAACTATTAAAAAATCGAATCAAAGTTATTCAATGAACAGTAACAAAACTCATACCGTGTCAAATAAAAAGGAACGGATGAAGTAGTAGTTTAGACACCTATGGAATGAAAGTTGGAGTAATTGTTTATTTGACTTTTTATTTTTTATTTTGGTAAAAATTGACACCTATGTATCAGCAAAGATGTATGAAGTCCGAGCCACATAAATTATTTTGAAATTTTAATAGAATGTTAAACTTTAATTACTTCAGTAGAGAAAGTAGCTGGGACAGCGAGATGGATAGGTTATAGAAGCATAAAAACAAGGAACAATACAATAATTTCGAATTCAATACTTAGTCCGAGACCCATTAATATTATAGTCATCTTTTTATTGGGTTCTGGCATTAAACTTAACCACTTTTTTTATTCGGTAAAAAACTCATACTTTTAAATATACTCTCTTAAAAAATTCAACTCACTACCATTATTTACATAAATTAATTACTTGGTTAAAATTTTAAATTTCACCAATATTACATCATTATTAAACAAATTATTTAAAACTGCCGACTTATTATCATATTAGTGGCATGGGCTCTCACCACCCCTTTACTAGGCCTTCAATGACTCATCCAAATAAAACTTATTATCATATTTTCCAAAGTTACGAAGATCGAGATCTTAACTATGATCATTTTTATTTTTGTAAGATCGGGGTCGTAAAATCAAATTTAAATTCTAAAATCCTACCAAATTGCAACAAAAGATAAAAATAATTATATATATTAACAAATGAAAGCATACACACATAATATTATTAGGTAGCTGAAGCAATCAAGCACCATAAACAGTCAAAAATAAAATTTAGTACCGATTTTATGAAAAATATGAGATTATGGGAGCATTTTTCAAATTTTAGTATGATCAGTTGTATAGGATTGTAACAATTAAGATTGGGATCAAGATCGAGATCCTATTAAAATTAAGATCCAACAAATATCTGGATCGTTTTTAAGAAATGGAAAATACAAACCTTCAATGCCCACCAAATTTTTTTAGAAGTTAGTTTTTTGTCCAATATAACATGGATATACCCATACAAACCTTCAATGCCGACCAAATTTTTTAGAAATTAATTTTTTGTCCAATATAACATGGATATACCCATATACGCAAAAAAATAAATAAAATAAAAAAATAAATATACTAGCTGAGGAGCGGATTCTCAAGGATAAGATGATTTGGCAAGATATAATCACGCGTGGTCTGCACGCGGATGGCGCGTGGATCAGGAAACTTCCAAAGGAAGATGGGGAAATGCCAGAGCAGACAGGAGAGGATGGAAGCGCGGGACCCACCTGTTTTAGTTGCAACTTGCAAGCTTACAGCAATACAATACAACTGTCTCGTATATACCAATCTTTCGTACTTGTCTGCCAATCGAATAAATAGGTATGTGCAACAGTGCAAGTCCAAATAAATAAAGGGTTAAATGTTTTTAAAAGGCCATAAAAAGGAGATTATTCCATTTTTTAGCTACTAAAAGTTGTAATTATGAAAAAAGACCATTATAAACACAGTTTTGAAAAATTCAGGCCAAATGACCTATTTAAAATTAATAAATAATCCCAACAACTTTTCCTTTCTTTCACTTCAACCCCATAAAAGTTTGACCTTATTTACTTTAGTCCTTTCTCTATATACTTAATTTTTCATTATATAAATACCACCCAACGCGCTTGAAAATTGGTATCAGAGCCTAGGTTTTATTGAAGAACATACTCCCTCCGTTTTTTTTTAACTTCACCCATCCTGCACTGCACGCAATCCAATGCACATTTTCAATCATCAATATCTCATATTATATATAAGTAAAAATTATAAAAATTTGATATTATAAAACTACGCAATTAGACGAATCCAACAACATCTCACTTGACTATGTTTTATCTTATATAACTATGATAAAAAGATGAATCAAAGTTACTTAATGAATAGTTTCTACTATTCAAAGGGAGAAGATAAAAAAAAACGGAGGGAGTATTAATTATATTATTTATAATATTTTATTTCTTAATGGAGAAGATTTAATTATTTAATGGATTCAATTAATTTGAAACCCACGAGTTATTTCCAAATTTTGGAAATAAAAAATAGAAAATTCCAAAGGAATTTCTTGAACTTGTCCATGGGACAAGATATTATCAAAATTAGTTTCTTTTCTAAAAATGAGAGAAAGTACAGACTTCCACATGAACAGGTATCCTGAGGTACATCTCAATGCAAGACGAAACCCAGGACGGCACCCAAGCAGAGCACCAGAATCCACACCGTGGGCCAAGACGATGTTACAACCATTAAATCCATATGGCATAACACTGAACCCCGACGTTATCGACTTCCGAAACATCGAAGACCTGATCGATGAATGGGTAGCTTCAATGAAGATAGCAGCAACCACCCTGGATCTCGATAAAGAAAACTTTGTCCGATTAATAGAGCTAAGTCTCGAAGGATCGGCGAAGCTGGGCTGGAAAAACTCCACGGCTGCTTTAAATGAGCAAATACTCGAAGGAGAATCCAAAAGCACAATCTGCGAAAGGTTTGGCATCTTATTCAAAACTCATTTTGTAGGAGATGGTTATTTTGAAGAACAGAGAACAGAAAAAATCAAAGTCTATATCCAAGCACTGTTGGGTATGGAGTTAAGAAGTATTTGCGCAGTAGACGGATATATCTACTGGTTTCGTAAATACTATTTTCGGAGTGAAATGACAGCTGAAGTAGCATGTCCCATGTTCTTTGCAAAGATCTGCAGTCTATGGAGAGAAATGTTGATCCAATCGTACACAGTACCCCCTGGTACAGTGGAATCAATAGCTCGAAGAATGTCCTTCTTAAAGGATAAGCTCAGAGAATGGTGTCAACAGGCAGCAGCCCAAAAGAACATCAAGAGACTAAGAGGTAAAATAAAAAGAACTCCTCTTTGCTGTGAAAATAACGATTTTCCAACAATTATAGGAGAATCAGAAGAAAAGAGGAAAAAGAAGAAGAGTTGAGGCTCATACAGTAGGAGTTTCAGAAGACCTCCATTCCGAAGAAGAAGAGCATGGTGGTCCAAGGGCAATGCCAGAACATACAAAACTGGACAAAGAACGGGAACGACGAAGAGTTCATCCCAAGGTTCAACTAGTTCAGCAGCAAGGAGCACGGGGAGAACAACGTCCAAGAGAACATTCAGACGAGCCCACACTCGAGCCAACGAAAGTTTCAAGGACTGCAACTGTTGGAAGTGTGGAGCCAGAGGTCATATTTCACCCGATTGCCCTCAGAATCGTGAGGTACGAATGTACGAAGCCACGGAGGAATCGTGGAAGCGGTCTACCATGGAAAGCTGGTACCAGTCTATCAGTTTGAAGATATCCCCTCCGATGAAAGCATCTACGAGGAAGAATTAAGAAGTGACTCGGACTCATATTCAGATGGATCTTCAACCGAGTCTGACTGAAGAAGACAGGATTCAGACCACTGAAAACCTGTCTGGATTCTTTTCAAGGATGACGATCTCGAATCGAACCATGGAAAGAATAATGCGACAAGATTCCAACCTCAGCCCATATGACGGATTCAGAATTGGCGGAATTGGACGAGTTCTTAACCAGATGGGATTCAACCAGAGAAGACATAACATCATCTACAAGGTAAGTGCAGGTGAGTTTGCAATTCCTATGGAACTTACTTGTAATGTTATGGATATGCAATTAATTCCTAAAGAAGAAATTCTTGAGGAATTAAGCAGAATGAAGGAGGAAATCGCCATTACTATGAAATGGATCCACATAGGAGCCATTGAAGTAGTAATTAAGGCAACCTTCAAAGAAGGCATTGATTCTGAATTACATCTATCAGTCACTGATAGAAGAATCAATAACCTTAGAGATGGTCTTCTTGGGACTATGGTAGGAAATTTATATGCATGGAAGCTAATGTTTGACATACATCCCATTATTTCCAATAACTTAGCTGACCAAGATTTTAGTAGAGTTCTAACCCTTCATCAGGATTTTAAAAGAAAAGATCTGATGAAAGGATGGAACAGGCCATATTCTATAACTTATAGAATCTCTTATGCACTTTCCAATTGTCATCATTCTGACTTATTTCTCAGGAAAGAATATATAGAAATTCCTAGAATTTTCAAGGAATTTGCTAAAGTCATGACTCCAAATCCTACCCAGATTCCAAGGTTAGGAGGAGTAGACATACAAATAAGAGATCATCCAATTCTAGACAGATCAACGAGTGCTAGAATTGAGTACGCAAGCCGTATGTCTTTTTCGGAAGACAGAATTATGGCATATAAAGGAAAGGAGTTCATCAAAGATCTAACTCCTCAATCCATTGGGGTAGATAATATAAAGATTAAATGCCCTGAAGGATGGAAAGAAATACGAGTAATATTTGACATCACTGAAAAGATTAACCGTTTTCCATGTGATGACTTATACTACTTGCAGCAGCCATCAATTGGAACATACGAAGGAACAATTGAAATTGCAGGACACGAAATCAGAGTCTTAGGCACAGCTGGAAAAGACAATGGGGTTATGATTTTGGGATTAAGTTTTCTCGAAAATCATAAACCATGGGTAAGAAAGGATAATGGTATAGAATTTAATCTGAATGGTCACACCATCAGAATTAAATGACAAGTCCATTTTCCATTTATATCTCAGTAGGGATAATATATGAACAATATACGTCAGAATATTTTTCAGCTTATATTGATTCAGGATCAGGTATTTGCACGGCAAAACCAGGAGTTTTCCCTAGCGAAGCTATGGAATCATTACCCATTATTGCAGGAAGAGATTTTTCCCAAAAAATCTTAGTACTAAGTTAGGGTATTCGACAGGCCAATATCATGATCGGATGCGCATTCGGCACACCTTGGCATAAGGTAAAAACGCCGCCTATTTACTTACATGATACAGGAGCGGATATTTTGTTAGGGAATAATTTCATACAATCCTTTACAAAATATGTTCAAGATAACAAAAGAAATTTGTTAATATTTACCACAAGTTGTGGAAATGAGATACAGGTGTTGCGCAAAGAAAAGACATTCAACAGGTTAATGCCTATATTATTTCGCAGCAAACGTGGTGATAATGATGCCAAACTAACCCATCCAAAAATACAGGATAAAAGAAAGTTTGGTAAGGCTTTGTTGTCTTTTAGACAGCAAGGATTTGATGAAGCTTTTATTGAGGAAATTATAAACCTCAAAGAAGCAATGCAGGAAATGAAGTCATTAAATATAACTTCATTAGACATTGATGGGGAAACTAAATTGTCCCTCGAAAATGTCAAAAGACTTATCCAGAGAAACTTTAACGAGGATCCTCTAGCATGGTGGGATAAAAACAAGATCGAAGCTACTCTACAGGTAAAAAGAACAATATAAATATGAGTATGTTCGATACAAACCCATCTTAATGAATATGCAGGATAAGAAAGATATGCGGCAAATTATCAAGGAGCATATTGATCTTAAACTCATCGAGCCTGGAGTCTCAGCTTATAGTAGCCCTGGATTCTTGGTAAGAAACCCCGGTGAAATAAAGAGAGGTAAACCCAGGTTGGTAATAAACTATCAAGGTATTAACAAAATAATACAGTTTGATGGTTATTACATTCCGAGTAGAGAACACTTAATTGATTGCATCAAAGGTGCTAAAGTGTTTTCTAAATTTGATTGCAAATCTGGTTTCTATCAGATTAAGATGGAGAATGAATTGAAGAAATTCACAGCATTCTCCACCCCACAAGGGCAATATATTTGGAATGTTATGCCAATGAGGCTTTCTAATGCCCCTCAGATATTCCAAAGAAAGATGGATAATCTATTTAAGGATTATCTAGAGTTTATGTTCGTCTATATAGATGCCATTCTGATTGCATCTCGAAATATTAAAGAGCATATTAAACATCTTGAAATATTTTCTGATGCATGTCACAGGGAAGGCCTAGTTCTCTCTGAGAAAAAAGCCACTATCGCTGCTAACAAAATTGAATTCTTAGGAGTTCAAATTGATGAAGCAGGAATAGAGTTACAGGAACACATTGTGGAGAAAATCCGCAATTTTCCTGATATATTAAAAGACAAGAAACAACTTCAGAGTTTCTTAGGAGTTATAAATTTTGCAGGTATGTTTATTAAAGACCTTGCAAAATATAGAAAGAATTTTAGACCACTCCTGAAAGAGACTGAAAGCTCTAGATGGAAATTGGAAGAAATCCATACCAAGAGAATTCATGAACTAAAGCAAGTCTGCAATAGCTTGCCAAAACTCGCGATACCTCAGGATGAGGATGAGCTGATAGTCTACACAGACGCCAATGATTTTCGAAGGGCAGGAGTACTCATGAGAAAAACAACTACCAGTCAAGAACCTTGTAGATACACAGGAGGGTTGTTCACTGAACAACAAGCCAAACTTTGGCATATTAACGAGAAGGATTTCTTTGCCGTATGGAAAACATTTAAAAAATGGCCTTTATTCTTACTTGCAAAAAAATTTGTATTAAAAGTTGATAATACTAATGTTAGGGCTTTTTTAAAAAATAAACTTGAATAAAAAATTGAAAAAGCTCGTATTATCAGATGGCAATCTGAATGTCAATATTATACTTATGATATTGATGTTATAAAATCTCATGAAAATGTTCTTGCAGATTTCTTGACGAGAGATGGAAGAATTTGAAGCTGATTCCATCATTACGAGATTCATGCACCTCAGAGAAAACCTAAAGGAGCTATCAAAGCATTTTGGACAGCTCGAGATCAATGCACGAGCAGCTGGCCAAATACAAAAGAGCGATGTGGACATGGTCCGCAACAATATACGAACCTCCCATATAGCAATGACAGCACCATGGGAAACTGTATTAGAGCCAATCAGGAAAGCGTCAGCTTCCCTGGTAAACAAAGAGAAATGTGCCCAAAAAGCTAAAGTGGTCACATATGAAGAAGCAGATTCAAGCACTTCTTCAAATGAACCATTGTCGGATACCGACAAAAATGTTGAGCAAGAGGAAAGTCACATTTCCGAAAGTTCAAGTCAACCCACCGCCTCTGGGGTAAAAGAGGAAGAAATTAACCTTGGGCCAATGACAGGCACCTCTAAGGTTAATTCAGACGAGAAGGTCCTATCTACTGTCTTGCTGGACTACCAAGGAAAATGGGAACAACTGGTTTCCAAAAAGGGAATTACCCCTAGCAAAACAGTAATCGAGACATCCGGGAGATACAACAGGTATGGATACTCGAAGGATCGAAACCAGAAGAGGTTCGAAAGTGGTATGACTTTGGAGCATTAGCATCTGTTCATACTACATCACCAGGGTTTTTGGAAATCGAAAAACTTCCGGGATGGATAAGTAGTGCGGTGCACGAATCATGGCAGAACAACCCGCACCTGCAAAGATGATATATTCTCGAGATTAAGTTCATTTCTGCGGCACCAGAGATAGTCGGAAAAGGTTCTTATCCGGTCTTTCAATTTATTAAATTACAGAGACCTGATATGATTGCCTTCAACAGAGTTAAGTCTATGGATGAGAAGGCACCATTGGTATCTTCAATCAGCGAAGATGAAATCTCCACCCGACGAGCATGGGGATTCTGGGCCTGTCTCACCGAGATGAAAAAGGTTAAATATCCGTTAAAATATTCTCAAACAATTTAAATGGATCGTTCCTGGTTAATTCTTTAACAGGGAAAAACACAGAGTTTGCGGAAACCTCATTCGAAAAGAAGAGGTTACTCATCTGGGAAAACAAGTTGCCAGCAACCGAGTCTACCAGAAAAAAGGCATGCAACATGATGCATGTTGGCCAATGGGATAACCACATATGCCCATATTGTGCAGAACAGGAGAAACCCCTATTCGATACAAAGATCCGGGTAACCCATAAAAAATCCGGACCCGAACAGGACAAAGGGAAGAAACGTCCAAAAAACTTTCACAAGCCAAAGTAAGATTAGCTGGATGTAAAAGAAAGAGAGGTGTCGGCAACACTCATAATTAAAAGCCGACAAAGAAGGGCAGAGTAGCTGGCAGAAAGTGACCGACAAGAGAAGGTGGAAAGTTGACAAAAAGCCACCTAACGCAATAATTCAAAAAAGGATAATAATGTAGCCGGTGGAAATTAAGGCCAAGTGACGAACGCAGTGACGTCACAAGGATTTAGAGGAAGATTGGAATCCGGGGCTGAAGTCCGCGGGCGTCTATAAATAAAGGAGTTTAAAGCAGATGGAAGGCATCGAAAATTCCTCCCAACTCTTCAAAGTATTTGTAATATTTCTCTTTCTGCATATTTCCTTTCGAGTCTGTAAAAGTATGGGGTATTTCCCCAAGAGTCTTGTATCCTCCATGAGGAACTAAGTGTATGTCTTATCCGTTAGGGGAAATTATGTTTAAATAATATTTTTAATATTTCTTCAGTAAAATCCAGGCTTCCAAATATCCCGATAATATAATTAAAACCCTTTATTCATATCTTGATACGTCCTAAGGTAGGAAACGAAATAGGACTGTGTTGTTTGTTGCTGAATGAGCCAAGAATCGGTGAACCATCGGTCGCGGCTGCGTGGTTGGAGGAAGTTCGTAAAATCCCGGAGCTTAGGAAACCCGGCAACAAGGCGGTCAAAGCCAAGGTATGAAGCTTAGTGCTTAATTTAATTATCGGAAGCATGATGGGCTTTAATTGGACTATATCCAATGAAAAATATAAGATGGGGGTCAAAGTGTAATTGGGCAAAAGTTGAAGTCAACCGATGGGGTCAAAAGTATAAATAGGCAAAAGTTGGTAGGGTCAACTATAATTTCAAAAAGTCTGAATGGCCTAAAATTGAACAAAATGTGTTTGTAATGGCCGATAATCATAATTCAAACTTATTATGGCCCAAAAACGGAAACCACTCCTTATAGTGGCCTAAAATTATCATTAACCCATAAATAAATACACAAATGTACACTACTCTAGGCGTGAAAGTGGGGCGGATAATATCCGCCCGATCCGACGCCGTATTCAATTATATTCGAATCCGAATTCGAATTTTTATATCCGGCGGATACGGGACTGGATATGGGATTGTGAATATCCGCCCGTATCCGAAAAATCCGAATATAATGCGAATATTATCCGTATTTTCTATCCGAATATCCGAAAATTTATATATATATTTTATATGTATAATATAGTATATTATATTAACTATAAAATAAATAAGTAATACTATATATATAAATATAATCAAAAGCTTGAAAGCCATATGTAATTTATTAAATCAAATCATATCAATCAACTCAACTACATCATTAGGTTCTTTGCATCAAAACTAGGTTCTTTGCATCAAAACTGTAGTATATAACATCTTGTAGTGATGTTATTTAGATGTTTTGAACGAAATAACTAATGATTTTGGAAAATTTAAAAATTTAGTTTAGCTTACATAGTAGTATATTCCGATTTCACTTAAAAAAATATAAAAAAAATTTAATTTTAGTAATTATAAGATTATCCGAGTTAAAATCCGAATCCGTTTCGTATCTGTTTCCCGAAATATTCGAATTCGTATTTGTATCCGGCCTATTCGTATCTGATTCCATATTCGACAAAAAAATATAGGATAGGATACGGGATGAGTACCATCCGCCCGTATCCGTCCCGTTTTCACCCCTAACTACTACTATTAAAATTACAAAATCACTACTACACTACTACTATTAAAATTACAAAATCACTCATCCATTATTAATAAATTCAAACGGAAGATAAAATTCATTTCAATCATATATCACATAAATTCTTAATACACATCCAATTTAAATTATATTCCCTCTGTCCCACAAAATTTGACTCGTATTACTTTTTGGGGTGTCCCGTGAAATTTGATCACTTTTCATTTTTAGATAAATTAAATCGGAGATGGTGTGGTGCGGATAAAGGAGGATGTGCGGACGTTTTCCGCAATCATTGATCATTTTCATCTTATGTAAAATTAAGAAACTAACCCTACAAATGATCTCAACCGTTGGATGATGAAAATGATCAACGGTTGCGGACAAACGTCCGCCTCCCTTCATCCACAACATAACCGCCCAAATTAAATTAATATAAATATGATTAGAATTTTAATGGTTTTCAAATCCCATTAAAAGTAATCACTTTCACTATTCTGCACATCTCTAATACACCTTTACTTTTCTATACAAATCCCTTGCATTTTTATTATTATTATTCAAAATTGGTCCAAATGAAAATTATATAAAATATATATTCTAAAACTAGACGCCTATACGATTCTAACAATACCACACATGAATATTTTTTTCTAATCAAAACATTATCATAATATTAAGTGAAAGTTAAACAATAAATAAAGTTAAAATTCATTAAATTTTTAAATACAAATACCCACACCATTTTAACTACTAAACACCATCACCTAGATTACCGTGTCAAAAAAAAAAACGAGTGACATTTCGCAGGACATAGGGGATATTACTTATTAATTTATTTATACAAATACTAAATATATCCATATAAAACATTGTCCATAAACCAACTACTAGTTATTAACAAATATACGATGGGAGTAATATTTTTTAATGACAGAATTAAAATAATCTCCGGTATGAAGTAAACGATAGCACTTGGAATTGGAGCCTAACACCCGTAGTTTCAGTATAAAAAAAAGGTTAAAATTTGTGAAAATACAGTACACGCTTCTTGTCACCGACGGTTAGTATTTTGTAGAAGCTAAGCATCATATACAAACCCCACATTTTTTGTTAATGAGCCAAAGGCCAGGAAAAAAAAAGTCAGAAAATACAAAGGCAGAAAAACAAAGTAGTAAAATCAACAGCAACAGACCAGCAGGAAAGCAGAAAATTCTAATTTCTGGGGAGACCCACGCCGGAAGCGTCCAACGCAAAATTCCCAATCACAAAATTCGGAGAAAACTCCCGGGATGTGAAAAATTCTTCCTCCATGATGAGCCCAACAATCCGCAACTTTATTTCCCTTTCTAAGGACATGATAAATGTTGCAAACCTCAGAACTCCCACATAGGTCCCGTAGCCTCTGTATAAAAGGAGCCAAGGGTACAATATAGCCGCAGTGGAATCCGCGAGTCCGAATAGCAACATACCCTTTTCAAACCATTAAATACTATCATTACTCATTAGTAATTTAGTGTGTATGTACTACTTTTTTAAGTTTTAACGAGTCTCATTCAACATTTTTATTTCAAATAATGTAATTTACTTAGAAAATGATGTAGCAATCATATTGGTTGTCAATCCACTTCACGTTTTTTTCTTGGGAAAAAATGCCAATATAGTCCTTTTTTTTACAAAAAAACTAAATTAGTCCTTTTTTTTAATTTTTTTTGGCCCAATTGGTCCGCTACATATACTAATTACGTCCCAATTGGTCATCCACCCACTAATTATGCCCTAATTACATATTTTTTGCCAAATCAGTCCTTTTTTTCTTTCAAAAATCTAAATTGGTCCGTTATTAATTTTTGTCACCTTTCATGCAGTCCAATGCACATTTCAAACCACTAATAATTCAAATTTGATATACGTAAAAATTCTAAAATTTCGATATTTATAAACTACACGACGAGACTAATCTAACAAGATCCTACTTGGCTCATTTTAACTTGTATATCTAGGTCCATTATTAACACGACGAGACGGACCTAGATATACAAATTAAAATGAGCCAAGTAGAATCTTGTTAGATTCGTCTCGTCGTGTAGTTTATACTAAATATCGAAATTTTAGAATTTTTACTTATATCGAATTTGAGTTATTAGTGGTTTGAAATGTGCATTGGACTGAATGAAAGAGGGCAAAAATTAATAATGGACCAATTTAGATTTTTGAAAAAAAAGGACCGATTTGGCCTAAAATATGTAATTAGGGCATAATTAGTGGGTGAAGGACCGATTGAGACATAATTAGTATATATAGCGGACCAATTGGACCAAAAAATAAAAAAGGGACCGATTTGGCTTTTTGTAAAAAAAAAGGACTATATTGACCTTTTTTCCTTTTTTTCTTGTTTGGTTTATTTATTTACCAGGTGTTTATGCTTATACTGCATTCAATAAAGTGGGTTCTTAATTGGTGTGTCATTCAATTTTTTTTTTTGGATGAGCCATTGAAGGCCTTTGAAAGAGGTGGTGGGAGCCCATGCCACACAATTACAAAGGGGAATAAAGGGGAGGGATGGGAGGCCGGTGGGAATCGAACCTCCAACCTTCAGTTTGAAGTCAGGGGACTTAACCATTTGGGCTAAGTCCCCATCCCTAATTATTTCCCTATTAATTTTATCGATAATTTATTTAATAAGGATCTTAATATTTTACACTATTCATTTTAAAATAAGAGACATATTTTTCTCACGATAATAAATAATTTCTTTCATTTCACTTTTTCCTTGACTCTATAAAAATACAGTAACATTTATTTTAAAACATGGGGAAAAGTAAAGTAACTATTAAGTTTAGAAGGGAGTCCAATTGAGGGTGTCCAATTGTTTTTTTTTTTTTTTTTTGGAAAGGTGTAATCGATTGAGTAATATTTGGTGGATAGCTTGCTGTTTACATATGATTCCATTGGAAGTCGGGCAAGGAAGAAAGATTGGGCTGGACTGTAATTTCTTTGAGCAGTTAGGAGTGTATAGTGAGTACCATTTTTTGAATTTGTGTGAGATCATTATAGATGCCCCTTAATCCCCAGGAAATCTTCATTCACCTCCCGACCCATGAGCTTTTCATTCCTTTTCCTTCTCATGAGATTTCCATCCAGTATAGACGAAACGTACAGTGCCCTTATCTTTTGATGCATTGATGTTGAGTATATGCAAGGGATATGTGATATTGAAGCAAGTTTTGGGGATGTACGTTGACAGCATAAATTGTGAGCTCGTCTTTGAGAAGTCGGTTTCGGCTCGATGCACTCGTTTTCAGTAGGCTGTGGCACGATCGGTGCGACTCTCGCACAGAATTGGAAAGGATAACGTGTTTGTGGAAATCGCCATTTGAGGAAGTTGCGTCAAATTTGATGAAGAAATGCCATCGTCAAGCAGATTGGAATGTAGACCTTCCTACTGTTTAAATCGGTGGTCAAGACAATATGTTTGTTTCGAAAGCATAAGGGGTACGAGGCTGACGGAGCTATTTTATCAATGTATCCTGTGTTGTTGCTATATTAATCTGTGTAGATGTCGATTGTGATGTGTACTGTTCGAGACTTGTTTTGACATTGATATTATAAAACCTTATTCCTCAAAAAAAAAAAGTTTAGAAGGGAGAGAGTAATATTTTTTTTTTTTATATATATCATGTTAAATTTAGGTCCATACATATAAATCATATGCATTTAATTAAATACTTAAAAACATTAAAATAAATAACTCAACCTTAAAAAATATCAGAAAATTACTTCTTACGACAAAATATAAATATATATGAATAAGTTCAAGTTGAAACAAAAACTTTTATAATTAAATAAACTAGGAACAATGGCCTCAGCCCGAATTTAATTATTTTTCTTCTAAAAAAAAATGGCCTCAGCCCTCTTTTTATTTTTTATTTTTTAAAAAAAACAAACAAACAAACTACGGGTCAAGACCGATGTTTTAATTTTTTTTTATTATTAATTCATTCTAATTTTAGTTGGCCTTTCCTCTAATATTTAAAACATTACTAGTAAAATATATTTAATTATAATTATTATATGGGTGTATTGTACATACTAAATACTATTGTCGGTATCCGTTTCACAAATCTCTTAGACTAACTCCATCCATAACCACCCAACCCCTTGGATCAACCTCCACATCACTAATTAATAAAAAAATTTTTTCTAAAATTAAAAAAGGTCCATGGCCATGGTCGACCATTTCAAAAATCCAACCACATGGTTCCTTGTGGTTGCCTCTCCCTTGGCCAATGGGAATGTGACATTTGTCTCATTCCCATTGGCCAACTAAAATTTTAAATAAATTCTATTAAAATTATTATATTTTTTATATTTTAAAATAAAAATAAATAATAAATATATCACATTTTATAATTTTTCATTCTCTACAAATAGAGACCACTCTTGCTATATTTTTGTTAAATACATAATATATCAATTTTGATATATTTAATCCATTTTCAATTTTTTATAAAATAAAATAAATAAAAAATATATTAATATTTTAGATTTTTTTTCTTTATAAGTAATATAAAATATTTTATATTTTTTATACATTATTTTTTTTTTATATTTCAACATAATTTTTTTCTAAATTAAAATAAATATATATAATATTGTGGTTGGATGGTTGGGTGGTTATTGATAGAGTATGTAAAATTGGGGTGGGTGGGTTGGGATGTATATTGATGAGTTGGAGGAGAGAGAAATTAATTAAATAATGTGATGGTTGGATGGTTGGGTAGTTGGGGTGGTCATGGTTAAAGATAGTCTTAGGTTGCGCGGTTGCGTTTGGTTGAAAGAATTTTAATTTTTTTTTGCTCCTTTTATTGTTGATTGTATTCATGAGATTTTCAAATGAGGAAATTTGGAATGTTGACGTTGTAGCAAAATGAAGGGATTTGAAATCCCTCGTATCACATTATAGAATTTTCAATTGAAGTATAGATGTCTAAATTAATTACTTCCTCCGTTCTCCAATAAATAGAACGTTTGGAAAATCAGCATTTTTTTTGAGAAGAAACGGTACTGAATTCCATTAAAACCAAAGAGTTGCAACAACGTACAAAATGCAGGGTTCCACAAATCATAGCAGCCATAGCAATGTTATACGAATCAAAAATAGAAACCAAGAGTACACTAGCAAAACCGACGCAATAAAAAGGCACAAGCAGCACCTCCACCTACCAATGTTGCCAAGAATCATCAGTACCAATACAGCCCGAATACTGTACTGCTCGTCCTGTTGTAGCATCATGAAGACAACCTCAGTGTCCATCAGTGTCCATCCCATCCAAACGAAACTTCATGGAGTAGAAGCTCTCAATGTCGAAACCATCAACGGATCCCAGGATCCCAGTATCCTTTTGAGAGATAACTCACAATGACATCCCTTTCTCTTGTTACAAACAACACATCTCCCCTGCTATTGTTCAAATTCAATGCATCGATAAATCGGACCGCAACAATAGGTTATATAGTGCCAAGATAAGGTATAGAGGATGTGGAAAGGAAGAAAGCGGCTCAGGGGAATAATGGCCTGTCTAAAAATGCTCACATTAAGATTCTAATCATATTGCACAGCAAGGACTCATCAAGGAGATAACCGATCCATTCCAATCCATACCACAAAAATAACAAAACCAACAAATGACAAAACCAAATCCGTTCTCACTCAATTCTAAGTGCTCTCTTTCAATTGCTTCTCAAAATGAGGTAACCCTTTTCTGGTCGATCATCCCAAGCTTCCGCTAGATTCTCTCCCCCCCCCCCCCCCCCCTTTTTTTTTAAATAATTTGGCTCTTCTCTCACCAAGAGTTGTCCAGCATCCACTTCAAATATCCAAAACGATCGACTCCTATATTGCTTTCCAATCAAAACCATATATCTTCCCCACTATTTACAACCTTGTATAATCCCACCCTCCCCTAGCAGATCTCCTTCATCTCAGAATACCAGGTACAAACTTGGAAAATCAGCATTATTCACAGACATACTTTGATTTAAAGTTTTACTATAGTTATACAAGTTAAAATATAACCAAGTGGGATCTTGTTAGATTCGTCTCGTCGAGTAGTTTTTAAATATCGAACTTTTAGAATTTATACTTATGCCGAAATTGAGTTATTAATCGTTTAAAATGTTCATTGGACTGCGTGCATAGTGAGTCCGTTTCAATTTTTTGAAAACGGAGGGAGTATTATTTATTTATTTTAATTATTCTAGACATATTTTGTTTATTCAAGTATTCAAAGTATATTTATTTGTTTTTCTGATTTTGTAGGTGGCATTTGAAATTGAAATATATATATTTTATAAATTTATATATAGTCTATAAATATAATAGAGTTTGAAGTGAATAAAGTAATTTTCAAATTCCAACTTTAAATTTCTTATTTTTCTTTTCAGTCCCTGGTCAAATTAAACATTCGCATCCAAATACACCCTAAACGTCCCAGACTGGATCCAAATTTTTTTATAAGCAATTGGTTTCTTTTAACTGGATCCAAATTATCAGAAGTATCTCATGTAATTAAGTGGTGGGTGGCTACCCCATATTATCATTATTATGTCTATGATTATTATCTCTTTGACTAAAATGATCATTCACATCAATAATAATTTAATTATCATTTATAATAAAATTACTATACTCTTGACTAATTTCATGGGATTAATTTGCTTTTTCATAAAGGTTGTCAAACGAGTCGGCAGAGCCATAAGAAAGATCAATTTTTTTTTTTTTAGTGAGATTGGCACTTTTTAAATATAATTTTATACATTCACAAGAAATCGAAGCTTTACTTAAATAATTAGAATTCCGAGTTTCATTACCATTTTCTACATTAATAAGATTCAAAGTCTAAACCTTACTTAAATACGGAGTAACTAAGGTTTCATTACTACTCAGGGTAACTATTATTTAATTGTAATTTCCCACTGTCTCATAATATAGATCTATTTCATTTATGCGCACTATCTAATGCATTTATTTAAGATAATGGTCCTGTTTGGTAAATAAGCTAAATAAAATTAGCTTATTATTCTGTTCAATTTAAGATAAGTTAGCTTATTTAAAAACATAAAATAACTTAAAAATAGTGTCCAATCAGCTATTTTTGAAACCGGTGTAAATAGCAACGTTTTGGAACTAGCTTATTATAGGCAAAAAATTTACCTCGAAACTGCCAAACAACTAATTTTAACTAATTTATTATTTGTTGCGGAAGTGTACCCAAATTAGCCAAATGCAGCAAAATAAATAGACACAGGGAATTTACGTGGTTCGGTCAAATCGACCTACATCCACAGGCAAAAGGAGAAACAAATTTTACTATGAGGGGAAATATTACAAAAAAGGGTTTGGACAATAATTTCCGGACCCACAAAACCCACTCAACAAATGTAGACTCCTCACAAAAGAAAAAGCCTACCAAAACACCCTAAGACTCTCTGGGCCAAATTTGCCCACTAGATTCAGCAGGCAGAAGAAAGCTTTGAGGATTGCTGCTTCTGCTGCTTGGTGTGTTTCGCTGATCTGCTTGGGCATGTATTTATAGAAGGGGAAAGGAGGGATGCATGCATGGGTGGTATTTAATGTGGAGCTGTCCACTTCCATCCACCCCACCTACCATCGCACCACCTAACAAATCTCCACCTTGGTGCGACCTAGCATAGTGAATGATGGCCAGGCTCCACCTTGAACTCAAACTTTCCTGAAAAATAAATGTACTCAAACCATGCACACAAATGTGCCAAACGGTACTCAAACTCTTCTTTTGCCTCCAAATTTCCCACCATGGGAAAACAAAATGCCTCGAAGAGGCAGTCAACAACTCAATACATTTAGCAAGTCCAAGCAATGTCGAAACTTGCTATGAGGTACAGGTTTAGTGAACATATCTGCAGGATTATCTGCCGTAGCAATCTTCTGCACTTTGATCCTTGATTCTGATCTTAGAAAATGATATCTCACATCAATGTGTTTGGTTCTCTCATGATGAACATGATCCTTAGCCAAACATATTGCACTGAGATTATCACAAAACACAACTGCTTGATCTTGATGTAGACCAAGATCGCTAACCAGTCCTTTTAACCAGATTCCCTCTTTGGCAGCCTCTGTCAACGCCATGTATTCTGCCTCCGTAGTAGACAGTGTTACTGTAGCTTGCAAAGTTGCTTTCCAACTGATGACAGAACCTCCAAGAGTGAAAACATAACCAGTCATTGATCTCCTGCTATCCACATCTCCAGCATAATCAGAATCAGAATACCCAACCACTGAACACTGCAAGTCACCTCCATAGATGAGACCAACATCAGATGTACCTCTCAAATAGCGAAAGATTCGCTTCACAGCAAGCCAATGCTCTTTTCCTGGGTTCGCCATGAATCGGCTAACCACGCTGACTGTCTGTGCCAAATCAGGTTTAGTGCACACCATGGCATACATCAAACTGCCCACTGCACTAGAATATTGAACCTTTGCCATATACTCCTTCTCAGCTTCAGATTTAGGTGCAAAGGTAGTTGAGAGTTGTGTATTAATAGCACATGGAGTATTCAAAGGTTTCGCTGAACACATTCCAAACTTTGACAGAACCTTCTGGATGTAGCTTTTCTGTGACAAGAAAAGCTTCTTCTGATCTCTATCTCGATAGATCTCTATCCCCATAATTTTCTGTGCTACACCCAAATCCTTCATGTTGAACTCTGCACTCAGTAGACCCTTCAATTTCTGAATATAGGCCTTGTTTCGTGCAGCAATGAGCATGTCATCTACATACAGAAGCAAGTAGATGATCGAACCATCTTCCAACTTCTTGTGATAAACACAACAATCATATGGACATCTGTTGTAGCCAAGCTCAACCATATAGCTATCAAATCTTTTATACCACTGCCTCGGAGATTGCTTCAGACCATATAATGGTCTCTTCAATTTGCAAACATGGTTTTCTTTTCTTGGTACAAGAAAACCTTCAGGCTGAGACATATAGATCTCCTCATCCAATTCCCCATGAAGAAAGGCTGTTTTCACATCTAGTTGTTCGAGCTCCAGATCCTGATGCGCTACCATAGCCACATGTGAGAAAATCTTGTTGTAATCAACTCCTTCCCTCTGAGTAAATCCTCTGGCAACTAGTCGGGCTTTATATCGTACGCTATCAGTTGGTGAGACACCTTCCTTCATTTTGAAGATCCATTTGCAAGTGACAATCTTCCTTTCAGGTGGTTGTTTGACTAGCTCCCAAGTATCGTTCTTATATAACGACTCCATTTCATCTCCCATTGCAGCAAGCCACTGTACAGACTCGCCACATGATACGGCTTCGTTGTAAGTGGAGGGCTCAGAATAATTTAAATCTTCAGCTGTTTGTAGAGCATGGCAGACAAAATTTTGATATCGGCTAGGAGGTGGGACGCCCACCCTTCTAGCATGATCATAAGCAATTCCTTGCTTCTGCACATCAGCTGAACTCGATGGTAGGTTGGTTTCAGGTGGCTCAACTTCCATTAATTGATTTGAATCCAAGTGCACTTCCTGCTCTTGCTCAAGCTCTCGTTGTTCATCTGAATCATCAGGTGAAAGTTGAAGCTCCACCTTACTGTCAGCACCCGAATTTTCTGAGACATTCACCACCTTCGTAGGCATACTGAGGATAGAATTCTCGTCAAACACCACACTTCTGCTCAAGATAACTCTTTTCCCAGAATGTGTCCAAATTCTGAATCCTTTGACTCCATCTCCATACCCTACGAAAACGCCCTTCTTTGCTCTGGGCTCCAGTTTCCCCTCGCTTACGTGATAATAAGCCGCACATCCTAAAGATTTCAAATTCGAGTAATCATAGGAATTACCCGACCAAACCTCATAAGGAATCCGACAATCAATTCCAGTATGAGGTCTCCGATTGATCAGAAAGCAAACAGTGTTAACTGCCTCTGCCCAAAAGCTCCTTGGCAATCCAGAATTTGAGAGCATGCAGCGTGCCCTCTCCAAAAGCGTCTGATTCATACGCTCTGCTACTCCATTTTGCTGTGGAGTGTTCCTGTCTGTGTGATGTCGTGCAATTCCATTGTTCTTGCAGAACTCATTGAATTCCCTCGAACAGAATTCCAAACCATTATCAGTTCGAAGCCTTTTAATCTTCTTGTTGGTCTGGTTTTCTACCAATGTCTTCCACTGCTTGAATCTTAAGAAAGCTTCGCCCTTTTCCTTCATCATGATTACCCAAGTCATCCTTGAATAATCATCGATAATGGATAAGAAGTATCTGTTGCCCCCAAGCGACTCAACTCGTGAAGGACCCCAACAGTCAGAATGAATGTAATCCAACGTCGATTTTGTTCTGTGAGTTGCCTTTCCAAATTTGGTACGATGTAATTTACCAAATGTGCAGTGCTCACAGAACCCGAACTCAGCTAACTTGTGACCTTCAAGAAGACCACGACTTGACAGGATCTGCATTCCCCTCTGACTCATATGCCCAAGTCTAATATGCCATAGCTTGGACATATCAGAAGTATCAGCAACAGCAGCTACAGAATCTACTACAGTAGATCCCTGCACAACATACAGAGATCCATGCAAGACTCCTTTCAAAACCACTGACGATCCCTTCATGATGTAGAGTTCTCCATGCTCCCCTTCGTATCTGAAACCCTTATTGTCAAGGACTCTTAAGGATATCAGATTCTTCTTCAGCTTTGGAACATGTCTGACATCGTGCAGAGTTGCAATTTCACCGGCATGTGTTCTAAGCTTGATAGAACCAATCCCAGCTGTCTTACAGACAGAATAATTTGCCATAAAAATATTTCCTCCATCGACTGGTTCGTAGCTCGAAAACCACTCTTTGTTAGGACACATGTGGTATGATGCTCCAGAATCAAGAACCCATACATCATATTGCGATGGTTGAACGCTTGTGACTAAAGCCAAATGATCCTCTGGATCTGTATCGCCGATGACCGCAACAGAGACAGACTCCTGTTGCGTTCCCTGTTGTTGCTTCTTCATCATCTTGGGACACTGGGTCTTCCAATGTCCTTTCTCTTTACAATAATTGCAGACATCACCTGGCTTGGGACCTTTAACAAAAGACTTTTTATTCTTTTGTTTTACAAATTTTTCATGTCCCTTGCCACTGCTAACAACGAGCCCAGCAGCCTGATCTTCTACATTACTCGAAGATGCCTTATGGCGCAATTCTCTACTGTGCAGAGCAGCACGTACATCTTCTAAACTGACAGTATCTTTACCAACTATAAATGACTGTACAAAATTTTCAAATGATAGTGTTAAAGATACTAATAATATCAATGCAGCATCTTCGTCCTCGATAACGACATCAATATTACGCAACTCCAGCAAGATAGTGTTTAATCTATCGAGATGGTCTCGAAGAGATGTACCTTCCTGCATCCGTAGGCTGAACAAACGTTGCTTTAATAGCAACTTGTTGGTTAAAGACTTAGTCATGTAAAGACTTTCTAGTTTTAACCACAAACCAGACGCCTTTGTTTCCGTCGCAACTTCGGTAATGACATCATCTGCCAAGCACAGTAAGATGGTTGAATGAGCCTTCTCCTCCAGGCTCACCATCTCAGCATTATCTGGATCTACCTTTTCTTTTAATGGAGCCCACAGGCCTTGTTGCTTTAACAAAGCCCGCATTTTGATTTGCCATAGGCTAAAACTATTCCTCCCCGTGAACTTGTCAACCTTAATATTTATGGCCGACATTTTGCTAACAAGAGGCACAAACAAATCTCACAAAAGGGTAGCTTAACCGAGATGCGTTTCTGATGTGGAAGATCAGATTAACTGCGACCACAGAGCATACTACGCAATCAGGGCTCTGATACCAGTTTGTTGCGGAAGTGTACCCAAATTAGCCAAATGCAGCAAAATAAATAGACACAGGGAATTTACGTGGTTCGGTCAAATCGACCTACATCCACAGGCAAAAGGAGAAACAAATTTTACTATGAGGGAAAATATTACAAAAAAGGGTTTGGACAATAATTTCCGGACCCACAAAACCCACTCAACAAATGTAGACTCATCACAAAAGAAAAAGCCTACCAAAACACCATAAGACTCTCTGGGCCAAATTTGCCCACTAGATTCAGCAGGCAGAAGAAAGCTTTGAGGATTGCTGCTTCTGCTGCTTGGTGTGTTTCGCTGATCTGCTTGGGCATGTATTTATAGTAGGGGAAAGGAGGGATGCAGGCATGGGTGGTATTTAATGTGGAGCTGTCCACTTCCATCCACCCCACCTACCATCGCACCACCTAACATTATTCAAATTACTCACATAATCAGTTAACAGCTAAAAGCTAATTCTCAAACATGCCCAATATTTCAATGATATCCTTAAATTATTTATTCCATTTTGAAATATGTGGTTACAAAAATGTACAATATATATACCCCTTGTCTCAATAAATCAGGCATGTATGTTGGATTTGATATGATTATATTTAGTTTGAAATTTTATTAAAATATTATTGATATAATTTGGTGAAGATGAGTTCGAATGTATTCCCAGCAGTATATTTAAAATTCTAATTGATTTGTTTAGTGATGTAATATAATGGTTATGAGTTTGAATTTATTAATCATAGTATGTTTTAGAAACTTATTTATTTTATTGTTTTATTCAATATGTGATTATTATAAATTGAATTTATTAGTAGAAATGTATTTAGAATTTAATTTTATTTACTGTTACTGTTTGAATTAATTAATTTGTAGTGTGTTAACAATTATACAAAAAATATTTAACCAAAATAAAAATGAATTGAGTATTAAGACACTTCTTGGAGGAAACTTCAAGGAAGGAAGGAAACGAGACAAAAATACAATGAAGAGCCGCCCGTCTGGGAAGAGATTGCGTGTAGGTGGCTGCATATGTTGTTATTATACATGTGATGTGAGAGTTATATTATGTGATGGATGAAATGATATACTCTCTCCGTCCTAATTAAGATGTCCTGTTTGATTTTTGCACAATCCAATGCATTTTTTAATCGTCATTATCTCAAAATATATACAAGTAAAAATTATGTAAAATATACTCCAAGACCGAATCTAACAAGACCGAACTCGCTTATTTTTTCTAAATATATACTTACAATAATATTTAGTCAAAGTTGAACAATGAACAGTGTAAAAAAAATTAACGTCTTACATGCGGAGGGAGTATTTTATATGATTGGAGAAATGTTTTATGAAAATGCAACAGTGGTAATAACTTTTTGTGATATCTTTATATATTTTTAAAATGAATTGAATTGCCCTACTCTTTCACTTACTTATGTGGGGTGCATGATTTAAATTCGGAATCCACTAGAGTGTTTTTTTACTATTATTTTGTAATAATAATAAATTAATAAGAGTACCCCCCAGTACGCACATTAAAGCAAGTACAACTGCAACAGCATGTAACTGAAGCCGAATATTCAACTCCATTTGAATGCTTCATTTCAAATCCGCCAACCGCATACGCCTTTTTCCCTTGCATCACGCAATGATAAGCTATCGACAAAGGCAGATAAGCTATGAATGATAAGTGGTTTTAGCGAGTGATAAGCAGAATGGCTTATGAGTGATAGGTCAGTAGAAAAAGATGGACTCTACTGCCAAACGCATCGAAGATAGCGAGACCAAGTCTCTTTTCCCCACCACCACCACTTCTCAATTCCACTTTATCATTCTCTCTCTCTCTATCTCTCTCTGCATACATACAAGTCACCCTCACCCGCCTATATATATATAGTGAGAGAGAGAGAGAAAGAGAGAGGAGAGATAGGGAGTTGTTTAGATAGATCATAGATAGCGAGTTTCTCTCTCATCATTTGTCTGTCTTTCTCGCTCGCTCGCTCTACTTTTCTTTTTTCGCCATCGCAGCAGTCTCTGTGTTTTTGGGGAAACCCTAGCAAAAAGGGTAATCAGGAGGAAGGGGGTCGTCGGTGGAGGGTTGGGATTTGATTTTTGGGGTTTCGATCTGTTGATTGGCACGGGATTTTGGAATTTGAGCTGGGGAAGAATTACAAATGTCGTCTCTCAGCAGGGAATTGGTGTTCTTAATTCTTCAATTCCTCGAGGAGGAGAAATTCAAGGAGTCGGTTCATAAGTATGTATTTACACGCGCTTTTTCCTCGATTTTATTGGGTTTTTAATTCTCTTACCTGCTTTTTATTTATTATTTATATTTTTTCCAAAGTTATTTGTGGTTATGAGGGTGCTGTATTGATGTTTTTTTTGTTTTTTTTTGTTTTTTTTTTTGTTTTTTTTTTTAACGCAACCGTGGGGTTGTTGAGACGTGTGATTAAGCTGTTTGTAACGGGGAGGATAAGGCAGTAATTGCCCTTCAGTTTTTGAATATTTTATTCGTTTGGAAATGGATGTGATGAGCCGTGAACCTAGAAATCATTTGAACTGTGTGATGTACTCCAGTTGTTAATTATCCATTTTTTAGTGGTTGACAATTTCAGTTTGAATTATAGAAATTTCAATGGGATTTGTGGCGACCTACTGGTATATAATTATATTCAGCAAACCCTCTGCTTTTTAATGGATGTATGAGTTGGTAAGTGACTTAATTGGGGATGGAAACCTAAACCGAAAACTTATTTTGGTGGTTATATTGAATGAACTTACTGCTGTAATAATGTAGAGGTTTGAAGCCTCGCAGTACATGCAGTTTAGTTAGTAGGTAGTGAGGTGGTGTATATAGCGGGTTCCCCTGTTAACTCTTCATAGCAATTCTCTACCAGCGCAGTGACTTTGTATTTTATTGAATGATGGTGACTTTAAACAAATCCCTGAATTGCTTTTCTGAGCATGTATCGTTTTACTGACAATACATGGGGCTCTGTCATTGTAGGCTTGAGCAGGAATCAGGTTTTTACTTCAACATGAAATACTTTGAGGAGAAAGTTCATGCTGGTGAGTGGGATGAAGTGGAGAAATATTTGTCCGGTTTTACTAAAGTCGATGACAATAGATACTCCATGAAGATATTTTTTGAAATAAGAAAGCAGAAATATCTTGAAGCTCTCGATCGGTAATCTAAATCTGATGTTGCTTGATATTTTAATGAATTACTTAATACTTATATAGTAATTATGTTTTTGAAGTAATTAAAATGGATTCTCTAGTCTGCTTCTCTCACTTTTTTTGCCCCCTTTTTCTTTTGATTAACGTCAGGCAAGACAAGGCGAAGGCTGTTGAGATTCTGGTGAATGACCTGAAAGTGTTCTCTACTTTTAATGAAGATCTATACAAAGAAATAACTCAGCTTTTGACACTTAGGAATTTCAGGTATGTAGCATTTCTTTTCTAATGTATAAGGTGTGTGTGCATACTGCATGGTTGTCTTTTTGGTATACAACCATGCTGTATTTTTTGTTTTGAAAATAGCAATCATCTGTGAAATTATATTGGTAGTGTTTTTTCATAGAATGTCTTGTAGAAAACTCAAACTTTTGCAGTTTTACCTAAATACTATATTTACACATAGTTTGGCCGGAGTTTTGGACAAACTAAAAGAATTATGAGACTCGTAGCAATATTATGATGGGCAAATTTTTATTTTTATTTATTTTATTTTATTTATTTCAGTGCTTGGGAAATAAAATTCTGGAGTAAGAGGAAAGGCCCACTTGAATCAAGCCACAGATTATCTGTTATTGTTTTATTTGTTTGGTTGTTATTGTTTTGTTTGTTTGTTTGCTCTTGTTGTGCGTGTGTTTTTTTTTTAAAATAAAAAATAAAAAATAAAATTATGAATGCTTGCAGCCGTCCATTTCCAATATTGATAAGTCTCCTAGAAATTGACTTCAAATATTGTATTTATGCGATGATTGAATTTGAAGGACCATTGTACAATGCTCGTTGCTCAATTGTATTTGCTCTTTTGTTTCCATAATTGAAGAATAACATATTCTGTTGCTATAGAAGGATATAAAAGTTTTGCCCATGCATGGTAGGCATTGGCTTGCCAATATTTTGATTTGTCGGTCACAAAGAAAATATGTTATTTACTTATTTTATAACTTTGATGGTTGAAGTCGTAGCAAGAGAGTGGAGAATGATATCTTTGGAGATGCATCATGTTGCAGTCTGAGCAAAGAATCTCTCTGACTTGATGCTAAAAGTTCATTTTCAGTTGAAATTTATGACACTTTATGATTTTTTTTTTTCAATATATATATATATATATATATATATATATATAGAAATAGATACATAAAATTTATTTATATCCATTGCTAAAACATCAGAGAGCTTCTGTCCCTGTTTGCCAACAGGAGAAATCTTTGAGTTTAATATGGTTATATTTCTATAAACCAGCCTATAAACTCTTTTTAGGGTTGGAATACATATAATTAAAAGTCTAAATTTGTTCTGATGAATGTGGTAATCTTCTTCAAAGATCATTTTTCGGTGCAATTTGTGATAAACTATACGAGTCTGTGTACAATTTTCTCAATATTCATTTATGGCAGGGAAAATGAGCAGCTTTCCAAGTATGGTGACACTAAGACTGCCCGCAGCATTATGTTGTTAGAGCTCAAAAAGTTGATTGAAGCAAATCCCCTCTTTCGTGAGAAGCTTGCTTTTCCTACATTGAAGTCGTCTAGATTGAGAACCCTTATTAATCAGAGGTATCTGTAGAATTCATCATCGTGTGATGCACATTCTTGTTTACGTTTCCTATCTGAATTTTATGAGTTTCTTTTTGCTTGTTTTATTTTAGAAAACTTATTGTGCTGTATAGCCTGCTCTTTTGTGCCATGTATGGAATTCTAACTTGTTTACATTTGTAGTCTAAATTGGCAGCACCAGTTATGCAAGACTCCTAGGCCTAACCCAGACATCAAAACCTTATTTACCGACCATACATGTAATCCCCCGAATGGTGCCCTTGCTCCTACGCCAGTCAATCTTCCCCCAGCAGCAGTTGCGAAGCCTGCCCCTTACCCAACACTTGGAGCGCATGGGGTAATAAATATATGCTTTATTTATGATCTTGTTTCTCTTTTTATCCCTTTGCACTTTCACCATCAATGTGTATAAATATTGTTGGTTGATTTTATAATTTTTTTGACCTCTTATGTTCACTGCTCACAGCCCTTCCCTCCTACCGCCGCAGCAGCAGCAGCAGCTAATGCTAATGCTTTAGCTGGCTGGATGGCAAATGCTACTGCATCTTCATCTGTTCAAGCAGCTGTTGTTACAGCATCTTCATTACCTGTTGTTCCTAATCAAGGTTATCTTATACTGTTTCTAAGTATCAGCATCATTTGAGAACTGGGATATTTAGTAATGATAGAGGAGCTGTAATTTTCTTTTACTATTTTTTTGTGTGTTAAACCAGCATGATGAGGATCACAATGATCCTCATAAATCTCTGTTCATGCAATTTCCTGATGGCTACTTGATATTTTAAACAGTTTCAATATTGAAGCGTTCTCCTCCTGCAACTTTGGGTATGATGGATTATCCAAATGCTGAACATGAGCAACTGATGAAACGTTTGCGCCCTGCACAGTCAGTTGAAGAGGTCAGGTTTTTCTGGAAATACCATACTGCTCAGTTCAACAAAAATAAGCTATTTTCCTTTGAATACCTCAATAATATATATATTTTTTTAAATAATGTTCAGGTTACATATCCTACTGCTCGTCAACAAGCATCTTGGTCCCTGGATGACTTGCCTAGAACTGTTGCATTTACGTTGCATCAGGGGTCTGCTGTGATGAGCTTGGACTTCCATCCATCACATCAGACGTTACTTCTTGGTATGCTCTCTCTTATAATAGTATTTTGTTTTGATTAGCATAAGAATTGTCTTTCCAGTTGCACTGAAACAACGGATCATCTTGATTAATATTAAAATTTTTGTTAATATTGTGCAAACAGTTGGTTGTAATAATGGTGATATAACGCTATGGGAAGCTGGAATGAGGGAGAAGCTATGCACAAAACCTTTCAAGATTTGGGAAATACAATCTTGTACATTAACATTCCAGGTTTATCTGTCTCATCCAAAGCTGCATTTTCATGGTTCTGGAAGTTACGACTTAATGTTCCGTACTTCAGTTTTGTTTTCTCACGTTCTGCTTAGAGGACTACTTTGTTGAAAGCCTGAAAGGTTATACATAAGTAGTTGTGGTTGCTATGTTACCACTTACCAATAAGCATAACTGGATGCCGCTTTACAGTGTACACTCTTTTCCATATATTTCATTATTTTCTTACTGAGCTTTTGTATAGGCTTCTGTTGCCAAGGATGCACCATTTCCAGTGAACAGAGTTACCTGGAGCCCTGATGGAACCTTTTGTGGTAACAATTGTCATGAACTTCTATGCTTATTGTGCTTGAGATTTCACATATAAAATAGTATTTTTCATTTTGCAGGAGCTGCATTTGCGAAGCATTTGATCCATTTGTATGCCTATGTGGGACCAAATGACTTGCGCTTCCATCTGGAGGTCTGTTTTAGGTTTACTTGTTGATATGAAGACTAAAACTGTTACCAGAGGATCTAATCTTCAATATAATGTAGATTGATGCTCATGTCGGAGGAGTAAATGACATTGCTTTTGCGCATCCAAATAAACAGCTTTGTATTGTGACCTGTGGGGATGACAAGTTGATAAAGGTGAGTGAACAAATATTTAGATTCTTCTCTGATGTATATTTTCAAATTCTGGCTAGAAAAATGAATGCAAGATATGTGACAGGTGTGGGATTTGAATGGAAGAAAATTGTTTAACTTTGAAGGCCATGAGGCACCAGTTTATTCTATATGTCCACATCAAAAGGAGAATATACAGGTATCAAATGGAAATTTCATTTCAAAATTAATTCTTTGCACTATTGTTTATTGATCAAATCCTTGGAATTGTGTGTGTATTCATGATTGCCTCCTACGTCTCTACTTAATGTATCTTTAATTAAATGTAGAAATATAGTTCTCTACTTGTCTTGTTACACTTTCTCTCCTACGGTTCTTGCTTGTAGGGTGGAAACAGTTCAGTTTTCTAATCCTTTGTAGGATTAGAAACAGTTGATGTATAGATGGTATAGTTGTTTTGAATTTTTTATTTTTCTCCTGATAGCCCATCACCAACTATTTCTTTTATACTTGAAGTTGGATTGGAATAGGTTTTCTTGTAGGAATTATAAATGACTTATACTCAACAAGGAAAATACAAGCATATGCATGTATGTACACATTGCTTTAGCATTATTCTCTTCTAGATGTTGTCATAGTGATGATTATGTTTCTTTGCTAGTATGATTTCATAACTGACGACCTGCTTGTCTTCTTAATTATCACATTCTAGGGATCTGTTTCTGGCACCATCCCACCATATCATGTTATTATTAAATATCATACTCACGTTTAATTACTATGTTCCCCAGTTTTGAATTGCTCATAGTATGCCCATTTCCTATGACTATTGTCTAGTACTGCAAACAAGTTCTGATGTTTCTTATCTGGTGCTCGCAGTTTATTTTCTCAACTGCTGTTGATGGAAGAATCAAGGCTTGGCTTTATGATAATGTTGGATCAAGAGTTGACTACGATGCTCCTGGGCACTGGTGTACCACTATGCTATATAGTGCAGATGGGAGCAGGTTGGATATCTTATATATTCCCTCCACTTAATTCGTATTCCCATATGTCTAGTCAGGTTGCTTTTCACTGTTCACACTGGTAAAATGAGTTTAGACTGTAATCTTTTTCTCTTCTTTTTTTAAAAATCATCATCATCATCATCATCATCATCATCATCATCATCATCATTATTCTTATTATTCTTATTATTCTTAATTTCTTCTTTTCAGGCTGTTCTCTTGTGGAACAGGCAAAGATGGGGACTCCTTTCTTGTGGAATGGAACGAGAGTGAAGGCGCCATAAAAAGAACATATACTGGGTTTAGGAAAAAGTCAACTGGTGTTGTGCAATTTGACACCACTCAAAATCATTTTCTGGCTGTAGGTGAAGACAGCCAAATAAAGTTTTGGGACATGGACAACACCAACATGCTTACAGTAACAGATGCAGATGGTGGTCTTCCGGTGAGATCTTGATCTAAGTAATAAATACCATACATATTGCCTAATTTTCCTACCATATCTTGCTAAAATATATGTATCAAACTGAAACTTTAATTTTTGATAAAATTTTTATGCAGAGTCTTCCACGCCTCAGATTTAACAAGGAAGGGAATTTGCTTGCTGTTACTACTTCTGACAATGAAATTAAAATATTAGCAAATTCTCATGGCATGAGATCCTTAAGAGCAGTCGAAGCTCCACCTTTCGAAGCATTGAGATCCCCTCTGGAAGCAGCCCCAAAGGTGCTTTTTTAATTCATCTTCTGTTTGTTGTCGAGCAGAATGACTGTTGCATCAGATGATAATGTTGTTTTCCATCATTATTCAACAGGCTTCTGGATCCTCTCTTCCAAATGTTGCTCCTGTAAGTTGTAAAGTTGAAAGAAGCTCCCCTGTTCGGCCATCTCCTATCCTTGTATGTCAAATATTCATCTTTTCTTAGTTTTTTTGTAGATGTTAGTCAAGTGAATTGCATGATTAAAATGTTGAAAGTAGTTGGATTTTCTCCTCCTCCAGAGAGTTGTGATGCTACTGTAACCCGTTGCTCGGCTATTAGCATTAGGAACTTATGGAATTCATTGCTATTCAGGTTGTGCCTTCTGATTAGGTGTTTCAATCCTTTGCTCTTATTTATTTATTTTTTATATTTTCTCAGAATGGTGTAGAGTCCATGGCTAGAAGCATGGAAAAACCAAGGACTTTGGATGATGCTGACAAAATGAAACCTTGGCAGTTGACTGAAATTGTAGATCCTGCTCAATGCCGCATGGTAACCATGCCTGATAGCACTGATTCTGCTAACAAGGTAGACCTGATAATTAGCACTAATTCTTGTGCTTGTATTTCTCCTTTTTCATTCTTTCATGCTTTAGTCTCTCTCTCTCTCTCTATATCTAGGTTGCTCGGCTTCTTTATACAAATTCTGGTGTTGGCGTGTTGGCCCTTGGATCAAATGGTACCCAGAGGCTTTGGAAGTGGGTCCGCAATGAACAAAACCCTAGTGGAAAGGTAATGGCAAATTGATATGACAGCATTTTATGTTCTCTACTCTTTTCCCCCTCCATTATTTTGTCCATGCTCTAATGCCCTCAAGAGTTGGGATTATTTTTCATATTAATATCTGAAATGCTTTATTTTTCAAGGCCAATGCTAGCATCACCCCACAACATTGGCAACCAAATAGTGGCCTTCTTATGAATAATGACGTCACAGGCGTCAACCTGGAGGAAGCTGTTCCTTGCATTGCTCTCTCTAAGAATGATTCATATGTGATGTCGGCTACTGGTGGAAAGGTCTCATTGTTCAATATGATGACATTCAAGGTAATAAAACAGCATATTCCGTTTATTTTCATTAAATCTCTCTCTCTCTCTCTCTCTCTCTCCTGTAGCATAATCTATTTCAATTGTTCCCAGGTTATGACAACATTTATGCCACCTCCACCATCTTCCACTTTCCTGGCTTTCCATCCGCAAGATAACAACATTATAGCAATCGGAATGGAGGACTCAACTATCCACATTTACAATGTTAGGGTTGATGAGGTAAGCTATTCATTCTTTTGTTGGGTACTTTACAACGTCTTTTATTGTCAGCCTATGTTAAGACTTAAGTTTTTTGTCTTTTAAGTTTTTCTGAGTACGTCTTCAATTGTTTGCGAATGCAATAGGTGAAATCAAAACTGAAAGGTCACCAGAAACGCATTACGGGGTTGGCCTTTTCTACCAACCTTGGTGTATTGGTGTCATCCGGCGCTGATGCTCAAGTAAGTTTTCACTTGCGTTCAGGGCATTTAGGCTGCTCCCTTGATGAAACAACTATTCTATGTTTCAACTCGAGGGAAAAAATAGAACATTCAGAGTGGAGTGGGTAACTTAACTTCTAGGGAAATGGCTTCATGTGCAGCTTTGCTTTTGGAGCATTGACTCGTGGGATAAGAGAAAATCCGTTCCCATTCAATTGCCTGCTGGTAAAGCACCCTCTGGCGACACTCGAGTCCAGTTTCATGCAGACCAAATTCGCCTGCTCGTTGCTCATGAAACTCAGATAGCAATATACGACGCATCCAAGATGGAACGCATTCGTCAAGTAAGCAGCAATATAGCATTTCCATACTTATTTTTCCATCCGACTTGTGTTATATGTCTTATTTCTCTCTCTCTCCCCCGCTCTCACAGTGGGTTCCACAAGACGCCCTTTCTGCACCCATAACATGTGCAGCATACTCATGCAACAGCCAACTTGTTTTTGCTTCGTTTGGCGATGGCAATGTTGGAATATTTGATGCCGATACACTAAGGTTAAGATGCCGTGTCGCTCCATCTGCATATATGTCTCAACCTGCTGTATCAGGGTGAGAGCTCAGCTTACAGTATAATCGCTTGTCCTCTGGAAAACATTGTGTTGTTTAATTTTGATTTTCCCCTCTGATAATGCGGATTTTCTTGTTAAATGTGTTCGCTTTTCCTGATGCAGAAGCCAAGCTGTATATCCTGTAGTTGTTGCCGCACATCCGCAGGAGCCCAATCAGTTTGCCATTGGGTTGACTGACGGTTCAGTTAAAGTGATAGAACCCACAGAGTCCGATCCCAAGTGGGGAGTGTCCCCTCCAGCCGACAACGGACTGTTAAATTGCCGGCCAGGTTCATCCTCCGCGGCTGCCAGTAACCACACAGCAGCGGATCAGCAGGTTCAAAGATGAATTTCATTCACTTCCACATTTATTATTATCACATATGTGTATTTTAGCAGAGGGTAGATTGTAGTAGTTCGGTCGCACCCCTAGCTTCTAGAGTCGGGAAATTGACAAGGCTGGGGGAAAAAAAAAAAACATGTTTTATGTTTGTGTGCAATCTCTGTTCTTTTAACTTGTGTATCTCACAGCATTCTGATATATTAATTTAATTTTATGTAAAAACCACCTGTTCTTTTATATCGCCCTCGATTATCTTCAAATCCGGTGGTGACTGTTGTCTCATCTATTTGTTGAAAATTATACAGCATAATTGCCTTTTTGTTTAGTAAGTGAATTTGTGGAAGGTTGTGTTTGTAGATTTTTACTTGCCCGACGCATCTCTGTTTCTGTATTGAGTTGAGGATGCATGTAATCTTTGAGTGGATACATGTTCGAAATATTGTGCCAAATATCAATACTATCACGACGAGCATAATTTTATTTATTTTTAATAATGTAAACACCTTTACGAAATTAGTGAATAATAGATAGTTAAATAGTTCACCAAGTATATTCGGGCGTTCTAAAAAGACAATGATCTACAATGAGTTAACTTGTAATTTGAATTGGCTTTTTATACATTTACTCTACCAAAATATTTCGTGAGAAAAGGTTGTAAACAATACTAATACTATTAAGAACGATTTTATGGTGTAATAATTTAATACTAATATAAGTATAAAGGTAAGAGAATGAGTCGTCTTTATTACATCTGAAATTAATCTATTTTTCATATTTAAGAAGTTACATTTTATTTTGTGCTTGGGGAAGTTTTATGTTACGTGTGGCAATTATGTATATATATGCGTGTCCATAATTACTATCATTACTTGTCAACTCAATCATATAAATATACCCTTGTGAATTGAATGAACAAGCAACTTTTCAATCTCTTAGAATTAGACATTTTCTGAGGACCCTTTGTATTTGGATTTTAGGCAACAATCGATATATTATGATGCCAATTGCCCAATATCCAAATTCCAAACCATGACATTATGCCCTACATTTCTCAAAATAAATAGGAAAACTCAATAATAAACAGCCCCGGCGGAAAGAAATACTCCACTGAGTAATTCAAAGCAAAATTGTATGGCGAGGAGTAGGAGGAGATTGATTGGATCATTGGTTAATCTTCTTCCTCACCTTTGAATCTCTTACCGCCACTTCTCTTGGATGACATTTTCCTACTTTTATGCTTCTCTCTGTCTTTCGAGCCGTAGTTGTGTTTTCGTTTTGGAGCAGGCAATGCTTCTTCTTCTTCTTCAACAGCACTTTCAACTTGTGCACAGCCTCCTGCAACAAATGCAACGGGTGGTGTAAAATTGCACGCAAACTCCTTACAAGTTCCACCAACTTCTTCCTGGAGGGAAGAAAGGCGCATATGTCTATACCTTCAGTACGAAAATGAGAATCAAAAGCAACCCCGTTAAGATGTTGCTTCAAGAAAACCTGCAACCAGAACACATGGAAACATAAGTTAAAAGCCTGTATCTGTTGAGTGCTATGTGAGCATTAATATTTTTTGAGATTGTTTACCAACTACGCATCAGTAGTCGGAAAATTATCCATGCACACATCAATGAAAGCTTTATGGCAGCATGATGCAAAACTAGACGCATAATTTTATAGAGCATATATAATCACATCAAATTAACACAAACACACGCAGACTCATAAGAAGGGGGCAGAATGGAGAAAAGTTTACAAAATTGCTACTAATTGCATTAATGAACAGCTTTGGTACCCAGCAAGATTGGACAGGTTCCCAAATTTTGCTATGATTTATACTTCACTGAAACAATACTAATATTTTCAGTGATTCCACTCAACATGTTATAAGCTGTTAGACAATAAATATTTTGCACTGTCAAGTTCTCCAGCAATAGATTGTTACAATTATTCTGCGAAATAGTTTCAAAGAATCATACCGCTGATAGAAGTTGCCGTGAATGCACATCCCAAATGCGCAGGTAGCTATCAAGTCCTATTACAAGAACCAAGTCTCAATGTCAGAAAATATTCCAGGACAGATAGAACGATTGAACTAATATGTATATTAAATCCATGTTCCAGTTCTCAGGCAACACTTGAACAGAAGATACAAGGGAGGAGGAAATTTTCATAATATCCATCTCACTACATATTCAGAGGCTTTTATAAGTGGAATGGAAATGAGAAAATCATATTTTTCAACTACACATTTGTTCTGTAATATTCAAATTTCAGCAGAACCGCAAGCCCATTCCATCAATAATTGAAACATTTCTCACTTTAGTAAAGCTTTTCAATGCCCAAGTTAAATAAACTCACCACATGAGGCAATCACAGGAAGTTCACGGTGCCTGGCTATGGATTTTATACTTCCAGAACATTTTCCTATAAAGCATCCCAGGAGCTTCCCTGCAAGAAGCATGAAATAGTTAATAATCTTAAACCCACTAAAGAAGACTACCATGAAGACAGAAATATGTGGTTAGAAATTGGTCCCAAAGCAGAATGTTCACATAATAACCAATATAAGAAATTTCAGGCTTTTGAGAGGACCAGTTCTCAACTTCTCAATCTCAGCTGGACCTTTTCAGGAATGATAAAATTCAATAGCAATTGATAACCTGTCCTAGAAGATACCATCATACCACCAATGTGATGCTCAAAGAAATCTCATCTTATTTAGGAATCTAAACAAATAGCGAAAGCAATATTTCATGAATTATTATCAAAAGATTTCCGCAACAGATTCACAATCACAAAAAGACAGGCATGCACAAGAAACAGACCAAAAAAACACGGCAAAATGAGGAAAGCAGTTCTACAAAGAAGAAGTGATAAATGGAGCATTAAGAACTAATAAAATATGAAAAGTTTCTGGCAGTACTCAAATCAATTTAACAGTTAAAAGATACCTAACTATACCTGTCCGCATGTCAATGGAAGCAAGATCACCCGATCCATTTCCTACATATATTTTATGTCCATCTTCATCTTCAGCAACAGCTGTAATAGGTGTCTCTCTAAAATCAATTGATAACAGAGGCCTCCTCTGAGCAGAAGTATCATAAAGGCGAACCTGGCAAAGCAATATGGTTGGTAAAGCAACAAATTCCCAAAACAAAATAAATATAAAATTTTCAACTGCTTATTGACACAAGACCAGTTACACTACATAAGCAAGTACCAATTTAACTTTATCCACCTGTTTGGGCCAGTATAAACTGCCATCAGTAATTCTAAAAGCGAAAGGATAAATATAAAAGTAAAGACATCAATATTCTGTTTTATGCAAAAATTAGCTAGAGGAATTCCAAATCTATCAGTGTTGTTGAATTCAGTCGGCCATAGCAGCCATGTTACATTACTAAAAGTCAAACTTAGAAAGGACAGCAGAAATGCAGAACATTACCTGATGAGAGTTGGTGCCAGTAACGAATTTGCGGTGATCATCTTTACACAAAAAGGTTGCACACGTAAACCACGTTGGGGTGAATATTCCCAGACTATTCTTAGGCGGCTACACAGTACATATCAGAGGATCAAATGCTTGAACAAGTAATACAAATAACTACATAAATTCATATGAAAGATATTAACTGCTTACCGATTTTGAGGACCAGGTCTTCACACTCTTTTGAAGATCCCAAAGATTTGCTTCAACGCCCTTCCTGATTGTAAATAAGATCATACAACAATTAGTACTGTACTATCAATTTTGGTTTGCCAAATTAGCATTTGAAGAAACTCACCCTCCAAACAAAGCATAATTCTCACTATCGTCCACTTTTGAACATAAAATATTCCCTGAACCACAAACATTCCAGACTGTTGGAGAAGGATCGTGAACACATTCGGCTGGAGTTTGGCCAAACTCATATGATTCCAAGCTTACATGTCCTTTTTTGGTGCATGTAAGCAGCGTACATGATCTAGATCAACACATCACAAAATTATGTCGTGAAGTTTAAATTACATAACAAAGACTAGATAAATGAGAATCAAAATATTTTATGCAAAATGTTTCAACAGAACAACTGAACAAATCTTCATTAGTACAAAGACTTAGAAGGCGGGATAAGCCTCACAATGCATATGAACCAAACAGAATTTGACACAAGACTGAAAATATCTATTTCTCCTGCCTCCTCAATTTCGAGCTCTTACTCGATTTAAGGAAATCTTTTAGTAGTAAATAAATAGAACGTTCATAGACTTTTGCATTCCCCTCAATAGCACAAACATTTGTATGTAGGTCCTTGTTTTAAACAGATGCACTCTTCAGCACTTGTTGAAAGTAAATTTGCATAATTTCATCTCAGATTAGAAAGCCACACATATCACATACTTCAGAACCCATTTGGATGTTGTTATAACTAGTGACCTTTTTTAAGCTTTTACTTTTGAAGAACACACTTCAGCCAGCATACCTCGAAGATGATTCCAATTGATGTTTTTTAAACAAATGTAACCCCATGATGGCATCTTCCTGGAGATTAACTGAACCTTCGCACGCATTTGGAATGTGAAGACGAAGATCCCCATTAACAGCACTAATCACCTCAATCTGTGAGAGATTATATACTAAATGTCAGTAAATGAATACAAATTCAACATGCAAACGACAAGCAATTAATATGCCCATCGGTATAAGTAGGAGAATGCTTACCGAACCACATTTCCTTGCGATGCTGACCAGCTGCAGCAGCATTCACATGTTCCATGAAATAAAGTAACCAATATGTCAAACACAATTATGAATGAAGAGTAGTGCAGGTGATATAGCTTCACATGTAGGCTGCAGAGCCATAGCAATGAATTATGAGAGGCCTAAAGACTTCTATCCGTGATGGAAACAATGATGCATCTTATCTTATTCGCTGTACACTACATGCCATAATGAATGATAACTCTCGGCCCATAATTTTTAAGCTGGCACATATAAAGAATTCTTAACAGCAAAAAACAGCCCAATCAACCTCTAATAAAACGCTTCAGTTTGAAGAGTTTAAAGCATGGAAACATTCTTCCTTCGTATTAGCATTCAGTAGAATTCCAAGACTAACTACAGTTACTCACGAAAAGCGAGATTTCCAAAACCGATTTAACTAAACCATTTAAAATTCAATTAAATTCTTCAAATTGCACCACTCATTCAATTAATTATGATCAATTGCCCACACAAACAAGCTAACCTAACACCGTACATACAAGGGAAAAAAGAAAAAAAGAAAAAAAAAACAATTATACTTGCAAATAGAATAGAATCAACAGTCGATACTAAACATACCGGGTCGGACTCTCTATCGAGAGTGGAAAAGGCAAGAACAGACTTGGATGAATCAGGGTCGCCCCACCTCTCCACCAACTTGGCAGCACCTCTATCCTGTCCTTCACGTGCTTCAACAACTTTGACAAGGCCAAGAGAATCGAATGTTAGGGCTCGAAGCGGAGGGCAGCCAGGGGTGGCCAGCGTCGTCGTTCGAGGCATACCGACAAAGGAGAAGGTGTCTGCGGAGAAACCTGAAAGCGGGAGTAGGGGTGAGCCGTGAGCGGTGGTTTCCGTTGTTCTTGTACCTCTGGAGTCTGGATGGCCTATTGGGCCTTGGGCTTGGGGATTACATTGGGCTTTTTTTTTACCAATCGTTATGCTTTTAGTGTTTTTTTTTCCCCTCTGAAATTTAATTTATAATTTTAATTAATTAGAATACAACGATGTGCTTGCTTTATCGATCGAGTATCTTTCTCCACTGCACAAGACATCTCGAAACTCTTCTAGGGCGTTTGATTCGGGGTATCTGAGATTCCCACTTGGAATCTTAGGTAGTGAATGAAACATATCCATGTTTGGTTTGGAGCATGTTTCATGTGGGAATCTCACATTCCCACCAATGTGGGAATGTTGGGTATTTTAGGTGGGAATCACATTCTCACCTGGAGGGCAGGTAATCTTACCACCTCCACTTTACCTACTTTTATATTAATTTGACTTTTATACCCTCACTTTTTATACTTATAAATTTAAATATTTATATTCTAAAAAATGATAAATATATGAAATTTAATTTTAAAAAATAAATTGAAAAATTTTAAATTATTTAAACATATTTTTTAAATATATATTTTCATATTTTAATATATATTTTTATATTTTTATAAATATTCTCATATTTTAATATAATCTCATATTAAATAAGTAATTATCACACAATAAATTATATATAAAGAATTTTCAATATTTTAAAAAATAAATCGGCTTAAATATTTTTATTGTGTAGCAAAATGACATATTTATAACATTCGTTCAATTGAAATTCAGGGACATTATGGTAAATTAATTAGAACTAGAAATCTGAGATTCCCAATCTAACCAAACACAATAATCTTAAAACATCAAAAAAATAAGATTCCCAGCAATCTCATATTCCAGTAATTTTACATTTCCAGCAATCACATTCCCACTGGTAATCTAAGATCCCTCCAACCAAACGCACCGTTCCAGGAAAGTTATGTATTTTTCTGCGTCTTCCATTAGTATGACACTGATATAGTCGGAGGATGATCTTTTTCATTGTCTATGTTTATCGCACAAGGATTGTCCATTGTTGCCTTAATCTCTAATATTGTTTGATACTTCCTCTATGACAGAGAATTGAAAAGAGAAATATAATAGGGAATGAATTCTCTTGTTTTTTTTGGTGGCCTCAATTAATTCTCTTGTTTGATACTTTGATCATATACTTAATAATTGAAAATTTTATTTTAAATTTTATTTGTCTCAACCATATTTTTTTTTTATAACAATGGGTAATTTAAATTAAAGAAAAACATAAAATTAAACACAAATAATTCGTAATAAAATATGTTAGCCATTTTTTTTTAAAAAAAAAATACATATAAATAAAATAGAAGAGTTTATAATAAAGGAAAAGTACGTAAAAATAAAAAATACATAACAAAATGTCTTTAAGGCAATTAATTATTGGTAGCCCATGCCCAATTCTCTCCAATTCTCTTCTAGAGCTCCTGTGTTGCTCCTTTGCTGTCTTAGTTTCCTTTTGTTTCTTGTTTTTTTTGTTTCTTCTCTAGCCCTCTCGGGCTGCTTAGCTAAAAAAAATTCTCTCCAATTCTCCTATTTGATAGAGAAATAAAAATAGGGAAAGAGAATCCATTTATTTCCCATTTTTGAAATCTCTGGTGCAAACAAACCAGCGAATTGGGCTTAATTCCTTTTCTTTATGCCCAATTCTCTGTACCAAATATTTTTTTTGAGGGAAAATAACGTTTTATACCATACAAAACCAAATGTCATGTTACAGTAATCATAGTAGGAATAACCATGCCCATCAGCCCACAAATAAAGATTGCCTCCTATAAGCAACAACAAAGCCATACATCTACCCATCATCAGACTGCTATTTGCGAATGATCTAGCCTGCAATTTCCAATTGAACAACATCCCTTCTATTTCTTTACTTTTGACTCTTCATGCCCACAAATGTCTTCCATCAGCAAATAGCAAAAGCTCATCACCTCATACTTTCAAAATAAGCGATCAATACAGCACTCAAGGATGTTTTAAGCGACACTCAAAACACTTGCTTCATATCACATCTCCTCTGCTTTAGGAATCAAAGCGGATGAATCGAATCAAAGGGACAGGATAGATGTAATAAAGAAAAATTAGAGATCGGGTAAAGGCATCGGTTAACGGGAACAGAGGGATCATCTATGCATTGCACACAAGAACATTCACAGCGTGTTACGAAGTCGATAGTCGATACCTCAACAAAGTGAGGTCCAAGCCAGTGTTGAAGTGATACATTGTACAAGAAACTCTCACTCTACTCATACTCATACTCTACTCCCGGACAATATTTTCAGGTTGCTTTTACAATATCAGCAACCCCTCTACTGAACCCGATCCCCCTGCTAATCTCTTCCATCATCATTTACATATCCTTCTTCCTCTTTTAGAAATTAAATTTTATATATATCAATATTTTTTTTTACTACTCTCTTTTTTTTTCTTCTCTCTTTTTTTTTCTTTTTCTTCTCTCACTCTCTTTTTCTCTATTTCCAAGCTCAAATGCAAGATAACCAGCACAGCAATCCGCTTTTCTGATGTCATTTCGATCACCCCTCAGAATACCCACCCAAGCCTCAAAATTGTTAGAGCCTCATCCTTACATTTCGAGGAAATGCTAACACTCAAAAGAGCTTAACTCCTAGCTGCAACACACGAGAATTTTTGCGGTAATGCATAGATAGAACCTATGGTTCCCAATGGCAGAATGGGTCTGTGAGGCTAGGACAAAGAATTAGGGAAATTCAGTGGGTAAGATAGACGCAACCATAAGTAAATCTTGAGGCACAGAGGATAGAAAAGGGAAACAGGAGGAGTAACAACCATCATAAAAAACCATATCATATATCACCTGACTCAAACATGGCTCACATGGGCTAGGAGGGAATGTAGGGGGGTTAGCAACCAAGCGAAAACAAGGAAGTGACCAATTACCCTTATCATATTCGACGCTCCGAAATGAACAAAGCAGGCTCAACATGCATATAGAAGCAAATTCAAGAGAGTCAGGATGAACATCACCTCAGTACGAAAACCAAAGGAGCTCGAGACTTGTCTCTCGCCGGTTTAATGTATCAGTTAGCTTCGTGTATATATTGCAGGAATTCCCAGCTCTGTATCAATCAACAATCAGGGCTAAGGATCACCAAGGTGCCTCATCAAAAGCAATTTCGTCCGTCACCAAAGTGGGAGCAGCACTCTGTACCAAACATACTCTAATAGATAACGGATTTAATTAAATATGTTTGGTAAATAGTAGTATATAACATATCCAATATATAAAATTTTATAATATGCTATATGTTTCTTAATATATTTCAAAATATAGCATATTAAAACGTTATATATTGCAAAAAAAAAAAACGATCCAAATATGTATATTATTTACCAAACAAGCATATAGACATCAAATAGATTAAAATAAACAATATGCCATATGTTTTTAAATATACCTACAATCAAACTACCCATTTCTATCTATCTACTATTATAAGAGGGAGAGCTCAATAGCTCCCACCTCTGTATTGCAATTTCAACCGTCCGATCAAAAAGGAAATTGAAATCGTGGCCGTTAGATGAAAGGATGGTGGAGTGAAATTTCCAATCCTTGATCGGGTTTCGCCCACTTTCTTCATCTCTTTTTTTCCACTCATCGTTCGTCTCAAGCTAGGGAGTCCCCGCAATTCCTTTTCACAATCCTCTACATTTTGCCCTCTGAATCCCCGGAGTTTTTGGTGGCCCGGAGATCCCCCCATTCCCGCCGCTCCAGCATCGGTTCGAATTGGCGATTACAGAAGACCGCGTAGCCGGGTTGCTCTAGCAAGCGCGAACCCTTGCGGCATAGTTGCTGCCCCATCGGAAACCTTTGATGTCCCGCATCGGGTGTCCACGGCGAGCCGGTCTTGCCCATTCCGATTGAGGGCCTCGCGGTGTGCGTACTTGCTGGGGCTTGTTCGTTGTTAGATTTCAGCCACGACCGACCCCCCGCCTCACGCCATTCATCCCTCGCCTACCAGCCATTGCCCTTCTCCGCAATCGCCATTCTACTCACAAACACCCATTAAGGTAACAAATGTTTGCTTTTGGAGTTGCAGGTCTAGGGTTTTAAGTGTCCTTTTTGGTTAACTCATAACTCATAAGTAATAATCTTATCACATTTGTGGGATTAATTATTTACATAATTCATATATGCTTATAATTTTATTGCTGGAATTTTGGTTACTAAACAACACTAATAAGATCTTAACGTTAAGAACTAAATGAGTTTACTAACATGCACTTTATATGCTAAGAATTATGGTGTAATACTAAACATTCTGCCATGTGTTAAAAAATTTCCTTAAAAACCTGGACAATGTTATACGGTGCAGTGTGACTCCATTAAATTTAACTGCACTGTGTATTTAATTTATTTACTTTTCCAAGTAACAGTTGTTATATTGGTTGGTTCTGTAACTGCACTACCGCCACTGTTATATGTCTTTTTGCCATGCTTGAGTTCCCTGAAATTTGCTCAAGAGCTGCATTTTTGCACTAAGTGTATAATTTGTTGTCTGTCTTGAGCATTTCTCACTCCATCAACTGCTAAAGCTGAGACCTCAGTCCTGATCATTATTTTTGCAGGTGATAAGAATAGAAGGGCAATTCCCTGGCCCCATTCTAAATGTAACCACAAACTGGAACGTTGTTGTCAACGTTAAAAATGATCTGGATGAACCATTCCTTTTAACATGGTATGCTCCTGAATCTTGATATGCTGGCATATAATGATGATAAGGGAGTAAATATTATTGCAGAAGTGCAGGAATGGTATTCAACAACGAAAAAATTCATGGCAGGATGGTGTTCAGGAACTAACTGTCCCATTCCTTCTGGTTGGAATTGGACATATCAGTTTCAAGTGAAAGACCAGATAGGCAGCTTCTTTTACTTCCCCTCCCTTCACTTCCAACGGTCTGCTGTGGATTTATAGTTAAGGCTTTATTGTTTGAGTACAGGAAAGATGATTTTATATTCAAAATTTGTGTTTCACAACTTGAGTCATGAGATTTCTTTTACGGTTTACAATGCACTATAGTATCTCACTAGGGTTCAAGAATGAGAGCTGAATTGAATGCAAAAAGTAATTTTAAGTATTTTGCTCTGTTTTCCTGTGTATAGTTCTGGTATATGATCGGTTACTTTCTTATTCCTTATGCTGCAGATCTGGAGTATGAACCAGGACACCTGTTTACTTCATTTTCAGGGACATACCAAGGCATGACGTCAGATTTTTTTGTGTATTTATAGGGAGTTCACAACTTGTTTTTGACATGTTTATTACATATTTCAGGAGATATACACTGTCAGATGGAGTCCAACAGGGCCTAGGACCAACAACCCCAATCTGAAACTGGTATTGGCGAGGTGATTATTTTGCAATATGATTATCAAGTTATATGGTTTTAGGTGTTTCATAGTTTCATTTTTTCAATGATCCATGACTGTAGGTACAAGGACGGACTTCATCAACTTGAAAGTAATGAACTGAAAGGAAATTTTGATATGCAAGAGCTATTAATTAATAAATGTATTGTTACCTCAATCCATGGCCTGTGGTATAACTTCGAGTGTATGGTCCTTTTAGTTGCAAAAAAGGTTTCTTGTCTTCAATGCATGTTTGATCACTAATTTGGATTCAGGTGAAAAAAATTTAAAAGAAAAATGAATTTTGAAAAGTGACTTGTCTAGATTGACATACTGAGGAAAAAATGCCAAAATGGTAACATAAATTTGTTAATTTTCTAATTTGGTGCCATAATTACGAAGTTTTCTAATTTGGTGCCACAACTTTGCTAATTGTCCCCGATTTGGTCCCATCGGACCTTAATCACCGCCATTTGCTGACGTGCCATGATTTTTGTGAAATTTATTGTTTTAATTGTGCAACGTGGCTGACCCATAGGCATTGGTTGTGTTTGAACTACACATCTGGCCATTGTAGAACCCTACCCATATACGAGCATGGTACCTATCGTGATCCATTTTTGTACTGATGTAGCCCTAGAGGAATCTGTTTATATCCTCTATATCTGAGTTTTCACTTATTTGTTAGAACTCTATGGATTGCTTTACTAAATTGTTATATGCTTTAGGTCATGATATTAAAACTTAAGTTCAGTTAGGTGTGCTATGGTGTGTAAATGTTGAATTTGGGCTTTGGAACTCACTGTCCTGTTGACTTCATCACTTGCCAATACTGCAACTTTAGTGAAAACAAATTAACATAAAGCATTACAAGAGCTCTGTGACAAAATGTACAATATAGGAAGCACATCTAATGCTTTGGAAAGCATCAAAAAGTTGCTGGAACAAATTGAAGACTGATGACTCTAATATTGAACATCACAAAGCTGCCTCTGAAAAAGTTTAATACTGAGGACTTTAATATTAACAGGCAGGATAGTGATACAGGAGGTAACCTGAAATTTTAGTTCTGTCATGACTGGGTTAATGGAGAAGTTAGATATTGTTATTGGCTTGTACCTGCATAACGGTTGATGATAATTATTTTGTTTTAAGGCTTGGAAGGAAGTGTTGATTTAGTTTGAATTTTAAAATAGAAACTTTAAAAGCCGATACGATATTTAGTTACCAAGCATGTCTGACGATGAGAAATTGAAGTGATTGTGATTGTGAATCTTGTGTTTTTCTTTTACTTATAAATTCCTCTGTATTGTTTTCGAAACCTACCAATTCATTTTGTTTCCGTCGGGCATTGTGATGGCTGGTGTGTGTGAAGTTGGTCACTTGGTCAGGCATACCTGGGGGCTGGAGAAACTTTGGTTACTTGTGATAATGAATTTTGTTCTTTCAATTTGATTTTTTTCCCTTTTCTAGCCAACGAACCTCAGAACAACAAATTGAGATTTAGTTTGAATTTTAAAATAGAAACTTTAAAAGCCGATACGATATTTAGTTACCAAGCATGTCTGACGATGAGAAATTGAAGTGATTGTGATTGTGAATCTTGTGTTTTTCTTTTACTTATAAATTCCTCTGTATTGTTTTCGAAACCTACCAATTCATTTTGTTTCCGTCGGGCATTGTGATGGCTGGTGTGTGTGAAGTTGGTCACTTGGTCAGGCATACCTGGGGGCTGGAGAAACTTTGGTTACTTGTGATAATGAATTTTGTTCTTTCAATTTGATTTTTTTCCCTTTTCTAGCCAACGAACCTCAGAACAACAAATTGAGCAGAACAATGTTGCCATGGAGTTGATAAATAGCGTTACAGGTCTTGATGAGGAAGGTAGATCTCGTCAAAGGATTCTTACATTTGCTGCCAGGAGGTAGTGTCTTATCTTCTTTCTTTGGTGATTGAGATCACCATATCCTCTGATTATTTTCCTTTTATGTGATAATTAATATTTAGATATATCTAATCATGATAGAAAATGATTCATCAACATCACTGTGGAAATTTGAAATCACCAAATTGTTATGCATCATTACATTTATAATGGTAGCACACTTTGACTAAGTGTTAGTTTAATATTCTATCATTAATGTTTTATGCTTTGCTTGGTATTCCCACGAGAAAACACTGATCTATCAGCTTGATGATTCACATTTGCTGATATAACATGGCATATATTTTTTTGGCTTTATACGTTCATGAAAATCTTTGAATTGCACTTGTAATGGGTCAGGTTCTGTTGCCAAACTCCCTTTTCCGGGGAAAGCTTATCATTCTGGTAAATTGGTTTATTGACATCTTTCCATGCTGATTTTTAGATATGCAACTGCTTTAGAGAGAAATCCAGAGGATTATGATGCAATGTATAACTGGGCACTTGTTCTTCAGGTTTGGGTCTTGCAATTTAAATTACTTGTTTTATGTAATTGTGCTTTAATAATATATATTGTTGCATTCTTTTGGCTCGGTTGTCCTTCCTGGCATCTATGAGTTTATACTTAAGGAGTATATGCTTAATTTTGAAATTGCATCCCTGTAGAGATGTTAATGCTCTAAGAATTTGCAGTCACTATTAAACTTTGTGGAATAAATTGAAGAAGAATAATTATTGTTGAATGTAAGAGATTAGAATTATGTTTTGTCTTTTCAAAGGAATATAATATCTTATATAAGTTTTTGAGAGAAATAGTGCACACAGGAATTTTTTTGGCTTGGTAATTTTCTGCATACAAGTAGTCAAGTACCATAAGGAAAACATATATTGTTCTCTTAACATATCAAAGCTATCTTTTTATCGCAGTAAACATGTGAAATATTGATAAGCACAAGAAATTTGCACCAATCATGATATTGTATCTTTAAGATATTTGGTTTGATCTGTATCTTCTCAGATTACAACTATAAATGTATTTTTATTTGATTTTCCAACTTCATTTCAGGGAAGTGCTGATAATGTAAGTCCAGAATCAAGTTCTCCTTCCAAAGATTCTTTGCTTGAAGAAGCATGTAGAAAATATGAGGAAGTTACCCGTCTTTGCCGCACATTGAATGATGTATGTGCCATCAGCATCACTATTTAAATTATTCGATATCTTTGAATTGTTCTATTTCAATTGTTCAATATTTTATACTCCCTCCGTCCCACTCCACATGTCTCACTTTCCTTCGTCCATTCCACTCCAAATGTCCCCATTCTACTTTAGGTAATAATTATATATCAATAATCTCCATACTCTCTCACATCACATTACTGGGATAAATAAATTACAATTTCAAACCCACGACATCTCACAACCATAACATCACCTAATCAACGGATTCGCTTGCGCACTTAGACCGTGATTGCTATAACCTATGGGTTGCGGCTCCCCCTGCTTCCGTTCTCCACAGGTGCTCGCGGGCGTGTGCTGCAGCGCCGCTTCGCCCTTATCGGTTTGCTGTGAAGAAGTTGGCAGAACGAAATTCCAAGTCAGCATATGCTAATGCACGTTTCGTTGGGATTGTTTCGAGAATTGTACCGCTGCACCTGTTTCTAGGATTTGCCCTTGTTGTTTTTGGGGTTGGGGGAAAGGCCGGTTATACCGGCCTGAAGTTTCATTAAGTGCATTTGTCCAAGTGAAACTTCAATCACAAAAAAATAAAAATAAAAGAAATAAAAATCAACTATACAATAAATTTATTTTTTTTGAAAAGCCGCGGCCAGGAAACAATAGGAAAATTCAAAAATAAAAAAGAAATGAATAAAAAGAAGAACTAGATCCTGGGGAACCACACATTAGCCGCATCAGCCGCCAGGTTCCCCGTAACAAAGTCGGGGGAAAAGCCCACGTAGTGAAGAAATCCTCGATCGACGCTCCATGTTTGGTGTTTGTTTTGATGGGATTATTTGGGTTCTTTTTCCCCTGTAAAAAACCCTATGTTGTAGTTCCGTATGATTTAGTTTCTATGTGATGCTATCAAGAATCCATTTTTATTTTCGTATTGCAGCCTGGTTATTCACTTCGGACCTTCACTGGACATTCTGCTGCCGTAATGTCTTTGGGCTTCCATCCCAACAAAGAGGATATAATCTTTTCCTGTGATGGCGATGGTGAGATAAGATACTGGAGTATTAACCATGGAAGCTGTGCAAAAGTTTCCAAGGTATCATTTCCTAAATTGAACTCATTCATCAACCTTTTTTGCCAATATGTAAAATATACACGCTTGTAATTTATGACATTGTGCTCAGTCATGAGAAGATTAATTTTCTTGATATTGCAATACCGTTTGGATTTAGGGTGGCACTGCTCAAGTCAGATTCCAACCCCGTCTAGGAAGATATCTTGCAGCTGCTGCTGAGAACGTCCTATCAATTCTTGATGCTGAGACATTGGCCTGTCGACATTCATTAAAGGTCTATATTCCATTTCCGGCTTCCTGAAGTGTTTGTGGTTTTTTTGTATGTTCTTTGGTTTACTGTTGGCTTATCCCCATAAAAGAATGACCGCATTCAAACTTGAAAAAACAAATGAACATGTCACTATTGACAAGATGGTAACTGATGGCCCTACAAGAACAAACGCCATCATGAAGATGAGGTTTCAATTCATGGTTGTCTAATCTTGACGTTGTCCATTTTATAATGATTCTGCAGGATCACGAAAAACCTATTATCTCCGTTAGCTGGGATTCCAATGGAGAGCTGCTGGCATCTGTGAGTGAGGATTCGGTGAAAGTTTGGACATTTAGATCTGGAAGTGAAGGGGACTTTTTACATGAGCTCAGTTGTACGGGCAACAAATTCCATTCTTGTGTTTTCCACCCTTCATATTCACCATTGTTGGTAATCGGTTACTACCAGGCAAGTTTTATCATTCTTCTTTTTTGAGTTACTGAAATCACATTGCATGCATAATCATAGCTCGTGAGAGTTAAACGTCAAATTTGTCTTAGTTTGAAAGGGCTACATTGATTCTGAAGTCTGAAGTGTATTTGCAGACGCTGGAGCTCTGGAACATGGCTGAGATCAAGAACATGTCCGTGTCTGCACATGAAGGGATGGTTGTATCATTGCCCGCATTGCCTGTCTCATGATTTCGTCAAACAAGGTAACTATTGCTGATGTGTAACTGCATTCATTTTCATCTTTGATCACAAATAAGAATGAATACTGGATGATGATGAGGAATGTGGTTCAGGTTGTTATTGGTCCAGCTACCGTTGGAGGCATCCAAGCTGGAGCATTTAAGATTGGTGATACGGCTGGAACTATTGACAACATAATTCAGTGTAAATTATACAGGCCTGGTTCTGTTGGCTTTGTTTCCAAATCTGTGAGTAACTGGTCTGAAGTCCCCTTTTTCTTTTATCTTCTTTAGTACCCCCGCTTATAGAGATTTTGCTTATTTCATTGGTATCACTTGGCTTAATGCTCAAATTCATGCATGTGGTACAATATTTTACCATTGGATACAAATTGCCACTAGATTGCTGCTATGAATGCTAACTTCAGGCCTTCTCTCTCTTTTCCTCTCTAATTTGAAGCATTGCTTCTGATTGCAGGGTGGCATGTCGAATGAAATGTACAACACAATTGCTCGTGTCACTGATGGAATTTATGAAGGTTGGATATCTGATTCATGGCACTGATATCTTATCATGCTTCTATCTGGTGTTGCTAATGTGTGGATCTTGTTTTAATTATAATCTTATGTAGGAATTGCGATTGGAGGGGATGTGTTTCCTGGGTCAACACTTTCTGATCATGTCTTGCGATTTAACAATATCCCTCAGGTATATCAATTTTGAATTTAGGTGTGATAATTTCTTGCACTATTTCAGTGTACTTTGTTCTTCAGATACATTTCTTTGAGTTAGAAATGTCCGTCTTCAGTTGTGCAAGCTCGCTTCTTGGTTTCTATACAATAAACTTTTTAAGAAGAATGGGTTAACTTGTGTAGACCTTTTCTTAGAAAATTTATTTATTTCTCACTGATAAACTTGATATCTTACATGAATGCATCTACTATTCCTTGCTTTTTGTTCATGTATTTGAGGTGGTGTGATTGTGTTTTTTTTTAATGAAAATCAGGTCAAACTGATTGTTGTTCTTGGGGAACTCGGTGGGCGTGATGAATATTCCCTTGTTGAAGCCCTTAAACAGGGAAAAATTAACAAGCCCTTGGTTGCCTGGGTTAGTGGGACTTGTGCCACGCTCTTTAAGTCAGAAGTGCAATTTGGTCATGCGGTGAGCATATGCCCTTGTTTTTCATGCTCCATTTACTCACTTTTCTGTGATGTGAGCTCTCAAGCTCAAACCTTCCGTTTCTCATTTATCATCAGGGGGCCAAGAGTGGTGGGGAAATGGAATCTGCACAGGGCAAGAATCAAGCTCTTAGAGAAGCTGGAGCGGTTGTTCCCACTTCTTATGAGGCCTTCGAAGGTGCAATTAAAGAAACTTTTGAGAAATTGGTAGGTGCTTTTAATTTCCACCACGTAGATGTTGCTGAAGTATTTTCTATTCAATTGCTTACTGCTTACTGATAGCTGAAGTGCTCTGTATTTTTCCTCTCTTAGGTTGAGGGTGGTAAAATTGCTCCAGTGAAGGAGGTGATTCCGCCTCAAATACCCGAGGATCTGAATACAGCTATCAAGAGTGGAAAAGTTCAGGCCCCAACACACATTATTTCGACAATATCTGATGACAGGGGTGAGGATTGGATATTCTTTCTTGTTTTTGAAGTTTTATTTTGGATGTATAGCTGTTTAAATGTTTAAACTCGACTGTTGCGATGTGGCAGGCGAAGAGCCTACGTATGCTGGTGTCCCGATGTCCAACATCGTTGAACAAGGATTAGGCGTTGGTGATGTCATTTCTTTACTGTGGTTCAAACGAAGCCTTCCTCAATACTGCACCCGTTTTATTGAGGTTGGTTGTTTAATCTTTTTATACCCCTTTCTTCCTACCCCTCTTGGACCTTTCCTTTGATTGCCATTTCAGTTGGTCCTGACAAGAGGCTTTCATTCCATACGGTCTCACAGCCATTTCTAAACACTTCTCTTCGCTTTCCAGATTTGCATCATGTTGTGCGCGGACCATGGTCCCTGTGTTTCGGGTGCTCACAACACCATTGTGACAGCTAGAGCTGGAAAAGATCTCGTCTCCAGTCTTGTTTCGGGTAAGTTGCAGCTTCCAAACTTATTTATCGTGATATAGAAACAAACTTGGTTGCTGAATAATGGACATCTGAGATTTCCTTGTATGATAAATTAATAATAAAATTATCTCGATGATTTGAAAAATAATGATTTGACAGATGAAACCCCAAGTCATCTTCTACAACCTCAACCTCCCGAATGTTGGTCATCGTTTCATTTCAAAGTAGATCATCTTCAACGACCATCTTATTTCATTCTTTGATCCACCACTTGAAGGGCATTGAAAATTGGTAGAGTGCTTAATCTGTTAAATCTTTAAGCTCATTTTACTTACTCTCACTTATCTCCACATTTAAAGATGGTTGAAGCAATTATAAATAATACCATTGTAAATATGCAATCACAATTGCATTCCAATAAACCAGAAGAAGAAGACGAAGAAAAAAAAACCCTACACAAACCTCAGCTTCTAATCAATTTCTGAAATCCTAGAACTACTCACACATGTCCCTTATTTATCTGAATCAAATAAGATAAATGAATAGAAGTCTACACTAATTAATTCCAACAAAGCAAATGGCCAATGACAAATAATCTACACATGCTGCAGCCCCTGATCTCTAGAAAGGAGTCTATGAATTTACAAAGTTATCAGAAACACTACTTATCCCCCCCAGTATAACATGCAACATGAATATCCAGAAATCATTCAATCAAAATATCTACCAGACAGCATATATGCAAACAAAGTATCAACGGAAACTGACTGTATGGAGATCAACGCTATAGCACATCTATAAGGAAACAAATAAACTTAAAGTGGATAAATAACATGCTTTCAGGTTAATTTGAGTGTTCAGACAATAAAGGAAAATTAGAGAAAGGAAAAAAAAAAAAAAGTGGAAGAAGAGAATAGTGATATCTTTTGCTTTCCTCCAAACATGAACGGAAAGTGAGAATGCAAGGAGAAGACACATTCCTTCCATGTCCCATGCTTTATTACTTTAGAACTCCCAAATGTAAAATCATTTTTTTTTTCTCACTTTTCCTTTCATTTCCTTTTAAATCCAATCTCTCAAACTAAATGTTGCATATACATATAAGTACTATCTCCCCTGAATTGAAGGTAGGGATTTTTTTTGTTGCGTACATGATAAGGACACATACATCAAGACATTCAGTGTGTATGTTTGTGCATAGGCTATTAACTAAAGCGGAACAGTAAAAGAAACTAATCTTGTAGGATGAATATTCAGTCTTTATGTAAGGCTAATCCTTCTCCCAAATCAACAATTTTGGTTCATACAAGGTACTTGAATAAATCAATCTCAGAGTGGATTTTATGAGAAATATTAAACAACATCAATTTAGAAAGAAAGTTGAGAACTTTCAGTTCGATCGCATCACTTCTATCCTTGAGGCTAAGGAGTTACAATGCATACAATTGATGTATGATCTCGCAGTCGCAATATTGCACCTAATGTTTCCCATGATTCATCACAAACTTCTTTTACATACCCAATATCAATATATCATGGCTGACAGAAAGTAACCTCTGCGAAAAATTATAAAAACACGAGACACAATATAATAGTACTATTATTTTTCTCAAAGCCAAAACGATACCTTCTTTTTAACCTTCCCACCTGGCAGGGCGTTTCACTTCTTCATCCTTGGGTTTTGAAGTATTATTTTTCTCAAACCCTAAACCAGCGCGCCTCCTTCCGCCTCTGCCTCTAAGTCTGCCGCCCGCGTCGCGTCCCTTGGCCGTCAAGGGCGCCGCCGGCGTTTTCCACCTTGCTTCCCCCTGCATTTTCGACAGAGTCGAAGATCCGCAGGTCAGTGTAATGCCCTAATTTATCAATAATTCACTGTGCAATCAATTCAAGAACATTTTTTTCCACTTTTTTAGCGTGAGCTTTTGGATCCTGCGATTTACAAAATGGCTCCATATAATTTTCAGTCAAGTAGAAAAAAAGAAAAAAGGAACAGAGAAATTTTCATTTTCATATTTCCTGTTTGACATACATGCATCTGTATTCACAAGTTCCATACCGACATTGTTACATGTGGTTTTCAGCTACTATACTTTGAGCAAGATGTGAATGGCGGATATGGCTTGGCATTGCAGGTAATATATAATATACGTATATGTTTTGATTCCCATATATAATATATCAAATCCTTGAAGACCTCTACAGGCCTTCCGAAGTCTCTGCATGACTGCATCTTGAAGTATTTTTTACTCTTGAACTTTGGAAATGTTTAGCATTTCATGTACTAGCACATCCTACTTACATATGCTCGTTGACAGAGTGCCTCATTGAAAATTGAGGCCAATGGGGAAATGCATAATTTTATATTAATATCAATTCCCAATGCCCATTGCTTTGATTTTGTCTTTTGTTAAGCCATTTAATCATAGAAGATTGTTACTAATTGATTCAAAAGTTGTTTAAAATAAATTTGTGTAAATTTTAGATTTCATTTTATTAGATTTGAGTATATTAAATTTGAGAGATTTGCTTTATTGTATCATGTGCCTATAGATTGATGGTTTATATTTCATTTAATATAATAAAATAGAGCAAAAATTAGTCACTGAGCTGCACTTGATATTTTATATGTTTTTGCTCCCAACTCCAATAACTTTTCCCAACAAAGATAGGGTAGACAGTCTATATCTTGGTTCATATGTATTCCAATAACACCTTTCCCATATAGCCTATGGTATTCTTCCTATATAGAGGCCTTTGAACCTTTAAAAATAGCCTTTTACTATAGTTGTTTATTGCTTAGTTAATTTTTCCTGATCAATCTGGTGCATTGCTGTCTATCTTTATCAGTACTTTCTGACACCAAAGAATTATTATGCGATTTGAAGTAGTCATAGAATGAACTGATTATAAATCACGTTGTTCAATTCTCTCTAGACTTTTGGGCCCATTTATAATTTATTATACCTTGTGTCTTTGCAGTTTGCACATCATTAAATTCATTGTTTGCCTGTAATGATGTTTAGCATCTCATCCCATCATTTTCATAACGGCTGTAACACCTTTTACCAATACCCTACTTCTTTAATTGAAATTAGTTAAAACCTTTTCAGTTCATAGCTCAGGTCCTGTGTTATGAATGCACATTGAATTCTGTATTGGGAACTACCTCATTTTGGGTGCTTGAACTCCTGTCCAAATGTACAGGAAGAAACTGAGAAAACAGGCAAAGTTACCTCTGCTGGAATGTACTTCTTGCATTTCCAATGAATGCGGTTTGTAATGTTCTGTTGCCTGTCAAAATGTAAATTCTTATGTGTAATACAAATTTTCTTAGCTTAGAAAGTACATGTGTTTATGTGTAGTTGGCAATGGCCAAGGATCCGGAATCTGCTTTCTTCAAAAGATTGGAAGGCCTTCAACCTTGTGAGGTGTTGGAACTAAAAGCTGGCACTCATATATTTGCTGTTTATGGTTGGATTTGCTTATGCTCTGCATTCTTGTATTTGCTTAAATACGTGTAAAATTTTGAATAGTCGTGATTATGTTGCTGTTTATTCTTTTGGGCTGAGGCTGGCTTGATACGGTTTCTCCAGGGGATAACTTCTTCAAACCTGCCTCATATACAATCGAGGCTCTTTGTGTAGAGGCATACGAGGATACTACTGAAAAGCTTAAGGATATTGAAGCTCAGATTTTGAGGAAAAGAAATGAGTTACGCCAATTCGAGACGGAATATAGGAAGGTAATCAACGTTTCCATGCTTGTATTAATTAATGGTGGATAATGTCCTTACTATGCACTTCCATTCATTCCTCTACTACCTTAGGCATTGGCCCGATTCCAAGAAGTCACAAATAGATATACTCAAGAAAAGCAGTCTGTAAGTTTGCTTAACTAGACTCTCTCAGTTTGTTCTAATCATCGAACCGTTTTTGTATTGATGCTAAGTCCTTGATTCTGAAACTTATCCAAGACTATGTAAATGGAATTTATTTTTGAAAGTTAAGGCCAATAAAGGCCAGATTTGCTTGGTCTGATAAGTTACACTCTGGTAGAAGAGAAGTTCCAAAATCTAGATTGAAATGCACATCATCAAATCGCTTATTTGTTTATCTGAGGAATTAGTATAACTGCGGCTTAGGGGTATTTTTTTATTATCCCACTATCACTCTAGAAGGCTAGGACAGCTGGACAAGGGAGGTAATCGGGTTGGATTGATCAAATAGCCTATACTTAAGGAAACATCAATCAAGTATAATTGTAAATCAAGTCAATTTTCGGCTTACAATGTGAATTTGGGTTTTGGTGAACTCTCAAGTCAAGTTTGGGATTGCTAGGCCCTCTTAAGTGCTATTTTTTTTAAAAAATTTTTAAAATTTAAGTCATCATCACTTACTTTTTTGTTCTATCTCATAAAATTCAATTGAACTTATTGGTGTATTTGTTTTACTGAATTAATCAAACCATTTTAACAAAATTTAATGAAAGAATTCCCATCCTTTTGTTAGTGGCTTTTGATTACCAACATCATTGCTATGCTCAAACAGGTTGATGAGCTGCTAAAAGAGCGGGACACAATCCATTCTTCTTTCACAGTAGCAAGATCTCTTCGAGGTGGGAGTGCACATTTAAGCAATGGGAGCAGCAGCAAATTTCCAGGTGAAGATTACAAACCGGAGAGTCCAGGGGAAGAAGGCAGCTCAGATTCAAAGGATAAATCTTCAAAGAAGAAATGGTTCAATATTAATATCAAAGCGTTCGAAAAAAAGTGAATGGCGTAATAACTATTGCTCCCAAGGTTTGATACTTTGATGTTCATTCTCACATGCACCCTTTTGCTGTTCTTATAATGCATCAATGCTTACCTACCCGTTATCCTGTTGTTGATTTTTCGGGGAATTCTCTGGTCCTTTCCTCAGGTTTTACGATGTGGTTTGCGTAGAATATTGAAAACTTGGAGTGGTTTGTGTGATTAGAGATCAAATATTTTTGAGATAGAAAATATAAGAAATCAAAGTACAAATCTTTGATTTTACTGTACTCCAATATTGATATACTATTTGTTTGTATTTCAGATGTTACAACAGTGTCAAAGGGTATTCTTGAGGCCCTCCCTAAGTGAATCTTCTGGTATTACATTTTCCCTTTTCTTTGATTTTTTTTTTAAAAGCTTTTTGGGTATATGTGCAGGCAGTGTTTTTATTTTTATTTTTATTTTTATAAAGCACTGTATATCGAAGTATTTTTTTCCATAATTAAGTGATGGTGTGATTTGGGTACTAATGTTGTAAATTATTGTTTCATATGATTAAAGTGTTGGTATTTTATCGACTTATGTTTATTTGATTTGTTGGTTGATATAGTATTTATTTAAATATAAATACTTCAATAGAGTGGAGAAATTTTAATCAAGTAATTACATAGTATAATGATAAACTTGATTTGTTGGTCCACCGGCGGCGCCACGCGACTACAGGGCATTTTAATCGACTTGTTTTGTAGTATCCAGTAACTTACCAAAATGGTTCCTATGCTGGACTTAAAAAACCCAGTACATGCTGCATCCAATTCTAACCATTAAATTTAATTTTAAGGGTTGTGATTTGATAAGGGTATTTATGTAACTTTATCAATATAGTTATTAAATATTTGTTGCAGCTTTTTAGGAAACATTAACAAATTGGTCCTTTAAGTTTCTAAATTCACCGAAATAGTCATCTTCGTTTCGATTGGAAAAATTGGTCCTCTAAGTTTGATGTTTTTTTTCCAATTTGGTCCTTTGGGCATAATAAACCAAATTAATATCTAATGAAAAATAATTAAGTCATTAATATTGGTTCTACAATTCTTAATTAAATTGGTCAACCCACCAACACATTTTTCAAAATCCATTTTATTAAAAAAAAATACTATTTTATTTAAATAAAATTATCTTTTATTAAAAACAAATTTTATTCAAACAAAATAATCATTTATCAAAAAATCATTTTATTCAAACAAAATTAAGCTTTATGAGTTACCCATTTAATTAAGGGTTGTTGGACTCATATTAATGGCCTAATCATCCTTTATTACATGTTAATTAAAGCTAGAGGACTAATTTTTCCAATTGAAACGAAAAAGGACTATTTTGGTGAATTTTGAAACTTAAAGGACCAATTTGTTAATTTTTCCCAGCATTTTACATGTAATAACTTTTCTACTGTTTGATTTGTCATATCAGTATAAAACACTTTTCTGAAACTGGATTTTTTTAAAAAGATCAAGAGGACATGAAAACTGTGTTCTCCATCTGCCATCTTGATCTCAATGTGAGATCTTGATTACATGCATAGGTATAATGAGTAGTGAGTAATGAGTAATGTAAAATTGAATTTTTGGTTTGGTCAATCGTCTATTTCGTTTTCGGAGAAATGTTACTTCTGTATCTGTTGTTCGATGCCAGCCACATGTGCCTTGTTGCTTCAGAGTTGAGTTTGAGAACAAAGATTGTTCCAGAATCCATTCCTGGGCTTTAAAGAAGCATTGGCTGGTAAACAATATCTTGGGCCTTGCCTTCTGCATTCAGGTTCTATAAGTAATACATGCCTTTTTATGTTGTTGATCCATTCAATTCTCCGCAAAGAAACAAGTTCTTGCCTATTCAAGCCCCCTCATCTGTAAATCTATTATTTCGAGGGGAAAGTCCTTCTATTCACTTTTCCATTGTCTATATCTCAGGGAATCGAACTGCTTTCACTTGGATCATTTAAGACTGGAGTTATTTATTCTCTTGGTATGAATTCCGATGCAATACGCTAATAATTACATTATGCAATGCTTTATAATAAACTTGCTCCACATGTATAGGATGATCCGTTGTAATTCCCTATTATAATATGCTAGGACTCCATTTATTGTACAGTTTTATTTGCATCCATGATCATTCTTAATTGACACATCCCATGTACTGTATATTGCAGAGTGGGCTCTTTATATACGACAATTTCTGGGTCTTCTTTACTCCAGTGATGGTTAGCATTGCTAAATCTTTTGATGCTCCTACAAAGGTTTGCACCTAAGTCTCAGTTGTTCAATGTTTGACTGTAATGATGTTGATGACCCTTCACTATTTCTTCTCAGCATTACCAAATCATCATCATCATCATCATCATCATCATCATCATCATCACTTGTATTTCTGCAGCTTTTGTTCCCAACTTCAAATTCCGCGAAGACAATTGATGCATGTGATCGGGCTCTGCCTCTAGATTCGGCGAAGAAGAAGGTTCTTGATTTTGTAGAGAGTCGAATGGGATACATTGCTCCAAATCTTTCTGCTATAGTTGGAAGTGTTGTGGATGCGAAACTTATGGGGACAGCTGGTGGTCAGTCAGCACTGGCAAAGATGCCTGCATGTAATGTTCAGCTTCTTGGTGCAAAAAAGAAAAACTTAAAGCTGGGTTTTCCACAGTAACTTCTCAATTTCGTGTTGGTTATCTTGAACTAACAGAGATATTCCAGAGTACCCCTCCTTCCTTAAGGATGTGCGCCTGCCGACTTCTGGCAGCAAAATCTACTCTTGCAGCACGTGTCGAGTCTCCTAGGGGAGATCCAATTGGAAATGCTGGGAGAACTTTTCGCGCAGAGATTCACAAGAAGATTGAGAAATTGCAGGAACCTCTTCCCACTAAGCAGCCTAAGCCTCTTCCAGGTCCTGATTCAGAGCCCAAAAAGAGGAGGGATGGTCGCCGGTTACGGAAGATGAAAGAAAGGTAATTTTGAGTCAGCCTAGCATATTTTTAAATTAAGGAAGAAAGCACTAATTTGATCATTATTGTCTATCAGAATTTATTTTTTAATTATTTATTCATATAGAAATCTCTAAAACCAGCATCTTTTTTATTCATATAGAAATCTCTAAAACCAGCATCTTTTACATCTCTATAATTGAATAATAAGCGTAAGATAGCATCTATCTATAGCGTAAGAAGCCATCTAAACCCTGCAGAGCGTAAGATCCCAGCTAAACTCAAGAAAAGTACCATTTGGTCAGAGCCATCTAAATCCCTACAGAGCGTAAGATGGCAGCTAAACTCAAGAAAAACTGCTAATATATATTTGGTAAAGGCCTATAAGCTCTTATATAGGCATAACTACTCGATTTCCTAAGCTGGAATATGCACTGATTATAGAACATTCCCGGCTGTGTTTGAGGGGGGACGGGGATCTTTTTTATTCATATAGAAATCTCTAAAACCAGCATCTTTTACATCTCTATAATTGAATAATAAGCGTAAGATAGCATCTATCTATAGCGTAAGAAGCCATCTAAACCCTGCAGAGCGTAAGATCCCAGCTAAACTCAAGAAAAGTACCATTTGGTCAGAGCCATCTAAATCCCTACAGAGCGTAAGATGGCAGCTAAACTCAAGAAAAACTGCTAATATATCTTTGGTAAAGGCCTATAAGCTCTTATATAGGCATAACTACTCGATTTCCTAAGCTGGAATATGCACTGATTATAGAACATTCCCGGCTGTGTTTGAGGGGGGACGGGGCAATCTCAAAAAACAACTGAGATTATCAGTGCATATTCCAGCTTAGGAAATCGAGTAGTTATGCCTATATAAGAGCTTATAGGCCTTTACCAAAGATATATTAGCAGTTTTTCTTGAGTTTAGCTGCCATCTTACGCTCTGTAGGGATTTAGATGGCTCTGACCAAATGGTACTTTTCTTGAGTTTAGCTGGGATCTTACGCTCTGCAGGGTTTAGATGGCTTCTTACGCTATAGATAGATGCTATCTTACGCTTATTATTCAATTATAGAGATGTAAAAGATGCTGGTTTTAGAGATTTCTATATGAATAAAAAAGATGCTGGTTTTAGAGATTTCTATATGAATAAATAATTAAAAAATAAATTCTGAGTAAGACAGCACAACCTTCAAGAGATGGTTGATGATCTAGCATCAAAGGTTGTCAAGCTATCATTATGTGGAATGAATTGATATTATTGGATATGCTGATTTGATAAATTGTTATTGATATCTTAGTTCATTTCTGTCGTATCCCTACTACCCTGTGTATATTGTATGCTGATTACCTTTTGAAAGAATTGGTGGCCATTGGTCATGTATTTTGTGGTTGACAGTACAATTCTTCTTGTACCTTTATTTCATTCATTTTTCCCCTTGGTCTGTGTCTTTTGTGGATTTACATCCCAGAACCTCATAAGGCATGTTGCTATTTCATTTATTTTATATTTTGCAGAAGATCCCGCTAATACATATACTATGAAATGCAGCTAGCCACACCCCCAACAGTTCGGCTTCTCCATGAATCCATGCATCGAATCGCCTACCGTATTCATGCTCCTGGTTCTGTACTTTGCCCTTACTATTGGTTATGTTCCTCTATTTCAAGTTAATCATGTTTGATATCCTTTTTTATGCCTCTTGCCAGATTTCGCTAGCTCCCTGTGCCCCTTCTACATATCAACGCTGTTTCATTTGCTATTCACTGTTTTCTCGAGCAAAGGTAAATTGGCCATTCTTTAATATCAGTTTTGTGGAGTAAATTGTTGGTAAGGTTATTGTCATTACAAATTCTTCCATAAGAAATTGTATTACCTTTGTAAAATTCCAGCTTCGTTTCTTAACCAATGCTTTTTCCCTTTGTTTGATTATCCTCTTGTTTTCGTATTCCTAACCAATAACCCTCAAATCCATTGGCTTACAAGAGTTCCATACAGAAATTGGAAATGTATGCTTGAAAACAAATCATTTATTTGAAATTACATCATTATTGCTTTATCTATACAATAACCTTATCTTCTTAATTAGGAAACAATTATCCGGAAACAAATTGTTGTCGATAGGAAGTTAGGAACTCACATACACTTACCTATAATTATTTTTTCTTTCTCCATAGGCAGTTGTACATCCCTTTTGCGATGTGCATCGCACAGGTCTCCAACTAGTAAATTTATGTAATATCAAGTCTCACTATCCTTTTATCAACGCCGGAGTGTGAAATGTTATTAAAAAAAATAAGATTAGCTTTTCTTGAAGTATCTTCACCAATTGTATACTGGTGATTGGTGAATATATATTCAGCTGGGCTGAAATGATTTAATGAAACTTGAAGGGGAATTTTTGTGCATTAAATAATTACTTCGCTAAGCAAAATAAGACATTCCATTCCATGTATAGACAAGAGAGCAAACCGCACATGCAGAGGAGAAGAGGCCATTTTAATGTGGGATATATACAATGCTTTGGGAACATTACACGAAGCCATCCTTGTTGGTTGTTGCGGAACTTTATGGAATTTGGAGAGGTATCCTTAGGCTCCATCATCTTGGGATTGTGTCTGCGAATTGAAGCTTATGAGAACCCTCCACGACCTGACCACGGAGGCTTTGAAGCTTATTGAGAACCCTCCACGACCTGACCACCGCCTCTTTTCACTTCTGAGGAATATTCGTGACTTGTTGGATGCTCACCCGGGCTACAAGTAGTACCATATTTTACACGAGGGGAATGCGGTTGCTAACTCCTTGACCAAGATTGGGGAGTAAATGAATTCCCCTTGGTTTCCCTGCCGATCTGATGGGAACTTGGTTTCCCCTGCCATTAGTTTATCTATTTTTCTCTCTTATTCCCCCTTTTATGTAGTTTTTGTTGTTTTTTTTTTTCTTAGCCTAAGTTCTTGCGTCAACTTTCACCCAAAACAAAAAAGAGTATGCCCAAATTCACAAGATATCCAAGCGGCTTCTTCGACTGAGGCATAAAATTAGGAATGCTTCAAACATCATATGAAAAAAATACCAAGTATAAATTTGAACATCATTTTTACTTAAATTCAACAACCACACATATAATTAATTTCAAACACCATTTTTACACAAATTCAACAACCACACATATAATAGTCGGCTTTGAGAGACGATCGTTAAATTTATACTACTATATTACAGCAGCTAAAAATGTAAACTTTCAATGAAGACTACTAAATGAATCGAATACAATCAACACAAAACCCTATCTCCCAGGCCCAGCCTGTCGGTGACAATGGTGAGAAAATGGAAAAAAAGAAAATGTAATACTACTACAAACAAAATTTTGCTGCTACAATACTCAATAGGAGCAATCGAAATATGATGGAAATAGCGATGGATGAAGACACAAATACACTTGCAATCATCAATTTTCATTAATTACATGATAGGCTCTCAAAAGTTGTTAGCAATCAGACACCCCCCCACACCCCAACCACCCGGCCTTTCCATGTATAAATATCAATCAGCATTGTCTGTTGTTGGGACAATCATCAGCCAGCAGACAATAAAAGATTTGCTTCCTACAATATATCATCATCTACCCATACCTTTCTCTCTCTCTCTCTCACACACACAGAGGTCACTGCAAATGTAGTAATAAGAAGGTAAAAGAAAACCAAGAGCGTGCTCACACTAGTCACATAAAAGAATATGGTATTATAGTATTTCATTAACTTATATATATGGTTATTTACTATTTTACAGGATTATTAAGGGTGCCCGGCCTTTTACCCTCCATTGCATCTTTCTTTCTGCGACAACTTGCACACAGGAAGGGGCCTTCCCATGGCCTTGAAGCAGGGGAGAAATATGGACCAGAGTTGACCGATAAGCCCTCACTTGGTGGTTGATCGACTTGACATATAGCACATCTGAAAAGCCCCGAGTTGGGGTCTAGAGGGAAGTCCTTACCAAGCCTGCACAGCAACACATATAGCACTAAGGACTAAACACAATGCTATTGACATAACTTGATGTGCAAAAAGAGAGTCAAAATTGAGATGTAATTGAATAATGAAGAAAAAGGTTGGAAGAATGAACACTTATGCTAAACTGCATTATTTGTTGATATGAGCCACTAATGATTAAAGGGAAACAAGCAATGATCGAAGGGGTAGAGGTTCTTGAAAACATTGTCACTTCTTATTTAAAACGAAGGACATGTCTATATTCAGCATTAAAGATATTACAACATCGTTCATTAATTCGTCGTGAGTTTCTACCAAATATACAATGAAAATAAATTCAGCAATATTTTCAAAATTCTGCAACCAGAGGAACGAAAAAGGCAAAAGATTAAATTTTCATTTATGATATCCTCTCTCTTGTCTACAAATGAAAATGTAATCTTTCGTCCATTTCAAACAATCCACTATCCATGAATCAGCTCAATTTTAAGGGCAAAAGAAAGGAGGCAAATATTTGCTTTATGCTCAGCAAACCTAAACTCACACAATCTAGGTACCCCTAAGCTCATAGACATTTAAAGGATCTTTTTCTAAAAAAAAATTGAAGAATGCAAGGGTACCTCTCAGCAAGCATTGCTGAACCTTCCTCAAATAATTCCTCCACAGCTCCGACTGCAGATAGCCTGTTTGGCCCTTTGCCAGAGGTCTGACGCCGCTTCCCAGGCATAAGTGAAGTGAGCAAATTTTGCTTCTTTTTAGGTGATGGGGGCAAAACAGGAGGATGGTTATACGGAATAATGTCGACAACCAAGCATGTAGTATCATCCTTCAAACCACGCGATCTAAGTGCCTCCTGCAATTGAAATAGCTGAGAATCTGCACAACCTAATAAACACCACAACACGCCAGAGGCATTTTGCTCTAAAAATACCTTAACAACCAACTTTGCAGCCAGATCAGCAGGCAAACCACGACATGACTGGGCAGCACATTCAGATGGCAAAGCATCCCATATACCATCTGAAGCAATTATGAGTCTCCCACCGGCATTTGAAAGCTAACACAAACACGAAAATATTAAATTTAATAATTTTAACCTAGTCAGATCAGTCATCGGCGAAATATGATTGCCGTTTACTGTTTTTAGGATAAAAGAACGGCACATGATTGTCGTTTTCTCTTTTTAGGATAAAAGAACGGCACATGATTGTCGTTTTCTCTTTTTAGGATAAAAGGATCGACATATGATTGTCGTTTATTCTTTTTAGGATAAAAGATCCACATATAATTGTCGTTTACTCTTTTTAGGATAAAAAATCAACAACCTTGACTTGCTTAACATGAGGAACCGGGACAATAAACTCGCCGACATCTGTATCACCAATTGACCTTGAAAGGCACAGTCCACCTGGCCAGCAGCGCAATGGTCCAACCTACAAATTCAAATGAAAAAGCAACCCAAATAGGTGATCAGATTCCTCGAGCAATAAATATCTAAAAAGTTCCAGTTAAAGCATGGCAAAACAGCACAATTACCTCACTGCCTCCGAAAACATTGAGCCTTCCTACTTCACCACCACTTGCAGTTACACGCTCGCGTTCTTCAACATTCTCTTCTAGCCGATGATCAACTGTCAGGAGAGAAACAATGCCCCCTTGTGTGTCCAATATGCACCGAGAATCTCCCACAGATGCGACAGTCACAGTCCATCCATCTATCACAACAAATGTAACTGTCGTTCCAGAAGTCTCACCTGTCACCAGTAGCAATGGCCAATATAAGATGGACATTAGAAAGGAAACGTCAAACAGCTCTTAAAGGGAAAAAAAAAAAAAAAAAAAAGGGAGCGTTCTCATAACTAAACAAGAAACATGCCTCGTTGCTGAAACTCTATGTCGGTTTTCACAAACCCAGCAACTAAAGCCTTGGGAAGGGCCTGAAGCCACTCTTCCCTACCAAGCTCCCGCGGTATAGCGCTCAAGACATTGTTCAGCAAATTCTCTTTGGCAAATATAGCAGCCGATATACCATTATGCCCATCAAAAATCTGCCATTTAGCACCATTGCAAACAGGTAAATTATGGAACCTTTTACCACCCGACACTAACTTCAAACAACTGATAAATATGTATCCAAATTTACCGCAAAAACTGAAAACAATGTCGATGGATCGCCCGGAACTCTTTGACAATCCGGCTTAATCAAAAAATAATCCTCTCCTTTCTTAGCCAGAGCAGCTTGCCCACACTTCACCATTGGCTTCTCCAACTTCCCATTCCTCAACTCGCGACCGATCAAAGTACCGAGGGGAATTGGCTGTTGACTCTGCTTCATTCTGGAAGAGTCTGTTTGGCTCATTTTAATACTCTTCTCAGCATTTCCAAAAACATCATTCCCAAGCCCTAATCACCCAAAAATGCTTCCAAATTAGCACAAAACCCACGCCCCCAAACGAAACCCAATTTTCGTCCTGAAATAGGAGGAGAAAAGCACATTCGCTCAAAACTAAACCATCTTCCCCCACCCATTCCCCCACACCCCCCAAAATAATAATTAATGAAAAACTACTATGAATTAGATTTAAATATATTCAGCTTCTATATCAAACCCATAAGCAACAGCAAGCAGCAACACACATTCAACACCGATATAGACTAAACCACAATACAGTCGAAATTATCGACAAATAAAGCAAGGAATGAATTTGCCTGCACTACACCCAAAATTGGATAGGATTTCATACATACATGGAGCAGAACCAAGACGACACGACAGAAGAAAATGCATTGACAGAAGAAGAAATATTTTGAAAACGAAGATCTCGAATTAGTAATGCAAAAATGCTCACAGCAAAGACATTGGGGGAGATGAACTGAAGCAGATCGAGAGAGGTGTTGATGCTGCAAACCCTAGAGAGAAGTTGAGGAGATTTTGTTTATCCTCTTCCAGTGTGATTGGAAGATGAGAGAGAGAGAGAGGGGTTGGGGGGAACGCGGAGAGAGAAACGGGTCGTCGGGCAAATGGGCCTCCGACTCCGACTGATTCTCTCGATATATACAGGGATATACTCAGTGTGTCTGACGTTGCATACAGAATCTTCTGTATCGAAATCACCAAAATGCTCCATAACCAAATAGAAGAAATTATGGACAGTGCCATGGCAGGTCCTGACAATACTCTTTTTTGCCAGCCGCCAAAATTCCTCAACTTTTGTACCCGAAAAGGCATAAAAACCTCTGGTTCGTGGTGTGGTTCGTGTACGAACCATGTTAATAACCACGAACCATTGGATTAATTAATAAGGGTGATTAAGGATGACTGGTTCGTCTTCAGCTGCAGGGACCGTCCACGATCCCCATGTGTTGAAGACGAACCACGGGTCCACGTGGCTATGGATTCGTGATTTTTTAGATTGACCACGGTCCATGTGGTTCTTGCACGAATGTGGGGCTGGATTTATTCCCCATCAGACATTGGGAAACGGGAAAGTGGTTCGGTCATTGAAGTGGTTCTTATACGAACCTTGTATTATTATCCCGACCCAGGCATGGTGGACATAATTTATTCCTGACCACCCACCATGGATGAAACCAATAAATTTGGATATAGAGCTTATACTCTTCTCTTTCATTTGCACTGTCCAACATTCATTTTTAACAAGAGAAATTTATAAGGGAAACAAGATTTATCTTGCGCATCTTGGGAGCATCCAGTGAGACAAAGTATTGAAGAATTAAGGCTCCAGGGCACGACGTCTCCGTAAGAGATTTATCTTTAAATTGTTGTTTTGAAATGGTTGACTAAATAAATTGTTAGTTTTCGTTTCGGATCTAAGTTATTTAATGTGTGTAATGAGAGATGTTGGTTTTGTTAAGCCTAAATTGTAGATCTATGGTTTCTTTAGCAATGGTATTTAGTAATTTAATTAAATTCCCTTTTATAGTCTTCATATTATATTTAGTAAATAAAGAAAAGTGATTTTTTGAATTAAATTCATGGTTGCGTATGATATCCTTTCTTTTTTTTAAAAAAAATTTACGTCACAGATTTTTAATTATTTTGCTCTTTTATTATTATTTCAGAATTTATGTTAATAAATATTACTGTTGTTGGTATTATTTATTTTAGATTCATGGTTACTATTATTTTTGCTTAATTTTAAATTAATGATTACTATTATTATTACTTATTTTAGAAAAATAAATATTGTTGTTGTTGGTATTATTAATACTTAGAGTATTACTAATAACTTAAGTATATGTTACATTTGTCAGTTATATATTATTATTATTATTAGTAGTAGTAGTATTAATTATCATAATTATAATTTGTGGGCCGTTGAAAAAAAAACCTTGCGGTTCGTGGTTGCAACCACAGGGTCGTGGTCCATTTGCAACCACGGCCCACACTGGGGTTCGTGGTCCATTTGCGACCACGAACCACGGGGCCGTGGTAAGCTACCACGAACCACAGGGCCGTGTTAAGGTATGTGGTTCGTGGTGGTTCGTGGTCGATGTGTGCACCACCAACCCTTAGACCACGAACCACAGGTCAATCTTTAATGTGTGATTCGTCCAGCTTATTGCCCACGAATCTGTTGGTTCTTGCACAGTCCTTTCCAGGAAATTATTGGTGGTATAATGGAGATTAGTAATTACTGTTATTAATAAGAATAGTGTTGCTACTAAGAATAGTCGTGCACGAACCGCCTGGGCCGTACACGGCCCACCCTTAATTTTCGCGCCCCGCCCCAATTTTTTTGAAAAAGTGGTATTTTCGCCCTTATCCTTAAACCCTAAACCCTAAACCCTAAACCCTAAAAATTAAACCCTAAACCCTAAACCCTAAACCCTAAGCCCTAAACCCTAAAAATTAAACCCTAAACCCTAAACCCTTAACCCTATAGTTTTGCACCCGCCTCAAATTTTTCATATTATTTATTATTAAATAGTTCTGAAAATGATAATAATATTATATATTAATTATTAATTCTAATTATTTTACTAATTATAAAAATGTTGGGTAATTTTTTATCATTTTTTTTTATTAATAATGGTAAATTATGAGTATTAATTTACCATTATCAATAATGGTAATAAGTTACCATTACTGATAATAATGGTTAATTTTTTTTAATAATTATTGATAATATTGATAATAATATTATCAATAATTTATTGTGACTGATTTCGTATTATTACTATTCATATTATTAGCATTAATATTAATTAAATTTTTTAGATCGCCATTATTAATAATATTTTGTAATGTTTACCTGTAGGTATTGTCCAAGTACAACAATTGGACATGAGCGGCATTCGAAAAGACAACATTGGCCTGGGCGGCATTGGTAATGGCTACACTTCGACTCACACGCGTCACACTTGGTCTGGGCGGCATTGGTAATGTCCGTTCAGAAAATTATTGTAGTGGTAGATTTGGCAACGCGTGTACGGGGAAACGTAGAAACACGTGAAACCGTTGGGAATAGGGAGATGGAGGAAAGAGAGCAGTCGGCTGAGAGAGGTTGAGCATAGGGAGAAGAAACACTACGGCCCGACATAATAAAGGGGCATCGGGAGAAGAAACAATATGAGTCGACATTCCAAATATTACTCCTTTCGTGTAGGGAGGTTGAGAGAGGTTGAACATAGGGAGAAGAAATGCAATGGATACAACAGTAATTACCATTCCAAATTATTATTATTATTATTATCGTTATTGTCTTATATATTCGTTCACAGTTTTTACTATTATTAGTAAGCCTATTAGCTTAGATATTATGTATGTTCAACTACAGGTTACTGTTGCAAGTTCGTACATCGATTTCAGTTGGTATGGGAGGTATAGGTAAGAGTATAATCGGAGTGACATGAAGGAAAAATTAAAGTCGGCATTATCCCCGTGGAAGGTCCAGAATGACCACACTCGGAGGGGCAAGCATTAGCGTGGTGTCCATCTAGAAATAAGTATGTCCTTTGGATAAAGAAAATTAGCGCGCGTCTTCTTAACTGTTATTATTATTATTATTGTTTGGCCGCGTACTAATATCATATTGTGCACAATGTTTGCTATGATAACTGTAGGTCATTTCGGAGATTGGGTAAATTTTGCCACATGGGACGTCGACATTTCGCAGTTCCACTTCAGGGGAATGGGAGGTATAGGTAAGAGTGCCACGTTCGGAATCACAAGCGTCGCAGCAGGGTGAATGCTGCGGTCGTCACATTCCGGATATTACTCCTTTCGGAATGTTGAGAATGACCTACGAATACAAAGAGCTGCCGAAGATAGTGGATGGGGAGGCGGCAAGTTGAAAATTGGGCATACACGACATTCCAAAGGAAATTGGGCGGTTCATTGGCCAATGCGAGATGCCATGGGAAAAGGATAGCAGCGGATTGATCACAATATAAACTCAGGCGGCCAGAGTGGTATTAGTCGTATTAATTTCATTATTACTATTCATATTATTAGCATTAACTTTACAAAAATGTATTGATCGCCGTTATTAATATTATTTTGTAATGTTTACTTGTAGGTATTGCCCAAATACAACATTTGGACATGGTCGCCACGTTTGTAACAACAACATTGGCCTGGGCGGCATTGGTAATGACGACGGTTCGATCCACCTCCCATTGCTTAGCGGTCAAAATGGAAGCGGGTGCACTAGGACCGTAGAACATTCAGAGGGGCAAGCCTTGGTGTGTGGTATTACCCCTCAATTTAACTGTTGGGGATAGGTAGATGGAGGACAAAAGGGCACCTGAATCTTGGGCAACTCTATTTAAAGACCCTATGTCCATGCATCTGCTATGCAATTCCAAATCTCTTTCAATTTGAGAAGACTCATCCAATTCAGGGTTTTGGTGTTCAACTTCAGTGGCTGGAGATACAACATTTGAACGTATTTGGAATGGGCGGCATTGGTAATGACCCTAATTGGAAGCACAATCACTACATCAGGATGAATGTAGTGATCGTGACATTCCAAATATTACTCCTTTCGTGTAGCATGAGTATAGCCTGTCCCACAACGGTCGTGTTGCGACAGGTTAAACACGGGGCGTGCATCAAGCTCAAATCTTACATCACAGAGCTTGAACAATCGGCTTTCCAAGAGGATAAAATTCTGCAGTCCCCATCATAGCCACCAGCACCGTAGATAGCACCATTTATTTTGGTTGCATATGGTGCAGAAGGCTGCAGAGAGTAATCAACGAAGGGAGTTAAATTGAGCTACTAGGATGAATTTCCAACAATGATTCACTAGAGGTAATTTTACAGTTTTTCACATAACAAATCTAATGGTTTATTATTATTATTATTATTATTATTATTATTATTATTATTATTATTATTATTATTATTATTATTATTATTATTATTATTCATTCTAATGATTTATATATTCTGGATGCTTAACTGCAGGTTAGTGTTGTAAGTCGGCAGTTCCATTTCAGGGGAATGGGAGGTATAGGTAAGAGTGCCACATTCGGAATCACAAGCGCCACATCATGGTGAATGTTGATGTTGTGAAACACTGGGCATGCATCAACGGTAAGCACGGTCACAACATCAACGTTACTGTTGCGGTCGTGACATTAAAAAAATTACTCCTTTCGGGAACATTTAGTATGGCCTATCAATTTTGTCCGAATCAGAAATTGGAAGGTATTGGAAAATACAACATTTGGCATGGGCGGCATTGGTAAGGACCGTCATTGGAAGCACAATAACTGCATCATGAAGAATGTGATGACTATGACATTCCAAATATTACTCCTCTCGGGACATTCAGTATGGCCTTGCAGATTCAAAGAGCTGGAGGGGATGGTGGATGGGGTGGCGGCAAGTTGAAATTTGGGCATACACGACACCTTTCAGTAGACAATTATTAATGATAATATAATCCTTTCATAGTTACAATTATTTTATGTTTGTTACAATATTATTAGAGAAAATTATTAATCAAAAATATTTATTATTATAACAAAAGAGAAAGTAATAAATATAGTCAAAATAATTTTTGCTATTATTAAATTAATAATAATAATGTATAAATTTTTGCTATTATTTATTAATAATAATAATAATTTTTGCTTACCATGTACAATCTCCTTTGGAATTGGCCTCCTCCTTCCACCACGTCTAACACGGACACGGTAAACCACATACCCCTGTTTTGCCTTGTAGCCGAGACGTCTTGCCTTATCGGGGCGAGTAGGGTGGGTGCCGCGGACGCCGGCGGGAAGCTGACGGTACTCCCAACAACGAACCCTAATGCCCCCACGTTTCCTGCCACCACGTTCCTCCACCACGGAACTCTTGCTGCGCAGGAATCCCAGCTGAGTAACACCCTGGTTGGTGGGCCTCCCATGTACAATCCCCTTTGGAACTGGCCTCTTCCTTCCACCACGTCTAACACGGACACGGTAAACCACATACCCCTGTTTTGCCTTGTAGCCGAAGCGTCCTGCCTTATCGGGGCGAGTAGGGCGGGTGACGCGGAAGCCGGCGGGAAGCTGACGGTACTCCCAACAACGAACCCTAATGCCCCCACGTTTCCTGCCACCACGTTCCTCCACCACGGAACTCTTGCTGCGCAGGAATTCCAGCTGAGTAACACCCTGGTTGGTGGGCCTCCCATGTACAATCCCCTTTGGAACTGGCCTCTTCCTTCCACCACGTCTAACACGGACACGGTAAACCACATACCCCTGTTTTGCCTTGTAGCCGAAGCGTCCTGCCTTATCGGGGCGAGTAGGGCGGGTGACGCGGAAGCCGGCGGGAAGCTGACGGTACTCCCAACAACGAACCCTAATGCCCCCACGTTTCCTGCCACCACGTTCCTCCACCACGGAACTCTTGCTGCGCAGGAATTCCAGCTGAGTAACACCCTGGTTGGTGGGCCTCCCATGTACAATCCCCTTTGGAACTGGCCTCTTCCTTCCACCACGTCTAACACGGACACGGTAAACCACATACCCCTGTTTTGCCTTGTAGCCGAAGCGTCCTGCCTTATCGGGGCGAGTAGGGTGGGTGACGCGGAAGCCGGCGGGAAGCTGACAGTACTCCCAACAACGAACCCTAATGCCCCCACGTTTCCTGCCACCACGTTCCTCCACCACGGAACTCTTGCTGCGCAGGAATTCCAGCTGAGTAACACCCTGGTTGGTGGGCCTCCCATGTACAATCCCCTTTGGAACTGGCCTCTTCCTTCCACCACGTCTAACACGGACACGGTAAACCACATACCCCTGTTTTGCCTTGTAGTCGAGGCGTCTTGCCTTGTCGGGGCGAGTAGGGTGGGTGACGCGGACGCCGGCGGGAACCTGACGGTACTCCCAACAACGAACCCCAAGTATGAAGCGCATGACATCGGATTGCTTCTTCTTCCAGAGCTCGGAGACGTAAGAGTTGGCACCCATGGTGATGGTGTTCGACTCGTCGTCGCGGGTGCACTGCAATGGAATAATTATTATCATTATTATTAATATTTTATTACTATTAAAAAGGTTTGACTATTTCTTCACCTATATAACTGTATACATGAAGTCCTATCAAAGTTACTCAATGCACAGTAACAAAACTCCTACCGTGTCAAATAAAAAGGAACGGAGAAGACCCCGACTTTCGACCTATATGTTTTGGTTCGACTACCTATTCAAGGAAAAAAAAAAAACTCTAAAAATTTGATGGCAACTCCAGCTTTCCACTTTTCCTCCTGCTAATAGACTAGTAACTAGAGTTGCAAATTCCAACGACTAAAAATTAAATGCTTTTTACTGCGACGTCTTTTCGATTTCTTCGTCGGCGAGTTCCCGCTTTCTTCTCGTCGACTTTACACTTCTTCTTGTCCATTTGTCCATGCTTAATACACGCGCTTGTTCAATTTCAAGACTTGGGCTTTTATTCAAGACTAGGTTTTTATAATGGAACTTGCTTTGTATTTGTGGGTTTCGTGAATTTCCAGCATTATGGTAAAGTTTTTCTACCTTGTCTCCGGTCTACTTACAATTTTGTTTTTTATTCAATGCCTGATCATACCCGTTTTCAATGATAATTTGTAATTATTTGCTGGATTTAAAGTTGGTAGTAAACTCTTATTCTGATTGCTCCTCTTGTTTAATGTTTATTTTGATACTTGTGTTGGGGCATTATAGGATGCTTTATGGTTAAGAACTAGAAAGTAAAATTAGATATTCAACGAACCCTAATGCCCCCACGTTTCCTGCCAGCACGTTCCTCCACCACGGAACTCTTGCTTCGCAGGAATTTCAGCTGAGTAACACCCTGGTTGGTGGGCTTACCATGTACAATCCCCTTTGGAACTGGCCTCTTCCTTCCACCACGTCTAACACGGACACGGTAAAGCACATACCCCTGTTTTGCCTTGTAGCCGAGGCGTCTTGCCTTGTCGGGGCGAGTAGGGTGGGTGACGCGGACGCCGGCGGGAAGCTGACGATACTCCCAACAACGAACCCCAAGTATGAAGCGCATGACATCGGATTGCTTCTTCTTCCAGAGCTCCGAGACGTAAGAGTAGGCACCCATGGTGATGGTGTTCGACTCGTCGGCGCGGGTGCACTGCAATGGAATAAATATTATCATTATTATTAATATTTTATTACTATTAAAAAGGTTTGACTATTTCTTCATCTATATAACTGTATACATGAAATCCTATCAAAGTTACTCAATGCACAGTAACAAAACTCCTACCATGTCAAATAAAAAGGAACGGAGAAAGTATAAAATAATTTTAACATTTATTATAGTTATAAAATAATTATATTACTAAATAATAATAATGATAATTAATCATTATAATATTATTAATATTCATAATAAAATAATTATATTAATAATTAATATTTTTGCTATTATTAAATTAATAATAATAATTAATAATTTTAATATTTATATTAATAATTATATTTTTAGGAGTATTAAAACTATAAATACATTATAATAATTATTATACAAACAATAGTAAAAGAATATTAATAATAATGATAATAATAATAATAATATTAATAATAACAATATAATATTAATAATACATAAAACTTATTATTATTATTTTGTTATAATAGATTTTATAATATTTGTAGACGGAAAATTAAAATAATTATATTTCCATAATACTTCATTAATTATAATACAATAAATATTGTCATTTTAAGAGTATTAATTAAAATAATAATAATAAATATGATTGGATTAAATTGATTTTATAATAAAAATTAATGAATAATAATAATAGGGCATGGTGCGTGGTCTGTGGGTGGGTCGTCGTGCGTAATGGTCGACTAAAGACGAACCCACATTGCCACGTGGGGCCGTGGTTCGTCGTCAATGGCAGCGGTTCGTCTCCGGCCCACAACTTTAACGACGAACCATGCTTCCTTAATCACCTTTACTAATTAATCCCATGGTTCGTGGTTATTAACCCGGTTCGTAGACGAACCACACCACGAACCAGGGGTTTTTATGCCTTTTCGGGTACAAAAGTTGAGGAATTTTGGCGGCTGGCATAAAAGATTATTGTCAGTACCTGCCATGGCACTGTGTGTTCGGACTCTAACCAAATACTAGTAACATTATTAAGATGTATCACCTCTAGACAGTGAGAAATGATAAAAATAAAATGGAATAAATGGGAGAAATAGGTAACCGTTGGTTATTTGATTTTAACTTAATTCTGTTAATTATATAATAAAAATAAAATAATAATTCCAAAACTAAATGAGTACGAAAAGATGATTCTGACGAGCTTATATTTAAATATTATTCATCTAATCTAATAGTTTTAGAATATATATATTTTACATAAATTTTAGTTATATATATTTTGAGATGTTAATGATAAAAAAAGTATTTTAGATTATATACATAAATGAAACATGATATTTTAAATAGGACGGAGGAACTATATAATACTATGAGATACTAACAATTGTATTGAATTTGGTACATAAATGTTGGGGTCGCTTGTGATAATACAGAGTTAGTATTTAGTGAAAAATATTTTGTACACAATGTGTTGAAGGAAAAAAAAAAATGAAAACCTTAAATTTTCAATCCTGAGTAATTAAATTTTCATAATCGATTCCGCCAAAAAAAAATTCATAGTCGAGGGTGGAACCGTGTGGAAGCCTAATTAGGGCCTGTTTGGATTGGCTTTTAAAAAAAGCAGAAGCCAAAAGCAGAAGCAGAAGTGAAAGCCAAAAGCAGAAGCATGTAACTTTTGTGTTTGGATGGAATGTTTGAAAAGCAGCTTTTTTTCAAAAGTGTGTTTGGATATGTAAAAGTGAAAAGTGCTTTAGAAATGTGTAAATTACCAAAAAGGATATGTTATTTATATATAATAGTATATATTTATAGTGTAATTAAAATAAATTAATAGGGGCATTTATGACTCTGCACACATTACTATGTGCTTTTGGCTTCTGCTTTTCGGAGAAGCACCCCCTGGGCTGCTTCTCCCAGAAGCACTTTTGCAGCTTTTCGAGGTGCTTTTGCTTTTTCTAAAAAGCCAAAACAAACACTCTTTTTTCTTCAAAAGTGCTTTTGGCAGAAGCAAAAGCCAAAAGCACTTGAAAAAAAGCCATTCCAAACAGGCTCTTAGAGGCTGTTTGGATTGGCTTTTGGGGGAGTGCTTTTGGCTTTTGCTTCTGCCAAAAGCACTTCTGATAAAAAAGAGGTGTTTGTTTTGGCTTCTGGAAAAAAGCAAAAGCACCATGAGAAGCCAAAAAAGTGCTTCTGGGAGAAGCAGCCCAGGGGGTGCTTCTCCCAAAAGCAGAAGCCAAAAGCACTTCGTAAAATGTGCAAGGACTTAAATACCCCCACTACTTAATATAAATTACACTATAAATATATCTTATTATCATATTAAATAGCATGTCCTTTTTAGTAATTACCACATTCCAAAAGCACTTTTCATTTTTATTCATCCAAACATATTTAAAAAAAAAAACCGTTTTTCAAGCATTCCATCCAAACACAAAAATTACGAGCCTGTTTGGATTGGCTTTTTTTCAAGTGCTTTTGGCTTTTGCTTCTGCCAAAAGCACTTTTGAAGGAAAAAGGGTGTTTGTTTTGGCTTTTTAGAAAAAGCAAAAGCACCTCGAAAAGCTGCAAAAGTGCTTCTGGGAGAAGCAGCCCAAGTGGTGCTTTTCCGAAAAGCAGAAGCCAAAAGCACCTAGTAATGTGTGCAGAGTCATAAATGCCCCTATTAATTTATTTATATTACACTATAAATATATACTATCATATACAAATAGCATATCCTTTTGGTAATTTACACATTTCAAAAGTACTTTTCACTTTTATACATCCAAACACACTATTGAAAAAAAGCTGCTTTTTAAACATTCCATCCAAACACAAAAGTTAGCTGCTTCTGCTTTTGGCTTTCACTTCTGCTTCTGCTTTTGGCTTCTGCTTTTTTTAAAAGCCAATCCAAACGGGCCCTACATGCTTTTGCTTTTGACTTCTGCTTCTGCTTCTACTTTTGGCTTCTGCTTTTTTCAAAAGTCAATCCAAACAAGGGTCCGTTTGGATTGGCTTTTGAAAAAAGCAGAAGCCAAAAGTAGAAGCAGAAGCAGAAGTCAAAAGCAAAAGCATGTAATTTTTGTGTTTGGATGGAATGCTTGAAAAGCGGTTTTTTTTTTAAATATGTTTGGATGAATAAAAATGAAAAGTGCTTTTGGAATGTGGTAATTACCAAAAAGTATATGCTACTTAATATGTTAATAAGATATATTTATAGTGTAATTTATATTAAGTAGTGGGGGTATTTAAGTCCCTGCACATTTTACGAGGTGCTTTTGGCTTCTGCTTTTGGGAGAAGCACCCCTGAGCTGCTTCTCCCAAAAGCACTTTTTTCGCTTTTCGAGTTGCTTTTGTTTTTTCTTAAAAGCCAAAACAAACACCTAATTTCTACTAAAAGTGCTTTTGGCATAAGCAAAAGCCAAAAACACCTCCGTAGAAGCCAATCCAAACGGGCTCACAAGCATGCACCTATACCTAATTATTGATGAACGTAACCTAATAATTACAAATCTTGCAATTCCTCCATCCGCACAATTTTCATTGGGTTCCTATCATGGCCAGTATATACTGGATATAATTTTAAACCGTTATATCTTATTTTTTATTGAATCAATGGTGTAGATGATATAAAGGTAATTAGGTAATTTACTATATTTTATTATTTTATTGTGTATTATAAATAAATATGATTTAAAAGTTGTCTCTACAGTTTTTTCGGATGTAATAATAATGAGTAATCATTACCTAAAATGAAAGATATTTGGATGAGAAGACAACCGATTATTAACCATATAACATCACAGAATGACAACTAAAATAGGACATAATGACAGGAGTATATGACTAGACATAATGGCATGAATATAAAATACTTCAAGTTATAATGTTATATTCTTGTAAACAGAATGTTTCATACTTGAAAACAGAATGTTATATAGTTGAGAACAGAATGTTGCACTTGCACATTTACAAACAGAATATTACATTCTTGCGAATATAATATTACACACTTGTAAATAGAATTTTAATGCTTGCACACAGAATGTTACACATTTGAGAACATAATGTTAAAACCCGAATGATATTTTTATTTTCAGACATAATTTATTCTTCTTTAAGACATAATAATTAGACAGAATGCCAAGTGAATCAAACAGAATGTTTAAAACTTACATACAGTAGACAGAATGCCAAGTGAATCAAACAGAATGTTTAAAACTTACATACAGAATGTTTGACTCATCTGACAGAATGTCAAGTTATAATGTTATACACTTTTAAAAGAACGTTACACTTACAAACAGAATGTTACACACTTGCAAACAGAATATTACATGCTTGCACACAGAATGTTACACACTTGAGAAAAGAATATAATGTTATACACTTGCAAACAGAATATTACTATTTGAGAACATAATGGTAAGTAGAATGATGCTTTTATTTTCAGTTCTTTAAGACATACTGTAACAATTAGACAGAATGTCAAAGTGAATGAAACAAAATGTTTAAAACTTACATACACAATGTTTGATTCTTCAGACAGAATGTCATATATTTCAGTTGTAATTCAACTTTAAAAATTTTTTCTTCTGATTTTTTGATTTTCTAAAGGTATTCAACTTTAAATTTGGATTTGCTTTATTTTTTGAAAATTTTTTTTGTAAGAAGAAATTATAGAGAAGAATATGTATAGAGAGTCATTATTTTCATAGTTTCACTTTATTTAATATTAAATTGTAGGATTACAGATTTAACATTGTTATAATCCTAACCATTCATTTAAGTACATACCGGAAAAAGCATTTCCAGCTTATGAACCAAATTGACAAAATTTTGTACTTTGAATTTTTTTTTTGGATCTGCACAAGTACCGCATGTTGTGTAATGATTTTTTTTTCCCCTATTGTGATAATGGGGATGTTTGGGAGTAAGTGGATCCACTAGCAGATAGCAGATTCGAAGAGAGAACTGTGAGATAATATGCTCTTCCAATATGCTATATGCTGGTCAATATGCTGTCATCCAAACAACCCATTATCATTGCGGCCCTAATAATAATAATAATAATAATAATAATAATAATAATAATAATAATAATACAATTAGCTAGATATTTGGCTCACTAAAGTAACGAAATCTTCTTGTTCATATTTTAATAGACAACAAACTGAAACGCATAAAACCCAAAACATTCTTTTTTAGCGCCCCAATTAGATGCTTCCATTGTCCGCTTTACTGCTACTTGTCAATTCTCACTTCCCTCTCCCTTGTTTCCACGTCGGTCCCACGGCGGAACCTGATTCTGGCCGCCGTCCGCTCCTGCCTCCCGTTGAAAGAGGCGGAGCAGGGATTCCGCTTGACAGCCTTCTCGCCGACATGGGGCTGGTCTTCTTCACTCTGTGCTCAGCTAGACTTGTCGTGCTGCTTGATTTCCGTATGCTGGCTTGTTGTTGCCTCGGCTGCTGCTTCGGTTTCTGAACCGCGTCGGAAGTATCGTCACAATTTGCAGCAATGTCCATTTCGTCCATGTTGTCCGTCACAGCTGCCGCCTCTTGTTGGGCTGATCCACGATTGTCGTTATCCATACTCCGGCGCCTTCTGGAGGGGGGTTCCTTGGCACTGGCAGCACCACTGACATGTTTTAACGACTCAGGAGTTTTGACGAGGGATAACTGAGACTGAGGAGGAGTGTCGGATAATAATGTTTCCTCCTGGGATTCCAGACTAATCCTTCTTGACAATGGAGGAGATGATATGATCATTTCCTGCACATATTGTTATAAAGTTCCGCGACTATTAGCATTGGAAAGGGTCGGCTGCGCATCGGGTATTTATGAATTGAGTAAATTAATACCTCTGGCTGGTGAAAATCATCATTGTTGTCGTTGAATGTGGAATCAGATTCCATCCCACCTCCCTGTTTCCGCGCTAAGGCCGCCTTAAGAGCAGCTATCTGCAACAGAATTAGGTAATGAGTTCGAAGCTCAGATGCAACTTTCATCCATATATCAATCTTACACAAGGCGCTTGAAACAAATACCTGTTGTTTGAGTTCCTTGGCATCCCCGCCTTCTTTGTTCACCCGAGCAGCGCCAAGTTCAACGGTTGAGACACGGTCAGCAAATTTAAGAGTGCTGATGGTTTCTCCAAAAGCATCCTGCTCTGGGCTGATGTGCACAAACATTAGAGTTTTCGCTTGGCCTCCTGATGAAAGAAAACACGTAAGTGATTGCAACGTTGTTGGCGATAATTAAGGAGAGAAGCAGAATGGTGGTGTAGAAATTAATGAAAGCTTACCGAGTGAATCTTGAAGTAGCTGTGTGAGTTTACTGTTTCGGTAGGGAACATGCGACTGTTTCTGCGCAAGAGATGCTATCACGTCGCCTAAAGCAGAAAGTGATCGGTTAATGTGCTGAGCCTCTTTCAACCTGTCCCCGGATGCTTCAGTTTTGTCAACACGTTCACTTCCTGCCAGGTCCACCAGGTGCATACAGCCGCGAAGAACTGTGTCCGATGTCAAATCTCTTCCATGAACATGGACAGTGAGACAGCTGCCAAATACAAATACATGGTTAAGTGATCGTACTAAAAGTGTGTTATATGAACCACATTGCATACACTACCTGTGAGAACGGCTACTTCTGTCATTCATCATGGTCGAACCAACTGCACGATTTTTGTGGCCAAGGTTCATCAGATGGATGACCTCTGATGGCGAGGTAACAGGAATGAGGTTTGCGTTTGGGACATTGATGCCATTGGAGGAATTGTTTCGGATTTCTAATGTATCCATAGATTAAAGAAGATACACACATTGATACATGTAAACATTATGAAGATAAATCTATTATAAGTTTGGACAAAAAAGGATATTTTTTGGTATGGCCATGACTGCTGAGGAGGTCCCTAACTTGCTCGTTGTAGATTTCAATCATTTGGACAGAGATGTCATACGAAATGGTGTCTTTTCGTTCTTCGGATATCATAAACAAATCTTTCAATGCCCTGTAATTTACCCCCATGCTTTCTGCAGTAAGCTCCTGTGGACCTGTCTGCGCATCAGATTGCAAAACATTGAGGAAATTTTCACATGAATTGAACATGTTTCCACAACACCTAATCAAGTTTGTGTAAGGTATTTCTTACCATCGTATAAGTTTTCCCTGAACCAGTCTGTCCATAAGCAAATATGCAAACATTGTAACCATCAAGGACAGATCTAATGAGCGGCTGTGTGTCAGCAAACACTTCTTCTGCAAATGCAGAAGATTGCACCTTAAGATTTCATCTCACACAATTTATATTGAAATAAAATATGAAATGGGCGGTTGTGTTACTAGTCACCTTGGCTTCCGGATGGACCAAAAACTTTGTTAAAAGTGAAAGACTTGCTTGGGTTACCAGATTTTGAAGGAGCAAATATTGTGATGGTATTATCATCCAAATGGTCCACAATGCTCGAGCAATTTCGTTGTCCAGGTAGAAAAGGTCGAACTCGACAATACACCCTTATATTACCTGTTAGAATCATTCGCAAATCCATGTCACCAGTAGATCAACAAAATGCTATTCACCAGTGAAAGAAGAAAAAGAGTTTCACCTTTGAGGTCCTGCACTTGGTTGTACAACTTGCGATTTTCTGAAAGAACCTTGTGATATCCAGAAGCAGATTGAGCAAGATCTCTCAGATGTTTGCCTAACAACATAAGGATTCGAAATATTCTAGTTATGTTTGTCAAATAAATCAAGCATGCCCATCAAACACTTCAAATATAACCATACATACCAAGGTTTTCAACTTGCTCCTCATGTTCCATTTGCATCATCTGCATTTCTTCTTTTGTGGAATGAAGAGATTTCCTCAGCTCCTGCAGAACCATTATGATAACAAATTCCAGAATGATAATCCAAAATGTTATTATATGAATCCAAAATGTTATTATATGGATAATATGATATTTGCAGCATGTAACCTGTATATTACTCTTCAGGTGTTCAACTCCATCTTGATGCTCCAAAAGGAGGCCATTTGATTTATCTTTGTCAATGATCATCTCAGACCGTTGTGTCTCACAGTTCTTTGAGGACAACTAGTTTGCAGAGTGTAAGAAAAACCAGTATTATGTCGTAACAATTCATAAACCTCATCAGTGCATACAAAAGGGTTGAATAAGTCAAGCCAGTTCAGATGGCGTACCTCAATCACCCCTAATTCTTCAAAACTGAGAACACCATTATCTTGTGAGATTCTAACCTATATCGCGTAGTAATAATGTCAAGTGTGAAGTGTCCATTTTCACCCAAAAAACAAGAGAGCACTTCATATGGTGAAATGAAGGTTAGTTTTATACCTTTTCATCACAGCCTGCTTGACCTTGCCGAAAATCTTCCATAGCATTGTTGAGCATTTTCTCGACAATCTGCTCAATGAAATCCATAAAGAAAAAACGAAGTCAACCTTCTATCAGTTTATAACTTGGTTAATTAAGTCCTATATTTCTGCACTTAAAAAGAATAACACAAATTCAATTTAGTATCAACCGAGAACTCACTGCAGGTATATCTTCTAGATTATTATTAGCAAGAAGTTGACGAATGAGCCTGTGGAAAGTAGTGCCCTGCAGTTTGCAATGTACATCATCATTCCAAAATTCCTTTTAACAGATTAGTAAGTACTATATCTGTCGCAATTATCATTTTAGGTTTACCACTTTACGATTTTCTAGCACAGCATATGCACTCCTTGAGATAAATGAATCAGAATGTCGTCGCAAATGTTTCTTGTCTGAAGGCGGCGACTTTGAGTTTCCGCTGTACTTCCAGAATCCTGTTCCTCCACTTTGTTTCCAGTCATCATACGATTTCAGCGCCAGAATGCAGCTTACAATTCTCGATGACTTCCCTCCCTATTTCAAACTCAAATGAGTAATAACTGAGAAAAAAATTTCAATGAGCATGAATGGTATCAATCTGCATACCTGCTCCAAATCTGAGGCTTCAAAAGTTGGGATCCCCAAACAACCCACAGCATCCAAGAAGTTCCTGACATTTTCAAAGTACTGGTATGCAGTGAGCAGAGAACCACTGCGGGCAATGTCTGTATCCGAAGGAGGCTCTATGATCTACAAGAGAACAAAATATTGACCTAAGTAATCTACGCACTATCCAAATACAAAGCCTAAAATGCAAGAACGCATTGATCCCGACGTACTTTTGTTACAGCGCCTGGCTGCACCTTGTTAAGTGCATTGCAGATGATTATCCCACTTCGCAAGCCACGCTTGAAATCATCCTCAGATGGCTCAGGCGGCAAATCTTTCCCGTCGGCCAATCCCACGGTCTTCCTCAGCCATTCGGCTGCCTCGTGTCGCCTCAATGCTGCATACACAATTCTCCCATCACAAAATTATACCAATCGTATGAACCCAATACTACCAACCTACACACTGCGCATGACTGAATCAAATTCCAATTTACATTTAAACCTACTCCAAATCGCTAAAACAAATAACACCAAACCGCAATCAATCTCAACACTCGCCCAACGGATTAAACAGTACCCTCTTATTCTTTTTCTCCTCCCATATACAATAGTCAATCACGTATTCCACAAATCAATAACGAACTTCCCTCACAAGCACAATAAATTACCAACAAGCATTTAGAAAAGGAAAAAGATAATCGAAAACGCACAAGCTTCCAGGGCCTTCCGAGATGCCAAATCCACTTCGCTGAGCCTCCTTCCTCGCGCTTCTGCCATTGCTGCCTATAACTGGAACTACAACGGAAACGAAAATGCTAAAATTGTTGGATAAATCGCCGCCTGATCAGTGCGTAGAACAAAATTCTTTTTATCTTCTCAAGAAGAAATGTAAATTGCGAGTTTTGGAAAAATGTTAAAACACTGATTCGTGTGTGTGTATATATATGTATGTATATGTATTAAATTTTGTGCGGGAATGATGAAAGGATGCAACTTTGAGTATTCAATTATGAAACGATGCAATCTTTAATAAATTTGAAGCCATATTTTAAACAACTTTAGGAAAATTTTTGTGTCCAAATGTAGAGAAATTAAAATAGTTGGGTATTTATTTGTTAGATGTTCTGCATGCCGTTTTTTTCAGTGGCATAATTCAACAACTGTTTAAATTAACCATGCTATTGCTGAATTTCTCTCCATGGATATTTTGGATACTAATACTTAGAGCATAGCCAATACTAGGGGTGTAAATGAGACTGATAGGCTCGTAAAATATTCGGGCTCGACTCGATCAAAGCTCGACTAAAGCTTGACTCGAAAAGGCTCGGCTCGAATTCGAGATTGGCTCGAATATTAATGAGCTCAAGCCGAGCTAACTAACACTCGGCTCGAAAGCTCGATAATAGGCTCGAATATATTATATATATTATTTCTTTCTTAAAAATATAATATATTTTTTTTCTTAATAAATGTGAGGAAGATGAAGTCCAACAGTAAATTCACTCCTCCTTTTATTTAATAATATAGTACATTATATTTTATTATGGTTAACACTAAATCAAAAAAACTAAATCCCAATCTCCTTCCAAATTGGGACTATTATAAGGAATTATGAATAGTTTAATATATTTCTACAGAACTCCATCTTTCAAGTTTTTAAACTCATTATTGAATAATTTAAAATTGTTTAGTCTTGAGTCCAATGTGATCTAGGGATACCCGATATATATATATATATATATAAAAAACTAAAATTTATGTCGAGCTTTTTTTGCCCTTCGAGCCGAGCTCAATTTTTTAAGCTCGTCGAGCTTCGAGCTCGGCTCGGCTCGTTTACACCCCTAGCCAATACTATACTCAAACTCATTTTACAGTAAATGTCACATCAAATAGTAAATAATCTCCAACCATTTACATTAAACTCATACTCAAAAGAATATTCTCTATATATACTTTCTCATATAAACTTATTTATCTTTTCAATCATACCCATCATTTCTTATAAATTATATATTAACCCATACAAATTCAATATTAATTAATTATGTCAATGTAATTTAGTTATCGTTTAAAATTTGTTTATAAAATAAATTTTTCAAAAACAAAAAAAACTTAAAATCTTTAATCTAATTAGATATAAAGTAAATTTAATAAAAAAAATATATTGTATAAATTATAAAATTATTAACCATAATACAAAATTAGAAAAAAATTATCTTCTATTTTTAAATTAATATATTATTCAATGCAACTATTGGAGGGATGAAATTGCAATTATTTTAATTGCAAAAAGTGATATAGATTTATGAATAATAAATACTCAAATTTGAGTATTTACTATTCATAAACTCAAAAAAAAAACTTAAAATAAGTTGGCTTTAGGGTATTGTTGGAGAGAAGATGTCACCTCATTTTAGGTTTTAGTGTATATCGTTGGAGATGCCCTTAAAGGCTCCTGCTAGTGTAGTGCCAAATTCACAGGAGATGGTTTTTGAAAGGAAAAAAGACCAATATAGTCCTCTATTTTTTTTACAAAAAAGCCAAATCAGTCATTTTTTATTTTTTGGCCCAATTGGTCCGCTACATATACTAATTACGTCCCAATCGGTCATTCACCCACTAATTATGCCCTAATTACATATTTTAGGCCAAATCGGTCCTTTTTTTTTCAAAAATCTAAATTGTAGTGTAGTTTATAAATATCGAAATTTTAGAATTTTTACGTATATCAAATTTGAGTTATTAGTGGTTTGAAAATTGAAATGTGCATTGGACTGCATGAAAGAGGCAAAAATTAATAACGGACCAATTTAGATTTTTGCAAAAAAGGACTGATTTGGCAAAAAATATGTAATTAGGGCATAATTAGTGGGTGGATGACCAATTGGGACGTAATTAGTATATGTAGCGGACCAATTGGGCCAAAAAATAAAAAAGGACTAATTTAGCTTTTTTTGTAAAAAAAAAGGACTATATTGACATTTTTTCCGCTTTTCAAATTTGAAGCATAATTAAAGTGTGTTATTTGCTGTTTTTTAGACAAAAATAAAAATACTATTTTAAATATTGTGAATCATAGAAATACTAAAGAAATAATAAAAAAAAATACATAGCAAAAAATTATTTAATTATGATGTACTCCCTCTGTCCCATTCCAAATGTCCTACTTACTATTTTTGGATGTCCCATTACAAATGTCTTCTTTCTATAAATAAAAATAATTTTCCCCACCAACAACTATGTGGACCCCACCATATACTCACAAACCAACTCTACCTTAATTCCCGTGCCCAACAGTAACAAGACACTTGGAGTGGGACGGAGGGAGTAGTATTTATGTTACAGCGAGCAACGTCTTTTGAAACATATCTAAAAACATGTATGACTAGCCGAAAATTTATTATTTAACCTTAAAAGGTTTTAATAAATATATTTACTTTTTTTTTAAAAAAAAGGAGGACCTGGAATATTGTATTATAGCGAAGTTATATCTACAACCCATGTCAAATTTTGGGCATGTTGTTTAGTGATTATATATTCTAATATTCCTCCAATTAAAATTGAGATAACTAAACATTAAGATGGGTGAGATTGTTATTATAAAATCTCAAATTTAAATATCCCTTAATTAGCATATTGATAATGTGTATGATTTAAATATCCCACTTTTTTTGCATTGACCACATGTGTATGATTCTTTGCGATCAATTATTATTATCCAATTAAAAGTACAATACGGAGTTTTCTTTAACTATTTTTTATTGTCTATTAGTAACAAATTCTATCTGAATTTATTTAAAAAAATTTGTAATATAATTTCATTAATGAAAAGACAGTAGAAGGAAAATTATACTCCCTCGGTTTTTTTTTTTTTTTTTAATGTTAGGTTTGAACTTTTTTTACTGTTTATTGTAGCACTTTGACTTCTATTTTTGTTATAGTTATTGAAGATAAAATATAGTCAAGTGAGATCTTTTTGGATTCGTTTCATCTTGTAGTTTTAAAAGATCAAATTTTTAGAATTTTTACTTGTACCGAATTTGAGTTATTAATCGTTGAAAATGTGCATTGGCATACGTGCAAATGAGAAGTGTATGTAACCTTAAAAAAATTGGAGGAAGTATTGGCGTATTATAAGAATTTTGATAGCCCCTTTTTCTTATTATAGAGGCAATTCCACTTTTTTTTTTTTTTTCCAAGATATAAAATTTCATTTAGAAAATTAAAAGACAATAGAAAGAAAATCAATTCTGTTGTTAATTGTACATCTTTAAATCATAATTTATGGCCATTGGGCCAAACTGGAAAAGACCCAAAATAGAGTATTGAGTCCGTTTTAATAGCTGTATTGGGCCCAAGAATGTTGGCATGTTTGAACTCTGAACTAAGACACATAAATATTCACCTCTTAATATTTAGGGGAACCCAAAAAAATAGCACCATGATTTTGTTTCCTTTTTGTGAACGGATTTTATGATGTAATTTTTTTTGTCATAAATTACTTCACAATTTGCTATGAAAGTGGTTTTGCAACAGACAATTTTGTCACAAATGCATAACCACCGAAAATTGGTATTTGAAGTTCGGTTGCAAATTTTGCTTTTTTTTTTTTTTAAGTGTTTCCTATTTAAACATTTACAATCTCAATACCATTGTTAATTATTTTACTATGAAATATTAGTCATTAAAATTTTTAAAAACCAAAATTATTAGAAGTGTTATTTTTTTCTTTTAATTGGGAGCTAGGACTAGTACATTACAAGTAGTTAGGTAAAAAATGGGACCAATAATATGACATGCTCCCATATCACTATATATCTGAGTTTAAATGCAAAGTGAGATTTGATTTTGACTATGCCACCTCTACCCATGTCCGCTTCATTTTATTTTATTTAAAGAAGGAAAAAAAAAGGGGGGGGGGGGGGAATTAGCATAGAATAGGATAAGATCCAATTGAGATAGACAAGAGAAAGAAGCAACAAATGGAAGCATTACATGTTGATTGAGATTGGTGTCTGGTGACAACAATATAATTGGGACTAATATAACTTTGCCAAGTACTACTATGTTTGTCTCTTCTCTTCATGTAAGAATATCCCTCTTCTTCTTCTTTGTAATTTCATTTTTTTTATGTCATTGTCCAGATATGATGTATATGTATGTACTCAATAATCAACAACCTAATGTTATATGTTTCCAAGTCACATCTCCTGTAACCTTTCTAATCCTCAGCATGTATCATACATTACATGTCACTAAAATGAGAAATGGCCAAATAAATGCTGGTTACTGAGACACATACAACATGCTATCTTTTAAAATCTCTCAACAAATAATTTACCTAAACAGACAACCATATCTTTTATTCCCATCGATAATATAATATATAAAATAGATAAATGCATAATCCACCCCTTAAAAGATTACATAAATTAATAAAGATTCTATATAACAAACATTGAATTCAATAAATGCTGGTACGTTTTATTCCAGTACGACAAAATATTCGAACTGATTCGTTGAATCGTTGAATCAAACCGAAACTGAACCGAATTCCTGGTTAACCGTGAATCCCGGAACAAATACAAATATCATATTTCACTATTGTCGGATTCAAATACAAATACAAATACATTAACTTTTTCCCCCGATTAACCGAATCGAACCGAATGTATTTATTATATTTTAAAACGTTATATACTAGTATATTATACATCATCCGTCTCACTAAGATTGTTATGTTTGACTTTTTTACACTATTCATTGTTTAAGTTTGATTCAAAATTTTATCATAGTTATGTAAGAAAAAGGCAATGAGATCTTGTTAGATTCGTCTAATCTTATAGTTTAATAATATCAAATTTTTATAATTTTTTATTATACACAATTTAAGTTATTAACCGTTAAAAATGTGTATCGGCATACGTGTCAGGTGAGTACGTAACAATTATAATGAGACGGAGGTAGTATATATTCGATGGTATATAATTATATCAATAATATATATCATTATTTATTTAATTAAGTATATAACAATTTAAATATTAAAAACTAAAAGCTAATTATTAAAATATTTCACCATAATGAGCCTATATTGATATTTTATCTTTAAGAACAACACATTATTGAAAGGGTCCGGTTACGGTACTGTGGGTAAACCACAGTACATCAAAGCACCAATCATAGCCATTGAAAAGCATCCAACGGTTGTAGATTAATAAGGGTATAATTATCATAACATAATAATAGTTCATTTTAATAACAAACCATTTTAGCGACAAGGCAAGAACATTTCAGCGACGAGGGCGATACTATTTCAGCGAGATAGCAGGCACATTTCAGCGACGAGAACAATATCATTTCAGCGAGGATTTTGGAATTTGGAACCACCGTTTTCTCCATAGCTACACTGTCGCTGAAAATGATATACATGTGTCGCTGAAATGTATATCAACATGTATATCGGGTGTGGTCGCTGAAATGTATATCAACATGTGTATCGTTGTGTCGCTGAAATGTATATCGGCATGTCGCTGAAATGTATAAAATAAAATTATGTCTTGCAAAGTAACTATTTTATCCTTTGAGTTAATCGGAACCATTGAAACTTAAAATGAATGAACGGTTGAGATTGGCCTAATGGACTCCCATTTTCATTTATTATTGCTAGTTATTATTGCTTTATTATGGTATATTTGGAGGTCGTGCAATAGATTATAGATGTACTCCCATTTTCATTTATTATTCTATCAATCAATGGGGACTTCAGTTAAATTAATGAGTATTGACTTTTGGGTGTACATGAATCGTAAAAATTAGTAATCGATGGACGATGGGGTACGTGGGGTGATGTTTTTATAACATAGAAACGGCTAGCTAGATTCTATAGATATGAAAAATTGCATCTACATGGACCAAATTAAAGTCAAATCGTGACACTGTAACTGTAACTATAATATAGAGAGGGACTAAAGGGGAGTGATGGGCGAGAGACAGTACTGATAATGAAACAAATATGGCAAAAGCACATTTATTAAAATCACTGTACTCCCCTAGACTAGACATGCAATAATATATACTTTATACTACTAGTATGTCGTCGTTAATAATAATTGAATAGTAATATTGATTGTATATGGGCCATATATTTTATGTGAATGTGTATGTATATACAGTAGCTGGTATGTAGTTTGTTGAGTGCTTGTGTGTGGATGCACATCAGCCAACGTGCATAACTCATATACTAACGATTGTAGCATAGAATCCAAGTGTATTTTATTGCTCAAACCAACTTGTATCCATTTTCCCCCATATATCCTTTGTGACAACTAACATGTTACTACATGTCTTGCCCACTATCTACTCTAACATCCCACCTTCATCTTTGCTTCTATGTCCATTATATTGTCCTCATTCATTAATCATGCATTATTATTATATGCACCCGCCTACTCTTCATTCATTCCTGCAACTAGTTCCCTTTTGTTTAATTCTTCATCTACATTATTGTTTAATATACTACAACATCTCTACCTCTTGGAATTCAACAATCTCAAAAGTGTTGGCAACTGGCTACGCAACTTATTGTTTATGTAGTGATCCAAAATCAACGGCTACTTGACCCTCTTCTCATCACTAAATTATTGGGTAAATTTTTAGGAGTAATTTTTAACTTATGACAATTCATCGCAAAATCCACTTCTCGATTTCTAAAAATATAAGGCTTTTGAAGCCACACAAACAAATCTGGAGTGTATGTTTTACATATGGAAATTCTAATACTCATGTATGAACATAGCTAACTGATAAATGCATTTATTCAGCATAATTATGAAGGGAGTATTACAAAATAAGTAAGTATATATTACCCCACTTGAGATATATATGCTGTAATATATATTGATAGAGAATATAAAATTGCAGTGGAATTTCTAGAAGATTATTTTCACTTTACCGGGAAGAGACTGGATTCAGAGCTCTGGCAAAGCCATTCATGGCGGTGTAGCTCTTCGAACTGAACCCTAAGCACCCCAACAACCCTTGCCTGTAAGGGAGGAACGTCTTCCTCCTCATCTCCTCTGCCTGTGCTCGATTCATAGTGTAATGCAGTTCGTGTGCTGACGGCGACGGCGTAGGTACGGCGGTCCTCCTTTTACCGCCACTTTTAGAGTTTGCAGTAGTGACCTTTTTGCCTTCTCGATTGGCGGTTTGTTGTTGCTTCGATTTGGACTGTGGAAGTTTCTTCTCTTTCACAGGTGAGAATGACAACGAGCTCCAGAATTTGTGGCCTTCGTTTCGACCTTCACTTTTGCTTCTGTACAGGAATTCCTTCAGGAACACCCACCGGCGCGAGCTGCGGCCAGCGGAGGAAGATCGAGAGGCGCACGGTGTTGTTTCTTCGGATCCTTTGTGTTCGCCGCACTTGGCGGCGTCTTCGTGCGATGAATCAGCGGTTTGACGGTTGGTCTCGTCGGAATCGAGCCACTGGAATGAGGTCGTGGCGGTTGTTCGGTTCGGCGACATGGATCTGGTCCTCCGGCGGAGAGATCCGGTCCGGAGCTTCAAGTCTCTGCCTCGAGAGAATGCCTGGTCGTCTTCTACGGCGTCGTCGGATTCGATCAGGGGAGCGAGGAGTTGCGGATGCTGGAGATGCGCCGACAGCTTCATTGGTCGGATCTGACCGTTGAAAAACAGCTCGTCCGCGGAGGTCATGGATTCCGGCGACGAGGCGCCGGTAGAGGGGAATGTAGAGGTCAGATCGAACTCGAATGAGGAATTGACCTCGCCCGCGGCCGCAGCGGAGGGATAGGAAGCGAGAGCGGCGGTTGAAAGAACGAAATGCGTGGGACTGGCCGGCGCACTGTAGTAAAATCCGGCGAGGGGCGTGCCGCGGCCAGGACTAGAAGGAGCGCTGACGTAGGGCGTGGAGCAGCAGCTGTCAATGTCATCGGCGTAGTCTATCACGGCGGCGTTGGTGGTAGTGGTGGTGGCGGTAGCGGGATTTTCGAGCGCGTCCTCCATCTCTGTGTTGGTTACTGGGAAAGGTTGTTTTGGAGTGAGGATTTATACTAGAATTTGGGATGATAAATACTCCATGAAACGAGGCTTGAATTTTCGATTAATTTCATCTATGCCATTCCATGTGATTTTTATAATTTAAAATTCATAATAAAGAATATCGTAGCAGTAATATACTAATATCTATATATTCTGCATTAATTATTTTTTTATTAACCAACAATAATATAGTTTGTGTACCCTAAATTAAACAATAATAGTAGGCTTTGAATTTGTATGAAGAATACTTTTATCCGCTTCAGCAACACTATTTAGAGGGTGTTTGGATAAGCCGCAAGAAAATGGATTATCTGTTTATTGCGTTTTCAAAATGCAAATAATCAATTTAACCGCTAAAAAAAGGTGCTGCAAACCTGATTATTTGCGTTTTGAAAACACAATAATCAAATAATCTCTTTTATATCGCTAATCCAAACACCTCTTTAATACTCCATTTTCTTCAATGTAATTAGTAGTACTACATAAATTTACAAATGTAAATTTTTTTTTGGCGCAGATTTACAAATGTAATTAATACATTTAAGAAAAATCTTGCATTGTATTATTCGATCATTATAATGATATATTTGTCGCAATGTTTAATTTATAGTACATAATTGAATTTTCTTTATTCTTTCACTGTTACATAAATTTCGTTTTCGGATTTCGAGTCATATCATTGATTTTTCTTTTAAATGAAAATCATTCAATCATTTAATTGGTGCAAATTAGTGATTCAATAATAAAATTACCAATAATTAGCTTGAGTGGTAATGAAGCTCTAATGTTTTAAGTAAGTTTTCGGTTGAATGTAAAAAACTGTTTTTAAAAATATCAACGCACTAAATCCACTATATTAAAAGTTGATCTTGAGCCTCAAAAATATTTGAAAATTCTTTGGTTTACCAAAAAATTCATTACTAAAATTTGGGTCCATTGTGGCATTGATTAAGATGTTGGACTAGGTTAATTTATCCATAAAATATAATAGAAATGTTTAAGAGTGAACACATCTACTATCCACAAGTGAATCAATGCGCTCCCAAACACTCTAAGGGCTGTTTGTTTTGGCTTGTGAAAAAAGGAGAAGTCAGTAGAAGAAGGAGAAGGAGGAAGAAGGATAATTCAAAAGCAAAAGCAGATCAAATAATTGTTTGGATGGATATTATTAAAGTTGTTTTTCAACGGAAACATGTTTGGATGAATTGTACGTAAAAGGACTTTTAATATATTGAAATTACTAAAATGGACATAATTAAATATTATAAGGATCTTTATAATTAATTTTATTTCCTTTTTAAATAGGGTTATTATTGTATTTTTATTACTAAATGACTTCTCCTTTTAGAAAAAGTAACCCTCTACCTACTTTGAAAAAAAGTGTAATTTTAACTTTTGTTTCTCCTTTTATTTTAAAAAAAGGTCAAAACAAACAGCTAAAAAAATTCAAAAGGACTTTTGGGAGAAGCAAAAGTCAAAAGGAGAAAATTAAGGCAAAACAAACATGTTCTAAATATCTCCTATCTCCATAGATATATATATATACACACATGTTATTTTACTTATAGATTATAGATAGTTAAATATACAATGATATGATATGATATATAATATGATATCATATATTTGGGGTATAATGTATCATTTAAATATAGAATGATGATATTGGGATATATTTTGTTTTAAATAATGTAATTATTATTATTATTTCCATGTCTAGAACTTTATTTACGAGTTTAGAATTACTTTGATATATAGTAGATGGTAGGATGTGCATATATGAAAATGATATATCAGCTCTGTTGTATCACACAATCATCGTCTATGTATCTATTATCCTTACTTAACAGTACTACTCTTCCGTTACTTTTTAGTTGTCTCTTTCAGCTCAATTTCAATAATCAATGTTTGCATTAATTAACTCATAAATTTACATTTTTACCCTTCAACTAAACTCATTATTAATAAATGTCAACAAATAGCATTTATGTAAAGTGAATGGCAATATAATAAAAACATATCATAACTACATATAACTAACTAAAAATGACAACTATTTTGGAACACTTTTTACTCTGAAAAAGACAACTAAAAAGGAACGGAGGGAGTATTATGTGTGTCTTTTCTCTTCTCCTTGTGATAAGTCCACTCCCCCCCCCCCCCCCCCCCCCCTCCATTTTTGTCTTTTTTTTAAAAGGAAAAAAGGTACTCCCTCCGTCCCACGAATTGTGTCTCGTATTCCTCTTTGGGCTGTCCCACGAATTGTGGCCACTTTCCCTTTTTAGATAAATTTAATTAATATAAATATGATTAGAATCTTAATGGTTTCTAAATCCCATTAAAATTAATCACTTTTACTATTCTGCACAACTCCCAATACACTTTTATTTTTCTACATAAAGCCCCTTGCATTTCTTTAATTCTTCATATTTTATAATTGGTACAAATAAAAATTATGTAAAATATATATTCTAAATCTAGACGTCTAGACGATTCTAACAAGACCACACTTGAATATTTTTCTATAATTAAATCATTACAATAATATTTTGTCAAAGTTAAACAATAAAGAAAGTCAAAATTCATTAAAATTTTAAACACAAATACCCACATCACTTTAACCACTAAACCTCACCACACCCCACCACATAAATTACCGTACCCAAAAGAAACGAGCCACAATTCGCGGGACGGAGGGAGTACTAATTAAGTTAAGTAATGGGGTTTATAACTTTATATTATTATTATTATTATTATTATTATTATTATTATTATTATTGTCAAATTTATTTATATAGTAGTACTAGTATTTAATAAAGGGTAGATGGCATGAAAAGAATTGAAGTGAAGAAGTCAGAGAAGTAAAAGTGTATAATATTGATAGATAAATAAATGCATGGGAGGGTGCGAAAGTGCAATGGACCACAACACCCAATAAAAATATAATGGAGGCGCCCAATCCCATTTTTCGCTTTTCACTCTTTTTGTTTCCTACTCACTCACACTCACACACTACTTTTTATTCCTCACTATTACTCTCAACTCTCAATTTCCCAGAAGCATATTCATACATACATTGCTCTCAATCAAAATAAAATAAAATAAAATAAAATGTATATTTAAAACAAATTCCTATTAAATACTTCCTCAGTTCCTTTTTAATTGCTATGGACCCACAGTGCACGCAGTTCAATGCATATTTTAAATCATTAATAACTCAAGCTTGGTATAAGTAAAAATTCTAAAAGTTAGATATTTAAAAACTACATGACGAGACGAATCTAACAAGATCTCACATGACTATATTTTAACTTGTATAACTATGATAAAACTCTAACTTAATATTTGTTTGTGAATAGTTGCAACTAACCCAATGTTGTAATCTTTCCAAAACAGAGGAAGTACTTAAAAGTTCTCATGAATATTCTTCCCCCTTTCCTTTTCACAAAGATTCTATTCTGAAAGCAAATATAATATTTATCGAGTTTTTGAAGATCAAATATATATACTCCATCATTTAATATATACTATTTCTTAGGTTTATTGAAAATCGAGAGTAAAATGGAGAATTTTGGTTTAGGTTTTTGAAGCATTTTGGGCATGTTAAAAATATCTTTTATACATGAAGAGAATTGATGGCATAGAGAATTAAACTCTAGAACTTGGTTTTGTTATTTCATTTAAAAATTTCAATCACGATGAGTCTATAACTAAAATTAAATACGATATGCGTATTTGATAATAATAATAATAATAATAATGGTGTAAATTATGTGCTATAGGCTCTCCCTCACCCGCTCCTAAAATAAGTTGTCTTGAGACCAAAAAACATGATAATAAACTGATTTGAGGTAATACCTTAAAATTGTCACTCCAATAATGGAACCGGTCTGCGGAGATGAATGGCCTGGATTGAATCACAGAGAGTAGAGCATATACACCAGAATCAGTATATCACAAAGGCTGCATAGGATTCTGACCTTTTTTTGCAGTCCTAAGATACCCTAATTTCATAATTAACTAATCATTGGTTTACTAAATGGACATCTTTTTATATTGTTATCTTAATGCTAATTTAATTATATAATTAAATGACCATAGAGTTCAGAATTCTGGCATGACACTTTTTTTTGGTATTCGTTGCAGTTTTTTTTTTTTTTTTTTTTTTTAAACAGTCTATACAGATTAGGAATAAGGTGGTGGGAGTCCATGTTATATCAATTTAGTGTTGGTAATAAAGAGTAATAAGTGCCTATATCATACTTCCCCGTATTAAAAAAATATTATCATTCCTTGTTTTCACGAAATCCAATACATATTTTTAACGAGTAATGTCTCAAATGTTATAAAATAAAAAATTATAAAATTTTGATATTATAAAACTACGTGATTAGACAAATATAACAAGATCTCATTTGACTATGTTTTATCTTATATAACTATGTTAAAAAAAATCGAATCAAAGTTACTGAATGAATAATGTTTACTATGCAAACGTTAACATTTTTTAAGACGGGAGGGAGTACAAATTAAAAGGAATATATGAGGAATTAGGTTTGAAATTGAACCTTCAATCTAAGATTAAAAATTAAGGAACTCGATTACTTGAGCAAGTAATTATGTACTGACATCACACTGTACAATTTAATAATTTAAGATAGTAATTTAATATGTCATCGTAATTATGTTTGGTAATTATTTTTACTATAAATATATAAGTAAAAAATTGTAGCTAAGTTTTAAAGGATTAACAACCACGCGCACTATGATAATTATGGTGTGTGTATATTCATTGATCAGATTAAAGAGCAATTAAAGAAATGTAGAGTACTAATATAATGGTACTGTATTATATTTTAGCCGAATAAAGCATTACAGTGTCAGTTTTTATTTTATCTTCCCAGTATCTATACTTAATAATTACTCAAATCAAAGGAAAATTAGGTGATGATGTCTTATTCAAGTGGTTAATTCCATTTTTATCTTCCCACCCGGACATATATCCCTTTTAGTTTAATGTGGTATGAGCTCCCACTACCCATTTTTTTTATAACATGTATAGGTTGTTCAGGGAAAAAAAATGTATAGGGAAAAAAAAAAATCTACACCACATCATACATTATCCATCGAAATAATTACTTGAGTATGGAGTATTAAAAGAGCTTTTACACTTATTGAAAATGTTTAAATAAAAATAAATGTATTAAACCTTATTGATGGGCCAAAATTGTAAATTCAACCTTATTTAAATTTGATTTGTAAAACTTTAATGCGAAGTAACTAATCCCACCACCATTTAACTAAAAATGGAAGTAATTTTTATTTTTAATTACGCGCATATATATACATATATAATTACATACATATTTGCATATCAAATATTGTGTTTTTTTTTGTAAACGTGATACTCATGTGTCGGCAAAGGTGTGTGAGAGCCCAAACCACACAAATTACAAAGGGGATAAAGGGGATGGATAGCGGGCCTGGTGGAGATTCGAATCCCAACCTATGGTTGGGAGAAGGGGGATTTGACCACTAGGGTAAGTCCCCAACCCCAAATATTGTGTTACTCTTGCTGGCTGACACATTTGGAAATGTTTTTTCCCCTTGTTCTTAAAATTACCTTTGTTGCCTTGGTAGTTCTTTCCATTTCTTTATGTAGTAAAAATAGTCTAGAAAGTTGAAATCCCAAAAACTGCTGGTGAAAATTTTGGGTACTAAAAAGATCTCAATTCCCAGCCAGAATATATACAGAGGGGAAAAAGTGGAAAACCAGCAACAAAGAGTGAAAAGTTCATTCCTTTTGTTTTGAAAATGGTCTATTATATAAAGTATGAAAAATGTTTTTTCATAATGGAAGTTTAAAGTTTAAACTGTACAATTTTTCCCCTTCAGACCATTTATTGAGTCTTGAAATCCAAATGGAGGCTACTGCTGGTGCTACTGCTTCATTACGGTCATATTTTTCAGCTGTCCATATGCGAAACCTGCGCAGATTTTTTCTCAAATTCATCATATAAACCTAGCAACGAATCAAGACAGGATACTTGTTCTCGACTCAACTAAATATCAGGATTGCAGCAAAAAAAAAAAGTTGTTTCATCATTAATGTACGGTGCAATTGTGTATATGTGCAGGGAGAGTGAAAATGCATACAATGTATGATTTCCATTCCATCCTGGTTTGCCCGTCTGCAGGTGGGGTGTGGCTGCGCACATGCCGGAATATGTGGAGGAGGACTGCTGCATCCAGAGCAGCATACTCTAGCTGCAAATGATTTACAATTTTCAGAAAAAATAGTACAAACTAATTCATTGATGCTAAAATGAATTGGAAAAAGATGATGATTATGATATACTGGAACCAGATAAGTTACTCCTACATAACTCAGTAAAAATTAGCAAGTAGCTTGGCATTGGTTCGTGAAGTAGATAAGGAACAAAGTAATGGCAAAGCTAAGCCCGAAGAAGCCTCATTCCTAATAGGACTTACTGTTTTCTATTGTATAGTAAACCCCAAGCAACGCAGTGCATAGGCCATGATTGTCAAATTTTGTATCTCAATATGGTGTCTAAATCGAACACTGTTATCTAAACTAATAAATCCTCCACCCCATGAAGTTTGAGAAAATCCAGTGCACAGAACACCTACCTGATAATGACTCAATGGACGTTGCTCCCAATTGCTGTTTCGCCTTGTTTTGTTCAAGCCAAAACCGAGTATCTTCTACTTTCAACAACACAGAGACAGCATGAGAAAACTTTGCAGCTAAAACAATTGTTGTTTTAGGTCATTTAATATTTCAAATCACACGAGTCGTGAATCAAATTACAACTGGGGTGTATAATGTAGCCAGTCAATTTTGAAATTTACCTCTGCCAATCCGGAAAGGCCACCACTTCGTTCCTTGAACACATTCTGGATATCGAGCAGCATATCAAAGTGCTTAAAACAACTCAATTCTCTATAGGAATGTGCAAGTTGCTTTACATCACATTGGAAGTTGTACCCTACAGGATTATATCGAACACAACTGCAATTAGTTATTTTGTAAGATATTGATTCCATATCCATGCCAAGGGGAACACCATATAAATGGGACACCACATTTAACAGCAACAAACTGCAACAGAACAAGCACTAGAATGTCATCAAGGGAACTGCTCAATATCATTTCACACATAGTTGCCAATGACTGGATGAGAAGCTTGGCAAGACAGCTTTCAATTAATATATAAACAAAAAGCTTTCAATTCATATTTTTATAATTAAAAGTAGAAAACATGCATGCACTGGGGTGAAGTGCAGTGTCATAGTATGAAAATGGTTGATTAGTACCAGTGCACACCATAACAGCTATGCTTCAGGGGTATTGAAATGTCGAAAGACACATAATCCAAATGATATAAACATAGTTTATTTTTCTTATCCAGTCTACCTGTGTCAATAAGCACACTGTTCTTTTCAGCGTGCAAATAGTGGTTACACTTCACTGTAGTAATTCATGCAACTATAGATTAAAACTGAGGTATTTGGAGAGTTTCTCTTACCAAGCTTTAAAATACTTGGAGAGTGCAACAAGCAGGCAAGGCATTCATCTAGGACACTTGGAACATCCTCGTAAAGCTTGATAAGGTCAAATATATATACCCTCTTCTCTGAGGCAATTTGTATGATTGAAACCTGTGGTAAGACGTAAAAACATGCCCTGTTATGGTAACAGTTATATAATTAAAGTAGATAGACATCTTTGGGATAAGCTACAAAATGTGATGAAACTAGACTTTTGATACATTCAAAGCTAAAAAAGAGCAAGCTTATGCAAGCATACTGAGATTTTATATTAACTACTATGGAAGGGACATGAAAATTGAATTAATCACGACATCATGTAATGTTCCTTTCGGTGTGATTGGGAAATCAAGTATTCAGATTGGAATCTAATCAAATTGTTCAAGGTTACCTTACTAGGTTTGCTGCCCTTTACATAATTAGGCTTCCATTCACAGTCCATGCCAACAACTTTGCATTCCTCTAAGTAGCATATTGCATCACGCAAACTATTGACTTCGTCGACCCAAAAGACATCCTCGATAGACAATTCATGAAGGTTCAAGTAGCGACCTTGCGGAAGATTTGAATCGGTGTCTGGAGAATAAAACGCAAAATAGGCACAAAAAAATAGAGTTCTAAATACTGTGATTGTCAAAATAATTCGGACAAATAATAAAGAAATATCACAATTTTTTAAGTCCATGCCAAACTAAAGTATTTACAACCTCTTTCAGTATGGATTAATCAAGGAAAATAAGGATATATTCACTTGCATTTAGTTGTGTTTGCTTATAAGGATAATCTGCAGAACATGATGTATAATGTTCTGAAAGGTCACCTTTATTACTCAAGAAACCTTCAAGTGAATATCGATCACAAAGCTCCTCCACTTTTTCAGAATACCCGGCTTCCATTGCTAAATATACCTATAATATACAATAATACAGTAGGCCAGATTTGTGTTTATACAAAATTATACAGCACTTATCATTTTGAAAAACTAATTTCAAAATAATAGTTCAAACACATCAAGCCCATTCACCTACCAAATATTCAAGTAGTTTTCGATCACCCTTAGCTCTTGCCTCTGCCACATCCCATACACCTTTTTCAGCTAACTTCTTCAAAGAGCTGCAATCATATGTATGGTTATCAAGATGGCATCTAATTGAGGGTTCATATACAAACCCGCCAATTTAAAAGGGACAGCAACTAAACAGGCAAAAATCACAAAGCAATAAACAGAACGTTCTTGCCTTTCTTTGCCCTGGTGATAGAGTTCAGGAAATTCCTGTTGCAGATTATTTTTCTTTATAATATCATATGCTGGCTTCAATAGTTTCTGTTTAACATACTCCTGGACAAGCAAACAAAGCAATGGCTTCCCCATATGTATTGCCCACTTCTCTGCTGCTTTCCATTGTCGGCAATCCATCATTTTGACTAGGAACGACTCTCCAGACTGGTGGATAGAGAAGTGTATCAACAGATCAACAGCAGTCACATAGGATTGCAGTTTTATAAGCTCGTAAACATATTGTTCAACCACTTTTGCTGCATCCTCCTTATGCTTAACCTCAACTGAAAGATCGCTCATCACCTTATCAATATCAGACAACTTTACATCAAAAACCTGAACAATTTTAATTAGAACCCCTTCACCATGATTTACAGTGCCACCAATAATGTCCAGAAATAACTTGGCAGCAAATAGTTTTGCCTTCAGTGAATCCTCATCCAGGTTTCCTACTTTCATGAATCGACGAAGAGCCGAGAGAACCAAATGGCTGAATCCATCAGAGTCCGCTTCAAATATAGGCAACATCGAGAGGCAGTGGGCAATGAAAATTGGTGGGCCATTCTGGGAATTGTTGACAAAAACTTGATATAATTGTTGTTGTAATGCACGGAACTTCACTGAAGCTTTATACGTTCCTGACAAACCAGTTATTTTCCATCATCAAAACAATAAAAAATGTCCCTATCCTGGAAGCCAGCAACATTTAATTATTCACTAAGTTTCAGTTATTCTGTAGATTACCCATGTCTATTATGATCGTGATAATAGGAGTGAACAAAGGTATAACTATTTCTCCCAATTTTTGACATACTGCAGTTTAGGACATCAATATAAAACAGCATTAAAACAATAAAACATAAGTGATGGCTTTTAAAGCTCAAATTCAATCACAGTTTTGGAAAGACCAAAAGTACTGTCGCATCTTTCAAGGGAGAAATTCTAGAGGATCTGCCAACAAAAAAGATCCTTCATATTTGAGGTAATGACCTCAGTAAGCCAATCAACCTACTGCATCATCTTGTATTTAATTGTAGAAAAACATGACCTTAGAACAGTCAAGATGCTCAAATTATGTAATATTCGGACTAAAAACAACCAGAAAGGTTTATATAGATGGAAGTATGTAGAGTAACCAGAAATATTTCATCTGAGGTTAAACCAAAAGCACCATGTTTTTTTGGAAGTTAGAAATAAGAAAAAATGCATCATTGGGAGGAAAGGAAAAGGTTTTAATTTAGTTCATAATATATCTGTAATGCTACAAATGGGCTCAGAATTTGAATTCACTTATAGATGTAAATTATTATAGTTGCCATCGTCAGCATATAAACCTTCATCTCCTATAAAAGGCTGTCTCAAAAAGATATTTTATATTTACACCAAATTTATGTTCTAGGCTAAACTACATAATTGCGAGTTGGGACTTTTTGAGGCAGAGAGAAGAAGATTGGAAGGGGAGACCCACCCCAAAATCAATAAAAATAAATCACCTTAAGGAATTTCACAATGATTAGAACAGAAACCAAAAACTTACCATAAGCATAGCACTCTTTTAGGAGATACAAGAAGACCAATGGAGAAACATGTGACAAATCAAAAAAAGCATGCTTGGAAATAGAAGTTTGTGTGTTTAACAGAGTTTCATCCATTCCCATAGCTAAAGAGACAAAAACCTACAAAATAAAAAGTAGTAGTATCACAGAAAATGCAGGATCATTGGTTAAATAAAAACAAGAGAAGAAAGAACTCAAGCCACAGGCTCTTCATTTTTCAGGCACAAAACGCAGGCATTCAAATAGCAATGTTATATAAAATTTACTCATATCATAATCCTACCTTCAATTGAACTTCACATGCTAGGATATAATCATAGGGTACTGAGGATAAATGAAAGCAATGGGGTATGCATTTTCAAAATCAGCAATAAAAATCGCAACATACTCATGAATAATTTTTTTTAAAACAGAAAGGGGGGAAAAAAAAGAAAAAAAAAAAAGAAAGAAAGAAAGAAAGAAAGAAAGAAAAAAAAAAAGGAGGTAAAGCAATTGGGTTTTGACAATGAATGAAGCTATCAATCATCAATCCAACAGAATAAGCATAACAGTGTAAGCATCGGGAAAAAATCATTTCTTCAGAAATAAGTACAGTTTTTAGTAACCTCAAAAAGTGTCTTAAAGTTAATCACAAGATTGAGCAGCATGCATTTACTTATGCATAAGCAATTTCATGAGAAAACAGACACTCGTTTGTTTTTCACTTTCAGGCAAACATACCTTCATCAAAGATCAATCTCTTGCATAAATATAGAAAAAGTAAACTAGAAAATGATTTCATTACTGTTCCATTGAATTAGTTCAGATCGCAAAGCAATGCGTTATGTCCTGCCCCAAAAACTCAATGATCACTTCCTATTACACTATCACAAAATGAAAAGTTCACTATATAAAACACTTAAATGAAATATTATACTTTACTAATCCATACGATTAACACACACAAACTTCAAACCCAAAATTGCGCCCTGTTTGACAGCTCTACAATTTTGATAAAAGAAAATTATAAAAACAACGAAACAGGAAAGTAACGAAAGGAGTGCATTAAAGGGTAGCAATAAACCCTAACAGACAGAACACCGAAAAACAAACGTATTCAATAAAGGCATATCAACCATCAATACTCGAGAATCAACGACAGCACCAACAAAACAGCGAGCGACAACCAATTCAACAAATAATTACTCCTCGAAACTAACCAACAATCAGCAACGCCGCTGCCAATGCAGCAATACTCCTCAGTCTTGATTTCACCTCCTTCAGCAGCCCTTTCTCGCTGTCCTATTCCATTCCACTCCACCACTATCTTCAAATAAGCAATTCTTAACAAAAGAACGAAAAGCACAAAAATAAAAACAAAATCCGGATTTTTCTGGGTAGGGAAACAGAAGCTAGAAAAGGACCAAACATAAACAAACAGCGCTTGTCGGCAACAGCGACAAACATTGTACGTACCATTCAATGGCGTTTCTTGGAATGGTGGCTCTGAAAAGGCCAAAGGGAGAGTCTTGATTTTTGAAGTTGCGGGTAGCGCTAATGTGCGCCGTGGGTGCGGTTTGGTCAACGGAGGGTATTTTAGACATCTCCATGTAACGTAGGATAAGATTTGCTTGTGGCCCATGGGCTATGCTCTTTGACACAATTATAATGGTGAATAATTATAAATTTAATTATAAACCAAATGCTATACTAATCCAATAATTTTATAAACCAATAATCCAATAATTTTATTTGCTTGGGGCACTTTTGCATCGTTTGTGATCTGTGGTTTGAATTCTCATAATACATTAATGTTAATATTTACTAAAAGAAAATTTGGAAAAAAAATTACATTATTTAGTCTTTTTGTTTTAGTTGATATTTTTTTTGAGATTTTCACATGTATTTAAAATTTTGTGATTTAAGTTCAATTATTTAATTTTGTAAATAATAACTTTATATTTTTTAACTTATCTATTTTATTTTATTTTTTTGCGCAACAACCTACAAGAGGCTAGGAAAAAAGAGAGAATAAAGTAAGACAAAATAAAGAAATCATCAAAGCCGAGTGAATAACGTTCCAGCCTCATCATCTAGAAAAGGGATTTCAAATGATCCAGAGGAAAAACCCATATAGTATAAATAATTCCCCATTCGCATCACTCATTCACTCTTCGCGAGGCAATCAGCAACGGCATTACCCTCATGAATCATATGAACAAAATATAAAAATTAAGAAATTAATAATTTTATTAGTTCTCATATATAGAAATATAAAAAATATGGTTCAGCTCATTCCCGTTTCCAAATATCTATAGCAACAGAAAAATTATTTACTAATAATTCCTATGTTCTCTTTTAAATGCACCAATTATGTGTTTCACGCTGTCCAATATACATTTTTAAATATTAATAACTCATATTGTATAATAGTAAAAAATTATAAAATTTTGATATTCTAAAACTACGTGATTAGACGAATCTAACAAGATTTCACTTGACTATGTTTTTTTCTTATATAACTATGTTAAAAAATTAATCAAAGTTCCTCAATAAATAGTTGATACTATGCAAATGGGACATTTAAATGAGAACGAAGGAAGTATATATACACACACGATATAAATTATTATTAAGAGGGATGGGGCTCTGCTTCATACTGATGGTTCACTTCTTGCTGGTCGGGGAAGAGCTGGTTATGGCGCTTTTCTTAGGGATCCAGCAGGTGGTTGGCTCGGAGGCGTTTCTGGTTTTCTTGGTAAGGTTTCTGTCCTAGAAGCTGAGATTATGGGTATCCTTCCTGGTTTGCAAATGGCTAGAAATTGTGGTGTCCAGGAGATCCGAGTCCTTTGTGATTCTCGTGAAGCGTTAAGGGTGATTAATTTGATTTCTCCTTCTCGCCATTGGCTTGCTGCTCATATCAAGAAGATTCAAGACCTTAAAAAGGGGCTTCATCACGTGCTTGTTTGACAATATCCTTCGAGAGGGAAATAGTGTAGCGGATTGTCTCGCTAAGTTGGGAGCGGAAGGTGATTTTTTCTTTACAACTTGGGCATTCCTTCCGGACCCAGTGAATCTCTTCTGGCAGCGGATGCAGTTGGAACTTGGTTTCCACGAGGCTAAGGTTTTCCTGGCGTCGTGGTTTCTTTTATGTTCTTATTTTCTGTAACTTTTTCTTTTTTTCCTATCCTTTTCTGGCTGTTGAGAAAAAAAAGTTACTATTATTAAGAAAATTTTAAGTGCAAAGAATACAATATATATTTATTTATGAAAAATATTAAACTAAATTTTCAAATATGTATATGGAAATTAACGTCGTCAATTGTTGTTTTTATTTTTTACGAATAGATATGAAATTCTCCTCAATCTTAGTGAGTAAAAATATATATTACATATTATTTCTGAAAATGTGTTATCATTTTGGAAATTGGTATATGCTAGCGATAACTTATATGATTTTTTTTTTTTTTTTTGCTGTGGGAAAAAAAAAACATCATATAACTTATATGATGTTGAATTTGAAAATGAATATAAAATAACAGATAATGACCAATAAATAAATTCAAAATTCGACTATTCTAAATTATTATCGAGATACACTGAAATCTTCAATAGATTAAAAAGCTTCAAAATGTGTAAGGGTAAAATAATTCAGAAAACATTAGAAAAAATGTATAATTGGCAAAAGTAAATGAAAAATATGAACGGCAAAATTGAAAAATTGCAGTATAGGTATATACTACTTCTATATAGCATAAATATATCGTAGAAGATAGATGTCAACTGGTGCAATTTGGGATTTAACTAGTTAGGATTTTTGTGATATGATTGATGTTTGGACTTTGGATGGGTCACTCATAACTTAAAATAATAATTTGTGTTTTATAATTGGTGTATGGGTCTATTTCTCAACTTTTTCTACTATAGGACTTGATGGATCGTTTTCCGATCAACGATTGCAACAGATTTCTTATATACTAAATGTAAACAAATGATTTGGTTGTAGAAAAAGTCCAAAACAACACTATTGTGTGTGCATTTTTCTGATAGAAAAATTATGTAATCGCTTAGAAAAAAGCATAATAACAAAATGATTTTTTTTAAAATGAAAATAAAAATTAAAAAGGCGCAAATGGGCAAAACACGAGTGAGTGGTGGGTACACATGGCTCGTAGGTGTATCCTCTACCATAGTCTCCATAGTGATTGATGATAGCTTTAATAGGGCGAGCCATTCGCGAATAGGGATGTCAACTTTGTACGTAGGGTCGGGTAATCCGTCGGGTTATCGGATAGGGTATGATAGAGATAATTGGGTAAACGGGAATGATATTACCCGAAACCGAAATAAATCATATCGGGTGCGGATAGGGTACGGATTTCATATATTACCCGATTACCCTACCCGATTACCCGATTAAATATATATATATATTTATTTATCTATATATACCTATATATATTTATATTTATATTATATATTGAGATATATTTATATATTTGTTTATTTATTTGTTTGTTTTTATATTTCAAATTTATTAATGTTTGAGATTTGGCAGTAAAAAGATCTATGGATTTTTTTACTGAATATTCTTAAATATTACAATATTTATTTATGTTGCTTTAGTGATTTCTTTTAAATATTCTTTTAAATTTTATCCTCATGCAATAATGAACGTCTTATTTAATTTTTATGGTGAAAAATAAGTTTTTTCTTTATTAAAGTTGGGTCGGGTAGAGTCGGTTAACTATGTAATATTTAAGATTTCGGGTATCCATTTACCCGCGGATAATCCGCATACCCGTGTTGGGGCCATATGAAATAATGGGTCGCGGAGAGCTATTGGGCCATAAGATATGGGCCAGAAGAGAGAGAGAGTTCGAAAGAAAGATGGGCTTAAGATCAGTAAGGCCGATAGCCCAGAGTAAAAGTCGAAGGAAAGGAACCGAGATTGATAGAGATTTCGGCCGAAATGGGAGGGGAACAGCCGAAACCAAAACAACCGAAATGAAGAAAGAAAGAATTCGGCTCAAAAGGATTGGCCGGAGAGCGGTTACTCCAGCTCCGGCTATAAATAGGGGTCGACACACACAAAATCAGAGAGATCAATCCAACTCCCAAATTCCTTTTATCAAATTTAATTCCTTGTTATCTTTACTGCTTTCTTTACAGCTTTCTTTACAGCTTTCCTTAGAATCTAGCCTAGTTTGTTAGCGGTTACTAACTTCCAAATCCACCGTTGCTCCTTAGCAACTGGTAGTTTGGTTCCCTGTTTGGTGAATTCCGCCGTTGTTTCTTAACAACAGGTAGATTCTCCGTTGTATCGCGTTGTTTTTGATCAATTCAAATAAGATTCAGTCAATTGTGGGCGCATTATTGTTAATTCGGACCCGTAATTGGTTTGATCCTTTTCCGATAGCCTCCCTTGAGGAGAAAAAGGTCCTTGGCTCAACCCAAGCCAAACAGTGGCACGCCCAGTGGGACACGAAATGGCATTCGAACAAGCAACTCCAGCAGTAAACACGGCGGCGAGGACTGATTTGCCGCCGATTCAGGAAGAACGTGCACCAGAAGCCGGAGAATTCCCCCCAGGGTTCCCGGACCATCACACTTCCACAATCAGGAGTTTTCAAACGATGATTTAACCCCGCGATTCCGAGATCAGGTTCAATTTATGGTGGAAGCGGCGGTTACTAATTCGGTTCACCAAATCGAAGGAAATATCCTGGCAGCGATGCCAGCTATGTTCAGAGCTGAAATAGCGAGGAATATGTATCCGATGGGAACGTAGCAAGCTCCAGTGGCGCAAAATCCACCACTTGCGATGCAAAATCCACCACTTGCGATGGGCACGGAGCTCGGCCTTTTGTTCCTCCCCAGCAAAGGTACGATCAGCAACAGAATCAACCGCCTCAACCAGCTGTTCAACCACCTGCTCCAGTGGTTCAACAACAATACGCACCACATCAGCAGAATCCACCACAACTGGTTGACAGAGAGCTTATTGCTGAGATTATTCGTACACAGTTTGGGAATCTCATTGGCCAGGAGAATAGGCCGATGTATCGGAAACCTTATCCAGATTACATTGAGGAGCAGTATCCACTGCCTAGAGGGGTAAAGGTTCCAGATTTTAACACTTTTTCTGGAGAAGTCGGCCGCTCTACAATTGAGCATATTGGCCGATTTACAGCTCAATGCACCAGAATCGCGCAAAATGATTTTCACAAGCTGATATTGTTCAGCTTGTCGTTGACTGGTCCAGCATTTGAGTGGTACATTAATTTGCCAGCGGGATCGGTCAATACTTGGGCTGAAATGGAGCGGTTATTCCATGACCGATTCTATAATACCAGTCCTGAAGTTTCGGTAGTTGATCTGACGTCAACCAAGCAGAAGGCGTCCGAATCGGTTACTGAATTCATTGAAAGGTTTTATGCAGTGAAGGCTCAGATGAAAACAATGCTACATGAGCATGAATATATTCAAATCTTGAAGCAGAATTTGAAGTTTGCTATCAAGGATAGATTGATGGTAACAAGACCAAGGACTGTAGCCGAATTAACGGCTGAAGCTATAAGGATGGAGACTTATTTGGCAGAACAAGCGGCTTTCAAATCAAGCCGAAGTCAAAGTGGAAGATCACAACCTATCCAGTCAGCTGCCTCATTTGCTGAATCTCTGGATAGATGTGAAGTCCAGGAAGAGTACAACACGGATGACGTTCCCGCATTAGCCGAAGTTGCAAGGGCAGAGTTAATCATAAAAAAGCCTATGACTTGTCCAGCACTACGGCCAGCCAGAGGCAAGGAGAAAGAAGGAGGAGATGAATCTCAAAAGTTTTACTCTTTCGACTTGTCACAAATGGACGAAATATTTGATTATTGCCAGAAGAACGGATTGCTAGAGTTTAAAGGAAACCATCCACAGCCTACCAAGGATCAGTTGGAAGCCGGATGGTGCAGATTCCATGGATCAGCTACTCATTCCACGGCGGTTTGTGGACATTTTAGGAAGCTGATTCAGAAACATGTCGATGATTGGAAGCTGAAGTTCCCAGAAAGGCTTATGGCGATCGATAAGAATCCGTTCCATGTTGCCAATATGGTGATGGTGCATCCCGACCAGTATAGATCTGTGCATGACCGATTGGGGGATCAAACATCATCTAGCAAGAGTTCTGTGCACGATCGGCTTGGGGATCAGCCATCGGCTCAGAAGTCGGGAGTATGGAAAAGATTAGGATCTCCGAAGGGAAAAGAGAAAGTTACAGATGTTTTTGACCGATTGGGGAATTATGAGGTAAAAGAGTGGATCAAGCAATCGGAGAGACATCAGGAGATCGAGATCGGAGATAAGAGCGAGAAGCCAACGTTGAAAATCATAACTAACGGATGGGACTCAGAGATGAAGTTAACAGCTGACAAGCAGAATGGAAAAACTGTGATTCAGATCACAGTCCCTGAAGAAGCTGTGAGTCCCGAAATGAAGAAGCTCAGAAGGCCACCAGCAAATACTCAGGTAGGCCGATGGGTCCAAAATTCTCCAGAAATAAGGCATTTCGGCCAACGCCGGTCTGACCATTCAGCCTGGAGCGCAGAGGAGAGAAAAGTCCCGAAAGGAAAGGGATCATATCGTACTTTCAAACGAAGAATGCAACGGCTTAAAGCAGCTGTTGTTTCTGAGCAAGAGGAGTACGATATGATGCATATGGAAGAGGACTTCCCAGATGACTGTTCGTTTCGGAATGAAGAATACTCAATAGGGTATTTTCGGCTCGTTTGAAGTCCGAATCGAAAGAAGAGAGGAAGCCGAAAGAAGGACAGGATCGGATAAAGAACAAAACTGAATTTCGGCCGAAAGTAATACAGCCGAAAATTGAAAGTGAGCAGCCGAAATCGAAAGAAGAATGGAAGCCTAGACCAGTCCGAACCAGTGAATGGAAACCAAAGACAACTATCATTCCGAATAACGATTCACTCCTTGTCGGGCAGTTTAAGTTCGACTTCGGATCTAGCGCGAATATGGTGACGGTAACCACCGAAGAAAATGAGGAGTACTGGTCGGATTCTGAACCAGCTGTGGTTTTCTGTCAGAAGGAAGGGGAATACTATGGTGATGAAGGGGAATACTATGGTGATGAAGAAATCATTTGAAGAATGATATAAAGCATTTGTTCCAGAAGCTCAACCAGGCACGATTTTGCCTCCAACTGCGAAAATGTCTCAGCATGTGAGGCCTTTATACGTTAGAGGTTGGGTCAATGGGAGACCACTCAGAAGAATGTTTATCGATGGTGGAGCCACTGTTAATATCATGTCGTTATCCACATTGACAAAGATAGGCCGTTCAAAGGAAGATTTACTCCCTACGAGAATGAAGGTAATGAGTTTTGTGGGAGCTCAGACTGCGGCTGAAAGGTGTATTTTGGTGGATGTAACGGTCGGAACGATATCAATTCCGACCATGTTCTTTGTGGTAGATGCAGAAGTCCCGTATGCGGCTCTACTAGGCCGATGCTGGATTCATACATCCCGATGTTTGCCATCAACGCTTCACCAGAAAGTATGGTTCTGGAAAAAGGATGGCACAATGGAAGAAGTAGATGGTGATCAACCTCCGTTTCCAGTCAGCTCAGCCGGCCGAATTGATGCGGTGTTATATTAAGAACCCATACAACCATTCCTAGCGGTGGTAGGGGATCGGTACCCGCAGGTGGTCGAGTGTGATTGGACAGATTTGGGGTTTGAGATCAGATATCAGGCCGATGAACGGCCAGTCGAAAAAGAAAGTAAATGATGGATGCACAACCGAATCAAGCGATTGAGTTCGAATCGGCCGAACTCGGAGTTTCAGACGACAAAGCAGGGTGGAGTGACTTAATAGACGCAATTCCAAAGCGAACGCCGGATTTCAAAGCTCAAGACCCCTTGAAAATGGTCAATGTTGGTACAGACGAGCACCCGAGGGAGATCCCGTTGAGTGCAAATCTAGATCAGCAGATGACAAGCCGATTCAAGGAGGTTCTAATCGAGTTCAAGGACTGTTTCGCATGGGATTATACAGAGATGCCAGGATTGGAGCGATCGATTGTGGAGCACAGATTGCCTATCAAAGAAGGGTTTAGGCCGCATAAACAGCCGGCCAGGAGGGCAGCGCCCGAAATAGTCCCTAAAATAAAAGAAGAAATAGAGAAACTGTTAGCGGCAGGGTTTGTTAGGCCAGCTAAATATGTAGAATGGCTATCAAATATTGTTCCTGTAATAAAGAAGAATGGAAAATTGAGAGTTTGTATTGATTTCAGGAATCTTAATATAGCCACTCCAAAAGATGAGTATATGATGCCTATTGTTGACTTGTTGATTGATTCGGCCGCAAAACAGGGAATGTTATCCTTCATGGATGGATATTCGGGATACAACCAAATTTTTATGGCCGAAGAAGATATTCACAAGACTGCATTTCGGTGCCCTGGTGCTATAGGGATATACGAATGGGTAGTGATGCCATTTGGTTTGAAGAATGCAGGAGCTACATACCAGAGAGCCATGAACTATGTTTTCCATGACCTCATAGGGGATTGTGTTGAGGTTTATATCGACGACGTCATGATCAGATCCAAAGATATCGAAAGCCACTTGAACGATTTGCGAAAGGTATTCATGAGGATGAGGCTGCACGGAGTCAAGATGAATCCAGCCAAGTGTGCTTTCGGAGTACAGGCAGGAAATTTTCTCGGGTTCCTGGTACATAACAAAGGAATAGAAGTTGATGCGAACAAGACCAGGGCTATTCAAGCAGCCAAACCTCCACATGATAAGAAGAGTTTACAGAAGTTTCTTGGAAAGATCGGTTTCCTGAGGCGATTCTTAGCAAATGCGGCTGGAAAGTCGAAACCACTAACCGATTTATTGAGGTTGAAGAAGGAAGAGGAGTTCAAATGGGGAGTCGACCAACAAAAAGCCTTCGAACAGTTGAAACAGGATTTGATGAATCCACCTGTATTGGTTTCTCCGATTTTAGGACGGCCATTGAAGTTGTACATAGCAGCGGCCGAAGAATCTATTGGAGCATTATTGGCACAAGAAGACGATGAAGGAAGGGATCGGGCGATTTACTATCTTAGCCGAATCCTAAGGGACGCCGAAGTAAGGTACTCGCCGATTCATAAATTATATTTAAGTCTTTATCATGCATGCCAGAAATTAGAATATTTATTCAACCGAGGCAAGTGATAGTGGTGGCTTCGGTTGACATAGTCAAGATTATGATGAATGATCCGGTCAGTAGCCGAAGAATGGCCAAATGGGCCATGAAATTAAATGCATACGATTTGAGATATCAACCTTTGAGGGCTATGAAAGGACAGATTGTAGCCGATTTTCTGGCTGATCATGTGATACATCCGATAACCAATGACATCGATCATCAAGATCGGCCGAAAGAAGTCGATGAGATAGGAATTGTATACTTGCAACCATGGGTGATGACGTTTGATGGTTCTAAAGCCGCTTCAGGAGTCGGAGCAGGGTTTACCCTACAAACACCGGAGGGCAAGGCATACAAGTATTTCGCGCAATTGCCAGAGTCATATACGAATAACCAAGCTGAATATAAAGCGTTGATTTCGGGATTACAACGGTTGATAGAAGAAGGAGTCAGAGCAATCATTATCAGAGGGGGCTCACAAGTAGTTGTTCAGCAATTATTAGGCGATTTTTCGGTTAAGAGTTCTCAGTTGATTAGATTGTACGAAGAAGCGGTTAATTTGTTAGAAGAATTCGATGAGGTATACATTGAGTATATCCCGAGAGAAAATAACGAAGTGGCCAATGAATTGGCTCAACATGCAGCTAGATATCGGTTGATGCCGATAGCAGGGAATGTGGAAGTACATTTGGCCAAAACAGAGAAGGCCGAATGGATAAAGGAGACAGCACAGACATTAGAAGATCCTTCGGAGGCTAATCCAGCCGAAAAACGGAAAGCGATGGATTACGTCATAATAGGAGGATTATTATTCAAGCGTGCTATTGATGGAGTATTGCTCAGATGTGTCGGAGAAGAAGACGCCAAAAGGGTAATGGGAGAGGTTCATGAAGGAATATGTGGTGCACATTGGGCAGGAAAATCGATGAAGTGGAGTATTATTCGGCTGGGATATTATTGGCCGAATATGGGTCCTGATTGTGAAAAATATGCGAGAGGATGCAGCGAATGTCAAAAACATGGGCCGATTCAGAAGTTACCGGCCGAAGAATTACACATAATGATCAAACCATGGCCATTTCGAGGATGGGCCATGGACATTATAGGAAAAGTTCATCCTTCTTCGTCGAAAAGACATGAGTTCGTGCTAGTGGCAACAGATTACTTCACGAAATGGGCCGAAGCTCAAGCGTATGTCAGTATTTCACAAGAAGAGGTGATCGAGTTTGTCAAGAGACAATTAATTTATAGATTCGGGATCCCACAGACGATTCTAACGGATAGAGGAACTGTATTTGTGGGAGAAAAAGTCAAGGCCTTTGCAGATGAATACGGAATAAAAATCGTGCATTCGTCACCATATTACCCACAAGGAAATGGACAAGCAGAGGCCACAAACAAACAGCTGATAGGAATCATAAAGAAAATGATCGAAGACCAACCAAGAAAGTGGCATGAAAAGCTGTCAGAGGCATTATGGGCTTATCAAAATGCTAAAACTTCAGCCACTGGGTTTACACCATTTCGGTTGACTTATGGAATGGATGCAGTGTTGCCAGCCGAAATAACAGTGCCGACTTTGAGAACAAGCCAAGCGGATTCAATGTCGGCCGAACAGTACGATTGTGCGATGAAAGATGAGTTATTGGAAATTAATTCCAATCGGATGCAAGCCTTTGAGAATTTACAGAAAAACAAAGATGTTGTGGCCGATTGGTACAATAAGCGAATTCGTCTTAAGCGGTTTGAAGTTGGAGATTTAGTTTGGAAAGTTATATGGCCACCTAAGCAGAAGGATGGCCGATTAGGTAAGTGGAGTCCCAATTGGGAGGGACCGTTTATTGTTCAGACGAAATTACCGAATGGAGCATACACTTTGGTGGACGAAAATGGTGAGCAGATGTCAAATCCAGTAAATACAAGATACATGAAGAAATATTATCCATCAGTTTGTGATTAAACGATAAGTAAGCAGAAAGTAAAGATTTTATTGCATAAACGAATAAGTACAAAGAGGGTGCTACTTCGGCCGAAAGCGGCGTCGATAGCCCGAAATTACAATATACAAGGGAAACGTCCTATACTAAACAGACATATACAAGGGAAAGGTCCTCGAAAGACACTCAGCCTTGTAGAAATGCCGCTAAAACTATCGGCAAGACAGAAGCAGGGCACAGTTGCTTGCCCTAGAACAGTATTGCCGATTTAGGTCCGACCACCGAACTTCTACTCTTGGATACGATAGAACGAAGAGTACAACGTCCCAGAGGTAGAAGTCAAACTCGGGTACAGCATCCGCACGACCTCAGACAGAGGAAGGAGGAGTGCAGCGAGGCAGTCACCCAAAAACGGTGGAAGGGGGAAAGGAGGGAAGAATAACTAGGGGTAGTTATTCCCCCCATTAGATAAGGTCCGACAGGATATGCAACCGCAAAGTCGAAAAGGGACACACCAGCATAGCCGTCGAGACCTTCATTTGGAATAACAGATAAAGATCCTCGCCCACACGAACATGGTGAAAAGGGCATTAGTTGAACTCGTGTTGCACAAGCAAAAGATTTTCGTACCACGTCTGGAAATCCTTGCACAAGAATACTTGTCGAAGACCATGGAGGAACTGGAGACAGGAAGTCGAGCAAGGGAAAAGGGAAATCCATATTATTATAGGAAAAAAAAAGAAAAGGAAGTGATAGATAAGTATCAACAATGCCGGGTATTTATAGGAAGAGATAAGTGCTCGGCGAAAGAAACGGTCAATAGTAAATGTTATTTATGGGAAAACGTTACAGCTGATTCCCGGAAAAAGCTGCTAACATTCAGAAATCAGCAATAAAGGAGACCGAAAATAGTGGAATTAACGGGATACGAATCGCATTGCAGAAGATACAAAAGATACGAATCCAAGTACAATGTATCGGCCAACATAGTCCAAAAAAGGCCGATTACAGCTGTCAAGAGAAAAAGAGTGACCGAAATTCACACTTGACAAAAGATAAGTCAAAACACAGAATTGATATACAAAAGCAAATTAATGGTCTTCCTGGTCGTCAAAAGGAACAGCATCATCTAAGCCTCGCGAAGCAGCGATAGTAGGATTAACCGGAGATGTCATCAGATTCGGACTTGCTGAAGAAGAAGGGCCAGCAACTTCACCAGGTGGGAGGCGAACGGTGGATGAACCAGCACCACAGGAAGCACCAGTTTTCCCTCGGGGAGAGGAAAAGAAGGGGAATAATAAGTAAGAGAGCATAAAAGAAGAATCACAACAGGAAATGGAAGAGAACAGAGTACCTGAAGGAATGGTTGACAGAGGTGGGTTATCGCCCGAAGGGGAGGACTCTATCTCGGAAGGATCTAAAGGAAATAAAACATGTGGAGAAGAGACATGAACAACACTTTGCCCACCAAGGCTTTTGATGGCCGAATCCAGCTGACCGACTAGAGACTGGGTTTCGGCCTATTTTTCTTGGAAACTACCAAGAATGAAATCGTTGAAACTGATCCGCATGGCCAGATAAGAAGCATCCTGCTAAGAATCCAAGATTTTGGCCTTGGGAGCCTCGGCCGATTGACGAAGGGCTTTGATTGACTGTTTCAGATCGGCCGATTTTCGCTTAGTTTGAGCCAAAATTAATTCCAAATCTTTCTCTTGTCGTTGGAGCTTGGCTATTTCAGACCGAATCGAAGAAAGGTCCTCGGACTGTTTGTGTTCCTGAGATTCCACTTCGGACAACTTATTCATTTGAGCCCGATACTCTGCAGAATAATTGTCGAAGATGGCTCGTGAAGAAGCCGCAGCTTCACGCTCGGCGGCAAGTTTGTTCCGCATTTTCAAATGAGCCATGAGTTCCTGATCCATTGAGAGGACAGACTTCGTAATCATCTGAAGAGTGCCATTTAGATTCAGAGACACCATCTCGTCATGAAATTGTTGCTCAAGATGAGACAAGAGAATAAGGATCGGTTTAGGGTTGACGAACTCCACATCAGATTGCCGGCCGATTAGATTACACAGCCTGGCCACACAATCGCCAAGGTGAACAGAAAGATCCGACGGACGAGAAACTAGAGAGACATGAGAAAAGAAATCGTCCAAAACATGCCGATCAGGAAATGGCGATAAAGGGACCTGATCGGCGGGGGCTTCATCAACAATCATACCACTAGATGAGGGGCCAGTCGGTTTCGGAATGACCGAAGACGAGGGTGTGACAGAGTCCGTAATAGGTTGAGAAAGATCAACCGAAGGAGGGACGAGAGGGTCGGCAAGAGTAGAACTTTCAATCAAACCCCGGGGGTTAACAGAAGAAGAACCAGCACAAACAGCCAAATTACTGGTACTAGCCGATGTGCGAAATTCGGCTACAGGAGGGGGCGAGACCACAGTTGGAAGTGGGGGAACATCGGATAGCGGCAAAACAGGCGGGACCTGGCAAGAGTAAGAAAAAGAAATTAGTCGAAGGAAAGGAGCCTGGAAAAGGAAAAAGAGTAGTGTAACAAACCGCAAAAAGAGTGGTAGGGATGCTGCCAAGCGGTGAACGAGATGAACGCCTTCTAGTCTGAGTAGGAGGGAGAGAGTCGATAAGGGAAGCCAAAGGCGAAACAGGCCTCTTTCGACCAGGTTCAGAAGTAGAAGATCGAAGAACATCTGAAGAAATCGAATGAGTAAGACGAAAAATAAAGGAACAAGCAATGACCAAAGGAAAAGGAGAAAGAAAAGAAACATACCTGGGCGAGAAATAGAAGATGAACCGAGGATGCGCTGAGGAGTGGAACCCGGAGATGATGAAGGGAAAGAAGAGAATGCCAGAATAGGAGAGAAACCACTCCCTCCGCAGAACCGAATCAAGGTTAGCACTAAAGAAGGCACCAGCAACACCGTCCCACCAAGACTGAAAGCGGGAGGTAACGCATCCCGGACGAACAGCAAACTTCCAAACCTTAAAAGAGATTAAACGTTTATGATAGAGGGAGCATTGCTGACGGCTGGCAGAAGCAGAAGGGCGTTTACCGGTTCTGAGAGCCTCCACTAAGTCTTGACCAAAGCCGAATTGACGGCTGACCAGATGGGGATTGTAAACTTCGAAAGGAATAGCAGACTTAGCAGATACAAATGTGGAACCATTGAAGATCGGATGGGGTAATATACACCTATTCCAGATTTGAGCAAGAGCTAAAGGAAGGGAAGCCCCGAAGGGGGAAGTAGCAATCTCCCTGACCCAAGCAAAGTCAGTTTTCCGGTAGTGATAATGGGAAAAGGATTGTTCGGCAGTACGACCCAAGAAATAGTTGATCCAATGAGGAATCGACAAGGGAGGAAGGGATGCGCTAAGAAGATCAGGAGCGATAAAATGATTAGGACGAATATCATGGGGAGGAAATTGAGAAATGTCACGAAAGTGCCAAACCAACCACAAGTGAAGGAACCATAACGGACCACGGGCTTTATCAGGCGAACCTTTTTCCCAACCCGACACAGTAGCCGAAATACCCGCATATAGATGAGCAAGGAAGAAATCGGCTAGGGGAAGAGTCACATGATTAAGAAGCGCCGAAGCCAGAGAGTGTGTTTCGAGGAGAACACCCTTAGAAGGAACACACCAGAAGAATTTCGTAAGAAAGTACATCATGAAAGCAAGAGGTTCTGAAGGATGTGGAGCAGGCGAAACAGGATCACTCTGATGGGAAATGATCCAATTGGCAAAGGAATCGCCAGAGGAAAAGCCGGTATTTTTCTCCTTGGGCAACGACATGATGGCAATGTTATCCCCACGAACAGAGAGGCCTAGGAGGAGTTTCACATCCTGAATGGTGGGAGTCATCATCCCCCAAGGGAAACAAAAACAGTTGACAGAAGGATTCCAAAAACAAAGAAGGGCTTGAATAGGACGAAGATCCGTGGGAAGTGGCAAGGTACTAAGAGAAATCATACGATGAACATATGACTTATTCCAAGAGTCGTAACAGTGGGGTTCGAGATGATGATACCACGCCACATAATCGGGAAAGGCCGAAGACCAATTAGCGAAAGATGACGGGAAAAGCTTGGAAGAGAAACAAGGTTCATACAGAAGAACAGAACGATTATCGAAAATCCGAGCAGTACATTCCTCAATATCCTCAGGAATGCCCAACGGACCTAAGGAATAGAAGCCCTCAGGCAGGAGACGAACTGCGGAGTGAGGAGCAAAAGAGTTCTCAACTCTGAGAAGATCAGCAGAAAGAGCAGTAACAGGGGCAGGGGGATCCTCCATTGGAGAAGGTGGAAAGAGAGAGAGAAAAAGGAGAAGTTGGAAAGGCAGTTCACTCCAAAGACGTGGTAAGCTACGTAAATAAGGGAGTGATGGAGAGTATCCTCGAGAAGAAGAAAATAACCGCCAAAAGAAAGAAGAAAGGGAGATTACTTGGGCTCCTTCTCCTAGGAAAGAAATTCGCCCAAGTAAGGAGGGCATCTGTTGGGGCCATATGAAATAATGGGCCGCGGAGAGCTATTGGGCCATAAGATATGGGCCAGAAGAGAGAGAGAGTTCGAAAGAAAGATGGGCTTAAGATCAGTAAGGCCGATAGCCCAGAGTAAAAGTCGATGGAAGGGAACCGAGATTGATAGAGATTTCGGCCGAAATGGGAGGGGAACAGCCGAAACCAAAACAACCGAAATGAAAAAAGAAAGAATTCGGCTCAAAAGGATTGGCCGGAGAGCGGTTACTCCAGCTCCGGCTATAAATAGGGGTCGACACACACAAAATCAGAGAGATCAATCCAACCCCCAAATTCCTTTTATCAAATTTAATTCCTTGTTATCTTTACTGCTTTCTTTACAGCTTTCTTTACAGCTTTCCTTAGAATCTAGCCTAGTTTGTTAGCGGTTACTAACTTCCAAATCCACCGTTGCTCCTTAGCAACTGGTAGTTTGGTTCCCTATTTGGTGAATTCCGCTGTTGTTTCTTAACAACAGGTAGATTCTCCGTTGTATCTCGTTGTTTTTGATCAATTCAAAGAAGATTCAGTCAATTGTGGGCGCATTATTGTTAATTCGGACCCGTAATCGGTTTGATCCTTTTCCGATAGCCTCCCTTGAGGAGAAAAAGGTCATTGGCTCAACCCAAGCCAAACAACCCGATGGGTATTACCCGAATCATATCCGATATTTAATTTTAGGATAATAGGGTAGGGTAAGGGTATGATAATTATATTTCGGATAGTGAGTGGAGGTGGCCTACCCGTACCCTACCCTACCCGTTTACATTCCTAATCGCGAAATCCACTTGAATACAGATGAGGTCACTAGGTCTAGGTCTCACAAAAATTATTCTATACTGCAGTAAATATTTATAAATGTTGTATAATAAGTTCAACAAGAAAAATTCATTGCAATTGGAATTGTGCTTATGCTTAGTTACCAATGCTTTAGCTCAGAACCATATACGATTCGAGGTCCAGGTCTCTGTCAACCCATAATCCCTTGCACCTTTCTTATTCATCTTAGCCAATTCTCCCTTTCACCTATTTTAAAAAGAATAAAAATAAAATCTATACAATATTAAAACCATTAGTGGTCAACCAAGTCAACATTAAATGTGGTGTCTCCATTTTAAGTTTTCAATTTTCTTAGATTTTTGCATTTTTATTTATTAATTTTAGATTTTTACATTTCTTATTTATTTATTATTTATCTATGGTAAAATATATATTGATTCGGATATGGAAATCCTAATTTTCATTTTTTAAAAGATACTCCCTTCATTTTTTATTCTTGCTACGGACCCACCCAGCACGCAGTCAAATTCACATTTTAAACTATTAATAACTAATATTCCGTACAAGTAAAAATTCTAAAAGTTCCATATCTAAAAACTATAAGACGAGACGAATCTAATAATATCTCATTTGACTATATTTTAACTTCTATAACTATAATAAAAATTTAATTCAAAGTGTAATGATGAATATAAGTGTTAGCACTCTAAATGCTGCAACAAAAAATAAACAGAGGGAGTATGAAATTTTCAATGTATATAGAACTCCCATGTTTTTAATTTTTAAAAGATTTAAAATTTAAAATTTTGCATATTTGCCTTTATTTATATTAGATTTTGGTATGTTCTTTATTTATTTATTTTAGATTTTTATATTTTTTATTCCAATAATTTTTATTTTTTAAAAGATTTAAAATTTAAAATTTTGCATTTATTTATTTATTTATTTTAGATTTTTGCATTGTTTTATTCCCACAATTTTCAATTTTTTTACCCAATTTTTAGTTTTTAAAAGATATAAATTTTAATTTATATGGAATTCACACAATATCAGTTTAAAAAATTTAAAATTTCATGCATATATTATTTATTTATTTTAGTTTCTTTTTGGGTTTTATGTGATATTATTTTGAGACTTTTAACATAATTTTTATGTGATTATATTAAATTTAATTAAAAGTTCTGACAAAATTTTGATGCTTGAAAGATTTGATCGATTTGTGTTTTTTGCTGGGTAAATTAGTTTTTGAGTCTTACTACCTCTGTGTGATGTGTGTGAGTGTGTGTCTGAATTTGATGCTTGAAGGGTTTGATCAGCTTCAATTTTTTGCATAATTTATTTATTTATTTATTTATTTTAGCATTTTTTATTTCCATAATTTTAAGTTTTTATTCATTTATTTTAAAATCTTAGATTTTCAATATATCTATTAGTAATGTTCACAAAAAAATATATATATATATATCTATAGTAATACGCATAATTTGTTTTACATAGTGAGTTTGTGTCTCAATGTTTAATTATTTACTCATTCGGTTTCACGAAAGTTTGCACGTATTTGTTTATTAGTATCCCACGAAATTTGGTCACTTTTCATTTTTAGATAAATTAAATTAATATAAACATGATTAGAATCTTAATTATTTTCAAATCCTATTAAAAGTAACCATTTTTACTATTTTTACTATTCTGCACAAATTCCAATACACTTTTATTTTTCTATACAAAATTCCTTGTATTTCTTTAATTCTTAATATTTCAAAATAGTATAAATAAAAATTGTATAAAATACATATTCTGAAACTAGACATCTAGACGATTCTACCAAGACCATACTTGAATATTAAAATATGATAATATTTAGTCAAAGTTAAATAATAAATAGCGTCAAAATTCATTAGAATTTCAAATACAAATACTCTTCTCACTTTAATCACTAAACCCCCACCACCTGAATTAGATTTTTGCAGTTTAAAAGATATGAAATTTCCAACTTATGGGATTTTAATTTTTTGATTGGTAAAATGATTATGAGCCAGTGTGATTTAATCAATTTACACATTCGATTTCCACTGAGAAAATTCGCACTGAAAGTTTGTTTTTCTATGACTAAGAAAACGCCAATGCCAATATTTAAAGAATATTGGATTCTATCTCTAAAAACTAGTTTTTAGCCACAAATATTTATACACCTATTACAATATCTCATGTCACTAGAAAGAGGAGATTCAAAGTATTAATATGTAATTAAAATGGATTAACAAAAGATATTACAAGAATTGTTATTTACAATAAACGTTATATATGGCAAAAATTTGCAAAATGGATATTTCAAGGAGGTGATGGTAATTGATAAAGTTGATATTGATCTTGGAGATGTACAACTAGATGTGATATTTCTAGATGATATTTTTATAAACTTTACAAGAGATCCTATAGCGTTAATTGTTGAGATTAAAATACAAATATAAACTGCACTACTTCAAATCTAAACATTTTTAAAGATAGCGTTATACTAACCTATACCAATGAGATGGTTGATACGATCAATGATTACATAATGAAACATATGTCTGCAAATATATATATATATATATATATATATATATAACCGTTCTAACAATATTTGTCAAGATTATGAAAACATAGATAATGCCAATGAATTATTTTAATTGGAATCTCTAATCACGATTTCTTTTAGATTACCAAATCATGAAATATTGTTGAATGAGGGTTGCATAGTCATACTTCTTATGAATATAGATCCTTCAAATAAACTATGTAATGGAAGTAATAGTAACCAAGATGCGGAACCATATGATTGAAGTTAAACTAATTTTCGGGAAAAAATGAAAGTAAAAAATATTATTGATTGGTAGAATGATTATGAGCCTATCTGATTTAACCAGATTCCCCATTCGATTTCAGATGCGAAAATTTAACCGTAGTTTGTTTTGCTATGATTATCAACAAAAGTCAATGTCAATCTTTAAAAAATATTGGACATTATATTCCAAAACCATATTTTAGTCATGAACATTTATGCTGCAATATTTGTGCCCCTAGCAAGATGTGGTTCAAAGTATTAATGTGCAATTATGAAGGATTAACTCAAGATACCACAACAAATGTTGTTTACAATGAACTTTATATATGACATAAAATTTTCAAAATAGATACTTGATGTAGGTGATAGTAATGCCGGTATTGATTTTGGAGATGTACAATCAGATATGATATTTCCGAATTTGGGTAATCATATAGCGGCAATCTTTTCAAGTACATGTAGTAATATAAACTGCAACACTTCAAATTCAGACATTTAAATATAGTGTTATATTAGCCCATGCCAATCAGATTTTCAGCAATGAAATTCTTAGCAAATTGTGATGGAACTTTTAATATTTAAATTTTGTTTTCTTTTAACTTAAACATCAAATTAAATAAAAATATTATTTTAATAATTATTTTTATTGATATGTTTTAAATTTGTACCGGACAAGCCACTGAAGCTAAAGAAGATGATATAATATGTTTTCTTTGTTGTTTTATAAATAATTTAATTATATTATCATATACATCATCTTTCAAATATACTCTATAAAATCATTACACATTTTTCATTACTGAAAATACAATTTATTATTATTACTTTATACTATAATATAAGTATATATTATATAAAATATATAATTATACCCGTCGAGTCTCGACGGGTTACTTACTAGTATTAAGGGTATGTTTGGTAAATAATTAGAGTCTAGCGTCTGGAGTTTAGAGTCTGGAGTTTGAAATTAATGGTGAAAAATTGTATTAAATTTGAATAATGGTGTTTGGTAATGCAATTTTAAATTAGAGTTTAGAATCTGGAGTTTGGAAAGCTAAAGGTTGGGGGAAATGAGCGTTCAGAGTTTAGAGATTAAAATTTGACGGTTACTGTAATTAGTGTTTACTATATATAGGATTTTAAGCTATTTTTAGTATGTATTTTAAAAGCCAAACGCTAATCGCTAGCGTCTGTTCCCCAATGCAGCCTAAAAATAATGCTACGGCTGTTTCTTTACGGCTGTTTCTTTTCCTAATAAAAAGCATTTACTCTAGTTTCATTACGGCTGTTTCTTTTCCTTCTAAGCTTCGACTGTTTATTTAGTATTTTCGATTTTCTTATTTGTTTTCCGGCTTCGCTCATACTCCCTCCATTTCTAAATAAATGTAACATAAAGAAATGGTACGGAATTTAATGCAAGGAACAAAAGTGCTTTAGTGGAAGCTTTTTACTTTTAAAAGCATTCCATATATGGTAATATAATATTTATTATGAAATATTCAAAAAAGGAAAAAAAGAAATGGATGAAGTATATAAAACAAGGTTTTTTTTTTTTAAAAAAAAAATGTCAAGGGCAAGGCACAGCCCCAAGGCCCAATTTGTGCAAAAACATTGGATGAAAAAAGATGAGGTTCACTCACTTATCATGAAATTTCAATTGGGCTAAAATTCCAACAGGCCCAGCTATATTTTTCGTGTAATTTTATAGCCCAGCTACTAGAGGCACCCTTATAATAATAATAATAATAATAATAATAATAATAATAATAATAATAATAATAATAATAATAATAAAGTGTACTGAATAGTACTCCCTTTATTTTTTTAAATGTAACGTTTTGAATTTTTTTTGCTGTTCATTGTAGCACTTTAAATTTTATTTTTGTTATAGTTATATAAGGAAAAAATATAACTAAGTGGGATTGTAGTTTTAAAATATCAAATTTTTAAAAATTTTACTTGTACCGAATTTGATTAATAGTTTAAAATATGCATTGTCATATGTGCAAATGAGAAATGTTACACTTAAATAAATGGAGGAAGTATATTATTATTAGGTATGAAAACTCAGTCCAAGTGGTTAAGTCCCATTGACTTAATCACTATCCCTTCTCTTGATTTCTTTTATAATTTATATATATGGCATTGACTTCCACCACCCATTTCCAAAAGAAAAAGTTTGTTATTATTATTATTATTATTAAAAAAATATTTTACCCCCTTTGATTTGAAGCGAAACGCGTATGCCGTGCGCGTCGTTGTTAAAAGGAAACACGACTATGCAAATTATGAGTATACGCAAAATTGGGTAGAGAAGTCATGTTCCATCATAGACCAATTAACTACATGCTATGGCTTATGTCTCCAACGAAACCGCAATTCGGTTTCTGTAATGGCATAACAATTGCCAGCAGGTGCAGACAGCGCTAAAAATAATATGAAGCCCTTTGTAAAGTGATGTATAAGTCTTATAAAGTGATGTATAGATGGTAGTTTTTTTTAATTAGTTTTTGGTTCATAACCTCCATCCATCACTTTTTTATACTCACACATTATTTCATATACACATGCCCATTACTTTTGAATGTGCCAACACCTACAAGCCGCCAGCATCCAAACGATTTCCATGAAACCGACCATTACATGAAATTTCAAACCACGCCGGCAGACACAAACATATATACTCTCTCTTCCATTACTTGTGGTCATTTTATTTTTTTCATGTGAATTTAGGTAATTGTATTTAGCAGTTAAAGAAGTAAATTTTGCCAATCTCTCCATCCAATTTATAATGGTCACGTTTGAATTTTAATCCCATTTACTTTGACTCAATATTATCGCAATAATATATAATATATAAAGATAAAAATAGTCAAGCGTGGTCTTGTTAGAATCATCTAATTGTATAGTTTTATAATATACATTTTATATAATTTTTACTCATACACATTCTTAGATATTAATAATTAAATAAATGCATTGTACTTTGTACAGAAAATAAGTTTCAATTTTAATGGGATGCCTATAGCAATTAAGATTTTAATCAATTATGCATTCCTTATCTTGATTTAATTTCTTACAACAGAAAGTGACTATTTTTTTTGGATGAGCCATTGAAGGTTTGGGAAAGGGGTGGTGGGAGCTCATACCACAAAATTACAAATGGGAATAAATGGGAGGGATAAGGGGGCAGTGGAAATCGAACCCCCAACCTTCCGTTGAAAATCAAGAGACTTAATCACTTGGGCTAAGGGCCCGTTTGGATTGGCTTTTGAAAAAAGCAGAAGCAGAAGTGAAAGCCAAAAGCAGAAGCAGGTAACTTTTGTGTTTGGATTGAATGTTTGAAAATCAACTTTTTTTCAAAAGTGTGTTTGGATGTGTAAAAGTGAAAAGTGCTTTTTAAATGTATAAATTACAAAAAAAGACATGCTACTTAATATGATAATAAGATATATTTATAGTGTAATTTATATTAAGTAATGAGGGTATTTAAGTCTTTGCACAATTTACGAAGTGCTTTTGGCTTCTGATTTTCGGAGAAGCACCCCTGGGCTGCTTCTCCCAGAAGCACTTTTGCAGCTTTTCGAGGTGCTTCTGCTTTTTTAAAAAAGCCAAACCAAACATTTCTTTTTCCCCAAAAGTGTTTTTGGCAGAAGCAAAAGCCAAAAGCACCTTGATAGAAGCCAATCCAAACACCCTCTAAGTCCTCATCCCTAAAAAGTGACTATTGTTAATGGACAACCATAAAATGAAAGGCAGACAAAATTAATTGAACGTGGGAGCTATTATTACTATTAACAATAACAATAATAATAATTACTGAAAATCTAAACATAGTTATGGCAGAACAAATTTCTTGGAATGTGACGTATTATTTTCCTGGAAAAATCCCAAGAAAATGATGATTTGAATAGTCGATGCGTCTAGCGGTTTTATCCACTTGTAATATTTATTCATTTGTTTATTATTCTTAAGACATAGCCGATGAAGTATAGTCCACTCCACTTCTTGATAAAATATACAAGTCCAGTAATATGTACTCAGTGCTCCCTGGTCCCCTGAACCAATAATGATCCCCCTATCCTAGCCAGATTAGTGCAGCCAGATTAGCGCACTGTTCATTGGGAGAGCTAGGAACTGTTTATGATGGCTGGCATTTGAGATTGAGTATGAAAATAATTGTTGCTGACTTGACGGCGTGTGTTTGTAAATGGCCATGGGCCTGCATCCTGGGAAAGAAAACTATACAGAAAAAATAAAAAGAAAAAAGAAGTAGAAAGAGAGAATTTTGAAAAAAAAAAAAAAAAGAGAGAAGAAAAAAGAGAAGAAAAAAGAAAAATATTATCTGGTGCATGGATTTGAAATGCTTGGGCTGTCTCTGGAAGCATCATGTTCTGGCTCACGGAAAGATTGCTGCCTCATGGAATTCTGATTTACTCATGTCGATGGTCTTGGCTCCACCAGTTGTGTTCACCATCATAGTCGGTTCATACATTCCTTTAACCGCTCTCTCGTTTTTCTTCCTCTAGCCTTGACCCCGTTATAACCTTTACACCGTCCTTATAAATCGAAGTATTGGAGTTGAGTTTCATGCAGGGGAGATTTGTTATTGAAGTAAGCTCTTAGGTTCGTCTACTTGATTCACCACTCTTTTTGCTGCCGGTGCTCTGGAAACGCCGCATTAACAAACGCTGATGAGGCTATGGGATGATACATGAAGGGAGCATTTTCTAATTGAAGAAGTGGCGACCTCCTGGAAATGTGATTGCCTTTAAAAGTTGCAGACTTTAATTGATACAGGGTAGCTTCCGACTCCGTAAGGGCTGCTATGGACTTTATTGCTGTTGCGATGCTGTATCGCTGATGCTATTCTGCTTGGCCATTGGTGCAGCGGTCTGTTCCGATGTTTTGTTATAGGATGATTCTTAGACTGGCTATGTTACATGTGTGCACTGTTTCGTTGGTGTTCTTGATTTTTGCTGTTAAGTTAGCGTTGCATCTGTTGGTTTGTTGTAAGTCTCAGACAATACTCGAGACTAGACTTTGAGTTTCCATCTATAAAACCGATTTTCAAAAAAAAAAATACAAGTCCAGTAATATTATGCGTTGAAATTATATGAAAATGAGAAGAAAAAATAGAATCTTGGCTTGTTTTATTATTTACTTTTTCTCATATATACCTGGCCATATTTTTATACTACTACATATTGTTTACAATTTTAAAATTTCTCCAACATATATAATACAAATATAAAATAAGTATACAAGTAAATAAAAACACCATTATTCCATCCTATTTACATTTAAATATGAACTTTAACTTATTCGGGTCTATTCTGCACTCAGCTTAGAAAGCTTTTGCTAATTTTAGCTTTTATTTCAAAATAAAAGCTATGTTCTGTACACTAGTTTTTTGTGGCTTCTTTTTAGAAGCTACTTCTTGTAGGGTTAAAATAAGTTACTCCCTACAGCTTCAGCTTGCAACTACAACTCTGCGTGCAGAACAGACCCTAAATAAGAATAACGTAGAAAACTACATCCAAATAAGCCTCCCATTGGCTTGCCTTATTTTTCGGCAAACTAAGGCCCTGTTCTCTTCGCCAAAAATAAGTTGTCCTGATTTGAATTTTATAAGATTTGGTCTGGTCTGGTCTAATGTGATCTGATTGCATTTATATATAGTATGGTCTGATCTGGTCTTGTCTGATCTGATCTTAATAAGAATAAGTAATAAGTCCTGAAAAAAAACCCTACAGAACCTAATAGGGTTTACATATACGCACTTATATTAATTTTTTTAATAATATATTGTTCACATATTTAAATAAATAAAATGATTAAGCTGGACATATTTTATTTATCAAACCAATTAATATGTTAAAAAAGTCTTTTAAAATAGATCGATCAACTTTTTTTTTTTACCACATTCCGGGCATTTATCTTTTGCTCCAAAGTCGGAGGAATTTGGACTTTTATCCATATTACTCTCTCCGTCCCACCAAATGTGTCTAGTTTAATTTTTTGACACTGTTCATTGTATAACTTTGACTCAATTTTATTATAAATATATATTTGGAAAAAGTAGTCGAGTTGGGTCTTGTTAGATTCGTCTAATCTTATAGTTTTAGAATACATATTTTACATAATCTTTAATTGTATATATTTTGAAATATTAACGGCTAAAAAGATGCATTGGATCGTGTGCAGACGTCTTACATGACAGGTTAGTTGGGACATAAGGAGTAGTATTTAGCACCACCGTGGTTTTCTCACCAATTAATGCACTTTTTTTAAAAAAACATTGGCACTCATTTATGATAGTACTTCCTCCATTTTTTTTAAGTTTAATGTTCATGTATTCACGTAATTCAATATATATGTGATTAGACGAATTCAATAAGATCTCACTTGACTATATTTTATCTTATATAATTGTGTTAAAAAGTTGAATTAAATCTACTTAATTAATAATAATTACTATGCAAACATAAATTTTATTAAAAAATGGAGGAAGTACATTAAACAATTCAACCCCATCAAATTGTATCGATAATATACTCAAACCACTTATGGAGTATTTTTTAAAGCAAAATGATAATTCAATTTATTGCCTAAGGGGTGTTGCGTCATTCATACACATCCAACTTAAAACTAAATAGAAGTACTAATATCTGAATTTAAAATCCCCCAGACGAAGACTTTTGCGGGTCGTCTCTACGAGCGCGACGTCCTTCTTCCCGCCACGCCCTAATCTTCTTCGCTTCGCACCTTCCTCCCAGCTTCTTCACTCAACATCAGCATCAAAGGGTACCCCTTTTTTCCTACTTTACACTTCCGCGTAATTTTCATCGCCGTTTTACTCTCATTTAACGTCGATTGCGACTGTTCCTGTCCCATGTCAGAATTCCATTAATTAATCCCAATTGTACTTTTAATTATTTTGAATATTATACGAAATTTTTTGGTTTGGGTTGTATTGCGTGTCGCTGATTTTGTACTGCTATTCCTAGAACGGTCTGTGCTGTGCTCATCTACGCGGTTATTTCCGTTTTCATGTTGAAGTTTAGATTGAGTAAACAAGTAGGGTTGTTGTTAATTGCAGTTGATCACATGTACCTATATTCATTATTATTATTATTATTATTATTATTATTATTATTATTATTATTATTATTTTCTTTTTATGTAATTAAGATTGACCCGTTCGAGAATTAGTTGACGGAATAAAGCCTACAACCGAACACAAACACACACTGGGTTTGTGGGCTAGTCCTTAAAATAATGGAGGATGAGTTTTTGTTGTTAGCGTGTGTATGTTACACAATTTGTGGTTGACTTCTGTGTATGCTTACAATGTGTTTGTTTAGTTGTTTGTGTGAAGCTTCCTGGGCAGCTTCCTCTAAACTGATCACTTGTTTGGTTCTTCCTTTATAAGTTAGCCTGGGTGGGAGACAGCTTTAGGCAACCCTGTCTTTTGATAATTTACAGCAAATTTCCCTCATATTCCCTTTTTCGATCAAGTATAATTTGTTAGTATTTTGAACCATTCTGCTTTAATGGTACTGAAACGGCAGCTCAGGGATGGGAGCGGGGACGGCTCTGAAATTCCGACTAAGCGTCGACATTTGGCATCCACGTGGGTTGAATAATACTAGATGAATTTGGTTTTGTTGTGTTTATAAGAATTCTTGAAAATTTTCTAATTCTATGTTTGCCTTTGTGCAGTATATTGAAGGAGATGAATTCTGGTCGGATTATGCAAGAATCTGTGCACTTTTTTGAACCAATGATTAGAAAATGGGTATGTGATGATATCTTGTTGGAATTTTATTTTATTAGAAGGTCCTCATGAATAATCTCTTTGCTGTTAGTGAATTTCTGTGTCTTATGTAAATGGGTTTAGCTACTTGTAGGTTGCTTAATTCGTAATGATATATGGGGTATGGATTATTTGGTAATTGTCATCTTGTTATTGTAGCGTACTTTGGTGCAAGAGAATCATTGTGAAGTCTCATGGAAAATAATTTGAAAACTTGCATATAGAAGATGAATTTAGAAAGTTTTGGTCATGTATTTTCATTAACCTGCCTAAACTATTTATAAGCTCGCCGTGTATGATATGTATCCGATTCAATGTGAAACTGGTTGTCCAAATCACAAAACCTTCTTATTTCACATATTGGTATTACTTACAGCTGCTATAGCCATCATGTGCCTCTCTTTTCTTAGAGATAATGAATTTATTTGAAACTAGATAAATTCAGATTGAATTCTCATAGAATGAGTAGCTTTTACATGTAAGAGATCTTTTTCGGCTGCACATATTCACTATCCTATAATACGTTGGTTGATAGGTGCAAGAGGCTGTGGAATGTGCAATCATCCCATATATGAGGTCAGTTCATTGTTCCTTCATTGTTCCTTATTTGCGTGCAATCATGATTTGATTGATTTGTTCTGTATTTTTTTAATTCAAGTATTGATTACAACAAATTACTCAAGCATTTTTTTTTTTTCGTAATGGGATTATTCAGTCTATGTTAATGATTGCTGTTTTGAGTATTAAATGTATCAATGAGGATAATCTAAAGCTTTTCAGATTAAATGGTTGTTACAGATCCTCTTTTGCTCAAATTGAGTGCTCTGGTTCAAGAACATTGCAGCTTCAGTTTCAAAGCACTTTGCCCCCCACGCTGTTCACAGGCAATAAGATTGCATCCACGGACAGGCACCCAATAAAAATTGTATTGTATGACAAAACAACCAAGACAGTTGTGACATATGGCCCCCTGGCTTCAGCCAAAGTGTCCATTGTTGTGCTAGATGGCGACTTTGAAACTGATGATAAGGAAGACTGGACAAAAAAGGAATTTGAGAAAAAAATAGTGAAAAACAGGGAAGGGAAAAGGCCCCTAGTAACTGGGGAGTTGATGGTTCCTTTGCAGGATGGAGTTGGTTATATTGGTAATATAATCTTCACTGATAATTCAAGTTGGATCAGAAGTGGGAAATTTCGGTTGGGTGCAAAAGTCACCAACTCTGATGAAACTGGAGTTAGAGAAGCACGGAGCAATGCTTTCAGAGTTAAGGATCACCGTGGCGAGTGTAAGTGTTTTTTTTGTAAGTGATTTCTATCTTTTATATAACAAACTTTTATTTTAATCATTTTCTTAACTAAGTTCACATGTTTTCTTTTACAGCTTACCAGAAACATAAAGCCCCGGCCTTGGATGATGAAGTGTGGAGACTGGAGAAGATAGCCAAAGAAGGTGCATCTCATAAAAAACTGAGTGACAATGGGATATATACTGTTGGCGATTTCTTGCGGCTCTATAATACAGATCAGTCCAAACTTCATGATGTAAGAGTCACAACTCTTTATCCACCATTGGATTTAAAAAATTGCTTTTACGAGATTTGTTGGAATCCATCTTACCTACTTTGTTCAATATGTAGATAATTCAGCCTATATCGAATAAATCATGGGAGACAATCATAGCACATGCCATGAAGTGTAAGTTAGATGACAAGAGGTTCCTATACAGAGGTGCACAAGGGATGGGGCTGTTGTTCAACTCTGTATTCAACGTTGTTGACGTTACTTTTGATGGAGAAACTTACCACCCAGTGAATAGTCTCAACCCATTTCACAAGGTTTGCGGCTTTTCCTTCATATTTATTTCCTGCTCAAAATGGTTGCTTCATTTTATTTGCAGAAAATTTGTAATTTGAAATAACTCCGTCGCATTGAATAATGGCTTCTCAAAGAACTAGTTGATCCTTTGATGCCAATTACTAAATGCTTATCTTTAATAATCTCTGCATGTTCAGAAGGGAACACCAACTAGTATCTCAATTTCGATGATTATGAATTGCTTTCTCCTAGGATATGTTCCTGACTTATCTTTTTTCGTTAACAGAGGATGGTGGAAGAACTAAAGCAGCATGCTTATAGAAACTTAGAGGATTGGGTTCCAGTTTCCGAGCCTTTTATTGTTCCAACAGCTGACATTGCCGATTCGAACTTGCTTCTCACAGGTGTCCACTTCCAAGAACAAGGTAACAACAAAGCATTATTAATCACCTTTCCGTAATTAGTTCATGATTACTTTAAATTATTTACAAAGATTATTCTAACGTAGCACCTATTGTGTGCAGATCAACAGGGAATGGAAATGAACACTGATCACCGAACAAGTTCACTGCCTTACAAGCAAGATAATTCTGGTTTCAATTTGGGAGGGAATTCACAAACTCAAGGCTTTAATCTGAATTTTAGGAACAGTTTTGGACTGAACGACACTTGTGGTGAATTCATTATCGGAGGGCCTCAGTCATGGTCCCCTGAAGGCAGTTACATGGGATCACAGCTGCTGCCTGATGATCTGCCAATAGGTCCCGATACTTTCCAGGTCAAGCCATTATGGCAAGGGAATGAACTATTTATTGATCCCAGCAATCATGGTATTGGCGCATTCTCTTCTAATGCCGACATGTACACCCCCAGAGGAACGCCCAAAATGAACTGGTGCAAGGTCCTCGCAGTGGTGAAGTGGCGGATTCTAGTCAAGCGTAACGTGGCAGCTAGAAAATGCTACAACTACATGTAACTGGTGAAGAATGGGTGTCGAAGAGGCCAGCGTAAGGAAGAGGCAAGCTTCTCCTTGCATACATTCAAACACATGAACATGCATGACTTGTACAGATGCTCTGTTTCTTGATTTTTGACCTTATGGCTATAAGACAACTTGTACATACAGGTGTAGGTCTCATTTAAGGTTAGAGTCGTTATGAATAATTTTATGTTGCATTAGTTTCTGTGGCATTTGGAGTGACCGGGGACATTAAGGTTTGACTGGTGACTGGTATCGGTTTTATACTGTTTTTTCCTAGTTATGTGGAGATATCTCCTGCATTCAGTGAAGATTTGGCTGCCGGAAGGAGTGGCAATTGGCTTTGTATAAAGCTTCCTGGTGCTGGATGTCTTGCATGTTAGTATATTGTATGTTCTTTCATTTGTATCGTGATTTTTTTATTAATCAAGTTTAAATCTTGCACATTTCGAGATTGTGTATTTTGATAGCGCGATTAAGAATATTCAGATTGGCTTATACATAGGGATGAAAATTATACGAACACAGGAAATAGTATTGGATATTTGTTGTTGAAATAATAATAATATTATAGTCTAATAATATTATAGCTATTAGATCGTATGTTTGTATAGTCTGTGTAGAATATGAATGTGAGTAAATGAAGAGGGTATGGGTGCAGAGAGGCAATAATGGACAGAGAGAAATGTTTCTTTCTTTTCGTGTGTATTATACAATTTTCCAACCATGTATTTATAGTACAAAATAGGAGCACAAAAACTCTGACTTTTGAGGATAAGGATTAAAGCAATTAATTTCTTCCTTATCCAGTCGGAAATATTGACATCCACCTTGTAGGCGCACACATGCTTTCTAACACTCCCCCTTGGATGTCAAAAAAAATATGCCTCGTTAAAACCTTAGTAGGAAAAAACCCAGTGGAAAAAAATCCTAGTGAAGGAAAAAGAGTACAGTATTCTTGTATCCAGTGCTCCCCCTGATTTGGACAGTATTTTAAATCTCGAAGCCGCCGCATTCCAATTTTCTTCACGAGCTTCTCGAACGTTGCAGTCGGCAATGCCTTGGTAAATAGATCCGCCAAATTATTTTCTGATCGAATTTGTTGTACATCGATTTCACCATTCTTTTCAAGATCATGAGTGTAGAAGAATTTTGGTAAAATATGCTTCGTTCTATCTCATTTGATATAACCCCCTTTCAACTGGGCTATACAAGCCGAATTATCTTCAAATAAAATTGTTGGGGGCATTTGTGGTTCATTGATTAAACCACAACTCTTCAATATATGTTGAGTCATTGACCTCAACCAAACGCATTCTCGACTTGCCTCATGGATTGCTAATATTTCGGCATGATTAGAAGAAGTAGCAGTTAGAGTCTGCTTCATTGACCTCCAAGAGATAGCAGTTCCACCACACGTAAAGATATAGCATGTTTGAGATTTGGCTTTGTGTGGGTCTGATAAATAACCTGCATCGGCATAGCCGATTAACTCATGTCGAGAGTCATTTGGGTAAAATAACCCAAGGTCAACTGTTCCTTGTAGATACTGAAGAATGTGCTTTATGCCCTTCCAATGTCGTTGAGTAGGGCAAGAACTGAATCTTGCGAGTAGATTGACTGCAAACGCGATATCAGGTCGCGTGCTGTTTGCAAGATACATTAACGCACCAATTGCACTTAAATATGGGATTTCTGGGCCAAGTTGCTCTTCATTATCTTCTTTTGGCCTAAATGGATCCTTTGCAGGATCAAGTGCCCGAACGACCATTGGATTATTTAGCGGATGAGCATAATCCATTCGAAATTGCTTTAATACCTTTTGGGTATAAGCTGATTGATGAACAAATATGCCCATTTCCAAATGCTCAATTTGTAGGCCAAGGCAAATTTCGTTTTCCCGAAATCTTTGATTTCAAACTCCTTTTTCAGATATTCGACCGCCTTTTTCAACTCTTCAGGAGTTCCAATTAGATTTAAATCGTCAACATAGACTGCGACGATCACAAATTCTGACCCATTTTTCTTTATAAATACACAAGGGCTGATAGGGTCATTTGTATAGCATTCCTTTATCAAACTTTCACTGAGGCGGTTGTACCACATTCGGCCAAATTGCTTGAGCCCATACAACGATTTTTGCAGTTTGATGGAATAAGTTTCTCTGGATTTTGAGTTGCAAGACTCAGGTAATTTAAACCCTTCAGGTATAAATATCATTTTCCAATGAGCCATATAAATATGCAGTAACAACATCCATCAGCCTCATTTCAAGATTTTCTCGTACTGCTAGATTCATTAAATACCTGAATGTTATTCCATCCATAACTGGGGAATATGTTTCCTCAAAATCAATTCCCGGTCGTTGTGAAAAACCTTGGGCTACAAGCCTTGCTTTATATTTGGCAATTTCATTATTTTCATTTTTTTTCTCAAAAACACCCATCTGTAGCCAACAGGCTTCACATTTTTTGGTGTTTGGACAATAGGGCCGAATACTTTTCGTTTATTCAGTGAATCTAGTCCAGACTGAATCGCATCTTTCCATTTTGGCCAATCATTTCTTTTCCGACATTCTTCAACTGATCTTGGTTCAGGATCCTCGTTATTTTCCATTACATCGAGTGCAACGTTGTATGCAAAAGCATTATCAACGTTTGTTTCTTTTCGGTTCCAACATTTCCCAGTATTGATATAATTGAAAGAAGTTTCAATAACTTCATTTTCTTCTGGGTGAATATTTTCAGGTTCAACCTTTTCGGGGGTTGAATCAATTTCTCCTTCGGGAGTATCATCTGTGATTGATTTATCACCCATATGGATAATTTTCTTCTTTCGTGGATTTTTATCCTTGGAACCCAAAGGCCTACCACGCTTCAGGCGTGCAGTAGGTTCATTTGCACTTGGAATTTGCCCTTCTGGGACATTTATACTGGCTGGTGCATTTGCTGCATCATTTATATATGATTTTGTGACTTTAGCAGCATCATTAAAAGCATCGGGTAATTGATTTGCAATTCCCTGCAAATGCACAATTCTTTGAACTTCAAGTTCGCTTTGCCTTGTACGAGGATCAAGGAAATCAAATGGACTTTGCCAAGATATTTCCTTTTTCAGTTGATCATTTCCTCCCCCTAATGTCGGGAATTGAGTTTCATCAAAATGACAATCTGCAAATCTTGCAGTAAATAAATCACCCGTTTTTGGCTCAAGATATTTAATAATCGAGGGTGATTCATACCCGACATATATGCCCAACCTTCTTTGAGGTCCCATTTTTGTCCGTTGTGGTGGCACAATCGGTACATAAACCGCACACCCAAAAATTCGCAAGTGGGATATATTGGGCTCCTTTCCAAACACAATTTGTGTAGGGGAGTAGCTATGATAGCTTGTCGGCCTTATTTTCACAAGTGCGGCTGCATGCAATATAGCATGTCCCCAAGCAGAAACAGGGAGTTTTGATTTCATTAACAAGGGTCTTGCAATTAATTGCAATCGCTTAATAAATGATTCTGCCAGACCATTTTGCGTGTGCACATGAGGCACATGATGTTCAACAGTAATTCCAATCGACATGCAGAAATCATCAAATGCATGTGATGTATATTCTCCAGCATTATCAAGGCGTATTTTCTTTATCGGATGATCTAGAAACTGTGCTCGCAATTTTATAATTTGTGCAAGTAATCTTGCGAATGCCAAATTGCGAGTTGATAATAAACAAACGTGTGACCAGCGTGATGACGCATCAATTAATACCATAAAGTACTTGAAAGGTCCACACGGTGGATCAATAGGTCCACATATATCGCCTTGAATTCTTTCTAGGAATGTAGGGGATTCAATTCCCACTTTTACTGGAGATGGTCTGGTTATCAATTTCCCTTGTGAACAGGCTGCACATTGAACTCATTTGGGTTCAATATCATTTGCCTTTTCAATGTATGGCCATTTGAATTTTCAATAATTCGCCTCAGCATTACACTGCCAGGATGCCCAAGTCTATCGTGCCAGGTAATAAATTCACTAGTAGCTTTCAAGCCTACTAGGTTATGTATTTCTGCGGCACATATTTTTGTATAGTATAAGCCAGATGAGTAACATGACAATTTTTCATTCACAAATTTTTTGCCATTTTCAATTCGAGTTATCAAAAGATACTCGTGATCTGCCTCTTTTGAAGTTTCAATGTGATATCCATTTTTTCGAATATCATTGAAGCTCAGTAAATTTCTTCGAGCTTTGCGTGAGAACAAGGCATTTTCAATTGCCATTTTTGTCCCTTCAAGGAGAAATATAACAGCTCTACCGGAGCCTTCAATGCATTTTGCATTACCGCTTATAGTTTTCACTGCGGTCTTTTCCAATTTTAAATTAGAGAAATAGCTTTTGCTTTTCAAAATGCTATGCGTTGTTGCACTGTCAATGAGGCAGATATCATCTCCGACTTTTGAATTTCCAGCATCCATTTCTTTACAAGAATATAAGAATGTTATTAAACATCAGCAATATAAATATTATTATTGCAAAAGCATCTTTATATTATACATGGATAATAAAAGGGAAGTACAAGATATCATTATTTATATTAAACAGGAATTATAAAAGACAAGTACAAAATATATATATATATATAGCTATATAATATATTATTTGGTAACAATATCTGGCTCAACAAAATCATCAGCTTCCAGGTGCGTGATATTATCATTTAATATATCATCATAAGTATCATCGTGGGCATTATGGTGTGCTTCAACACCTGGTCTTTCTTTTCGTTTCGAGGCCTGATACAGTTCAACTAAGTGTTTAGCTGTGTGGCATGTTTGAGCCATATGGCCTTTAATTCCACAACGATCACAAATTTCATCATTTTGTTTATGCTTTCTTGCATAATTTCTTTGTTGTGGTTTGTAAGGCCTTCTGGTATCATATCTGCGATTTTGCTCAAATCGAGGCTTATTTCGATAATTATTTTGACGAGATGATTCACCTCTGCCTCGATTGTGATACCGATTTTTGGCCACAATCATCATTTTGATTTTTAAAGTGCCCACGATCACGCACATATTTCGATGATTGAGCCGCGTTCACATCGGGGAACGGTTTTGCACCTGCGGGCCTAGATTCATGATTTCTCAACAACAATAGGCTGTTTTGTTCAGCCAATAATAAGCAGGTGATAAGATCAGAATATCTCTGAAAACCTTTTTGACGGTATGTCTCACTCAATACTGAGTTTTTAGCATGAAACGTAGAATACGTTTTTTTTCAAGCATTTCTGCTTCAGATATCTTTTGCCCATATAATTGCAATTGAGCCATAATTTTGAACACAGCGGAATTATATTCCCGGACTGTTTTGAAGTCCTGAAGTCTCAGGTTTGTCCAGTCATCAAGGGCTTTTGGAAGCACCGTCTTTTTAAGATTATCATATCTTTCTTTCAGCTTTTCCCACAATGCCAGTGGGGATTCCACAGTCACGTACTCCATTTTAAGTGCCTCTTCGATATGATGGCACAAGAAAATCATGGCTTTTGCTTAATTTTGATGGCTGGGATTTTTGCCTTCAGCAATAGTATCTTCCAGACCCATTGAAGTAAGATGCATTTTCACATGTCGGGCCCAGGACATATAATTGCTTCCTTCGACGGTTAAGGGAGCAAATTCCTGCTTTGCAAGGTTAGCCATAATCTTATTGAAAGTTTAGAAATAAGAGATTATACCTCAAATGATAATCTAGACATAGTCTCCTCGTGCTGATAACGTGTTGTTGAAATAATAATAATATTATAGTCTAATAATATTATAGCTATTAGATCGTATGTTTGTATAGTCTGTGTAGAATATGAATGTGAGTAAATGAAGAGGGTATGGGTGCAGAGAGGCAATAATGGACAGAGAGAAATGTTTCTTTCTTTTCGTGTGTATTATACAATTTTCTAACCATGTATTTATAGTACAAAATAGGAGCACAAAAACTCTGACTTTTGAGGATAAGGATTAAAGCAATTAATTTCTTCCTTATCCAGTCGGAAATATTGACATCCACCTTGTAGGCGCACACATGCTTTCTAACAATATTGATATTATCCCATGTTTTTTCTCCAGATTGGGATTGATTAAAGATACTTCTAGTACCGCTTTCCCAATTTGTAAGGAAAATTATGCGTTCCTTGACACTTACTAAAGGAGCCATAACCAACACACTTGAGCTAATTATTATTGGTAGGTTTTTTGTTTTTTTGTTTTTTTTTTTTTTGCGTATTTGGTAGTCCTTTTCTTGAACTTGCCAAAGATCCACCACAATTTCGAGGGGGAAAAAAATACAGAGGTTGATGGGCATGATAATTGATAGGGAGGGCAGAAGTCAAAACCCCAAGGTCCAAGGAGTTGGGCATCGGAGATGTTTGGTAGTTAGCGGATTCGGAGAGAAAACTGTGAGAGAATCTGCTATTTCAATCTACCAGCGCTCGCTCTCAAACTGTGAGAGAAAACTATGAGAGAATTTGCTATTTCAATCTACTAGCATATATGATCGCTCTCAAACTATAACACCCCGGCCCGCTACTCTTTCCAGTGCACTTTGGCCTCGCTCGCGCACATGCTGGGAGACTTCCAGGAGGTCACTCATCCTTAAGATTACTCCACACCAAACACGCTTAACTGTGGAGTTCTTATGAGATGGTCACCAGAAAAGAAAAGTGCACCTTATTGACATGAGTAGATTTTTCAATCCTTTTAAACTATTATTTCATACATTCTCTCGGGTATTACACAAACATCCTAATCTATTACTCCCTCCGTCCCACCTCAAGTGTCTTGTTACTATTGGGCACATGAATTAAGGTAGAATTGATTTGTGAGTATATGATGGAGTCCATATAATTGTTGGAGGGAAAAAATATTTTTATTTATAGAAAAAAAGACATTTGTAATGAAACATCCAAAAATAATAAGTAAGATATTTGTAATGTGAACGAGGGATTATAAAGTGTTGGCGTGTTGCAATCAATTAAGTTATCATCTTTACCGATAAATTAGCTAAGCTGTTGCATTAAAGTTCTAGTTGGAATATAAATGACCAACACTCACTATACCTTAGCATTTGTTTGGATTATATTTCAAATACTTCCTTTTCCTTTAAATGTAACTAGTATGAACCCACCCGAATGGGTGGATGGTACTTCCTCCGTCTCAGTCAAATTGTTACGTTTGACTTTTTGACACTATTCACTGTTTAAGTTTGATTCGAATTTTTATCATAGTTATGTAAGGAAAAACATAGTCAAGTGAGATCTTGTTAGATTCGTCTAATCTTGTAGTTTAAGAATATTAAATTTTTATAATTTTTTATTGTACACAATTTAAGTTATTAACCGTTAAAAATGTGTATTGGCATACGTGTCAGGTAGGTCTGTAACAATTATAATGAGACGGAGGTAGTATATAAGTAAGATATATTAATATATAGAATAGCTTCTATAGTTTGCAAATAAAGATAATAAAATATTGAGATTTAATACTGGTCTGTTAATAAATACGAAATAAGACACATACAAATGTGCTTGAATCTTATAAGAAATAATTATTATTTGCCAAAATATTCCGTCCAAACAATTGTCTATATAATTATTCAGCAACAATTAAACATGAAATATTAATAGTTTAAATTTAGATAATTAACCCTAATAGTTTAAACAATAGTGCATTATTTAAATGCATATAATATAATATTCATCGAGTATTTGGCCCAAATAATGTATTTAAGTTACTGAAAATTACGACATTATACAAATTAATTATCATCACTATTATAGACAATAATTTCTATTGAATGTAGATAATTGGATTAAATTATCATAATTTTTTTTCTTAAAACACAATGTATATAATATTTAGTAATATAACATTTAACCAAATTTTTATATGTATATTTTTTTAATTTATAGTATTTATTAAATTGAATTTTTAAAATTTAAAATAGTAAATTATAATTAAACAAATAATATAATATGAGTTTCTCAAAGCCCAATATTTGTGAAGGCCCAATATTATAATGTATAAAAGAAAACTAAATGCTAGTGTTTATAACATAAAGAAGTTTAATAAAAGTAATTATAATATAGATTTGTGTGGCATTAGCTCTCACCACCCATTTTTTAACGTTTATAGGATGTTCAACAAAAAAAATAAAATAAAAAATACTTCCTTTAAATACTTCCAGGAAGAAAAGACAAGTATCTATGTGTCTGCAGGACTTCCGGTCCCGGGACTGTCTAGCTATTTTGGCATGTGAGAATATCAAATTGGAGGGTCACGTGACCCTCTGTCTGCTTCTTTAATCTCTGGTCGCGGAAGGGTGTCGCGGTCGAGGTCCATTTTGTCGCGGAACCATGTTCCGCGACAAAATTTTGTGCTTGATTTTCCTCTCACAGTCTCGGAATAATTTTTGGGCGCGGAGCAATTTTTTGGGCGCGGAGCACTTTGTCGCGATGTAGCCTTCCGCGACAAAGTGTTAATTTTTCTCTCTCCTCTCATTTCTTTTCTTTCCCTCTTTCCTTTCTCTCTCTCGTTCTTCTTCATTTCTTTCTTCCATTCGTTTCTCTTCTCTCCACAAGTTTCTTTATTCCTCTTCCTGCCTCTACCGATTTCTTCCCTATTTTCTTGTTTCCAGTTTATCTTCTTCTTCTATTTTCTTGCTTCTTCTTCATTTTCTCCTTCTTCTTTGTTCTTTCTTTCAGTTTCTTTCTTTCCAGTTTTCCAATTCTGTTCCGAGATTGGAGGTAGAAGGCGAAGGTGGTGGTGTTGGCGAGATGGGGGTGGTGCTGCAGGGGGCTGCGGTCGGAGGAGGGAAGGAGATGAGGCGGCTGCTGATCGGAGTTGGATGGTTGTGGCCGCCGGCCGGTGGCGGCGGTGAGTGTTGACGACGGAGGAGGTGGAACTTTGGAGGTGAGGGCGGCGGTGCGGCGGCGGATCCGGAGTGAGAAAGGCGGGCGGAGATGGCGAAAAGTGGAGGGGGTGATGGTGGTTGCGGTGGTGCGAGGAGGAAATGGGGGGCGGCTGTGATAATGGAGATGGTGGCCGGAATCTGGAATGGATGGGATGGTGGCACGAGGGCTGTTGTTGGAAAGGACGAAGGGGTGGTGGATGGGCGATGGACTGAAATGGTTGGGCTTCACATTGGATGTTGGACTGGACTGGATTTTGGACTGGACTCACATTACCTGTAATTAATTTAAATTAACAGTAATTAGTGGACCAATTATTTAATTAAGGCAAGAAAATAGAAATAAAACTAAACATAAAGATTAAAAATATATACATCATAATATAAAAATATAAAATATAAAATATAATAAATAAATAATATTTGTTCCACTTGATTATTTGGTTTGTATTCTATTTAATGAATCCGAGTTTCACCGAATAGACAACACTGAACCAAAATTAATCAAGTGTATGGTTTTTAATATTTTTATCATGTTTTTGTGTTTTTTAACATAAATTTAATGAAGATAACAATATTTTTGTATTTTTCAATACCAGCTTATTATTTATACAAACTTGCATATATCTGTCAAATTCAACTGCTTTCTTATTTAAATAAGACCGGAATGCGATCAAATGTCCGTATTAGACACGGAAATAGATTGAAAATAATGGTCAATTTTGGCCATTATCAACATCCTCACATTTAATACTGATCGTCCCCGAGCAGTCAGAGTCAATGTTCCTAAGAACACGGACTCTACATATTCAATCTATTTTCGTGGCTTCAAAAATTTCATTCTTTTAGATTGGGATAAGACAATCGAAAACTACAAGTATTAAATTCTCTTGATTGCAGTGTTTAATAAAATGATATTTCTCACTTAATCAGGCATACAAATCAGTCATTATTGATAATTCTTCATGAATATCATGTTTAGAAAAATTCATTGATTTAATTCTAGAATTAAAGTATGACATGAACCTAATTAAAAGCAGAGCCTCACATATAGTAGAGACGGAAATTTCACTCACTCTCAAAAAGGGGTTTTATCAATGAGCGCTCATAATCAAATTTAATTAAATTATCCCATAAGCTTGCAATTGGACCAACTCGCCACCGGCTCATTTCTTCAAATCGAGATCATGAGGTCTTATTTAAGGGTTATAACGGGGCATACAGTTGTATCATTTGGTAAGAAAGGGAATTATTGGGCTAAGAAGTGGCAAAAATTAATTCTATCATAACTTGGCATATTTATTTAAAATTTATGATCATCAATTTCTTTCTTTCTTTCTTTTGCTTTTCTTTTTATATTGCATGACATTAGACTATGTCTAATTTGCTTTGTCATTTGCAATTTATTTATGTTGAATGGATCTCAACATGTTCATTTTTCTCCTTTTTTTTTGAATCGGTTTATTGAATACCGATTGATTTTTTTTTTTTTTTTTGATGATAAAAAATTTAATGCCTTGATAAAATTCATTCTTGCACACTTGGGTTTGAATTTTTTTGGTCTTTTTAGAAGGCTAGGAATAATATAGAGGGCTCCAAAGAAAAATTAGGCTTAAGGCTCAAAGTTGGTTAATCCTAAAGGGAAAATATTTTTGGGTTTGGAATTCAAACGAAGGCCAAAAATTTTGGTTTTTCTAGGTGCCTCGATCATATGCTCGATTTTTGAAATATGGCATGGTCTTAAATCGGTCCCAATCGCAAGTTCTAGTGTCCTTCAACTAAAATGATTTTCACACATCAAAGAAAAGAATGAGTAAAAATGACTCAAGGCTCAAATCTCACATGGAATGGTTTATTCATGTCATACAATATTCTTAAATTTAATCTTTGAAAAATTCTTACAATCTATTCAATTAAATTCTCAACATGAGGACTTATTACCCAACAAGATGATTGTATCATTAAATTTTTATAGCTCAAAACCTCAAAAATTCATATCATGCATGCCTTCAATTATATTATCCCAATTTAAAAGTTTGAGAATTTAATCATAAACCAAAATCTCATATGCGAACTTAAACAGAGTTATGCATACTTTGCACTGGATTTAAATATAAAATAATAAAAATAAGCAAAAAGAAAAATAACACATTTTTTTTTTCATTTAAGTGAAGAATCAACATCCTCACATTTTGAGCCTTGCTCGAAATGTGAGTAAATCAATTCCTACTTAAACAAATTATCAAAATCAAAATAAAATAAGAGAGGAGGGAGGGAGGGGGAAAATATCTAACTAAAAACTAAGAACACTTCCGATAGCCTTTTTCATCAAACCAATTAAGTATTTGACGATCTTGGCTATGTGTGATCGTTTGGTTCATCGAACAAGGCGATTGTTCGATGCCCAATATTTAGAAGAATTCTGATTTTCATCAAAATTGCTCGATCACATTTTTGGATTTTATAAAATTTAATCCACTATATTTACTTGCATAAATTAGGTTGGATTAATTCTGTTCTTATAAAAGTTATTCCGGATTTTAAATTGCTTTAAATTCCAAGAATACTTTCAATTAATCACAGAATCGATCCAACCGGGAACCTGTTTTGAAGCTTTAATTTTCTTTTTGGTGATTCCACAAATTCCTGCAAAGCAAACACAAAAGAAGTTATCGGGTTTCCTCAAAAATATCAACATCCTCACATTTAGAGTCTTAGTACTCTAAATGTGAGTTAATTGATTAACACCCGAATTATTTAATAATATTCACAAGAGATATAAATATAAATATATGTATACATATAATTTTGACTTGCAGAAATTTAGGTTGGATTAATTCTGTGCTTGTGAAAATTATTCCGGATTTTATATTTCTTTAAATTTCGGATATCCGGATATAATCTTTGGTCAATTACAGAACTAATCCAACCGGGAACCTCTTTAGATGCTCAGTCGGGACAGGGGCGACGGAAAGTGAGATGATGGCCGTGGCTTGTCCGATGGTGGTGAGCAATTGGTAGTTCGAAGATCTGCTGCTCCATTTGTTGTTTCACCAGTGATGAGGGTTTCCTCAGCGCAGTGGTGGTAATGAGGTGGATGGGCGATGGAGCAGATGTGGAGCTTCGTGGTCCAGATGTGGTGGAGATGACAAACACGTGAGTCTCACGTGTTGTGCAATTTACAATTGCCAATTAGTGTAGCTCCACTGCTACACTTCTCCATTTTTCTTTGATTTTTCGTTTAATTAACCTCGATTTTACAATTGGAGAGGTGTAAAATTAAACGAAAGATCAAAGTAGTGTAGCCCCAATGCTACACTTCCACATTTAACTCCTTACACCATTTTCGATGGCTCCATGATTCCTGCAAGACAAAATACCCAATTGGTTAGGTTTTCCCCTCAAATCAACATCCTCACATTTAGAGTCTTAGTACTCTAAATGTTTAATTGATTTGAGGGTACTTCTCTGTTCTGAAATAAATACACTAAACTAACACTAAACTAACTATGAGTAATCAGGAGTGTAATTCTCTTAATAAACGACGCTGCATCCTCCCCGGCAACGGCGCCATGAAACTTTTGACAAATTTCACTAACACGAGTATTTTTCAATAAAAATATATCAGGATTGAATTTATTAAATGAAAGAGTTATGATTCATGGGTAGGGGTTTAAGGACATATTAAGAGTATCACTTTTTATTACTCAGGTGGGGTGCTTTAGTTTCAAGTGGCGTTGCAGTCCTCTCATGTCATGAAACTTTTGACAAGTCTCATGGTACAACCGGGAGAGATTGACCTTCAGCCTGTCACACTGAGGGTCCCCGGCATATGTGCCATGATACTTCTCATGATTTCATGTCATAAGATTACCTACCATGAAGCTTTCGGCAGATTCCCACTACATGAGTATTTTCTGAAAAAACACACTTTTTATTTACTCGTGTTAAGAAACTGTGCCCCCGAAAGCGCACGGAGTCAAAAATTGCAGTATTTATAGTAAGTACCGGATCGTTCACTGGAGGATGTGCGATAGAAGCAGGGCCCACGCCGTTTACTAAGATTTTCCACTCGGTTACTCAATTCAAGTTTGTGATATGACTAACAACTACTTGACAGAATTTAAACTGAGTTATGAAAGCAATTAAAATAAAGCAGACAAAATTATTCTAGAAAGCGAATTAAATTTAATCTAAGAAAGCAATAAAATTAATCTAAGAAAGCGATTAAGATTATTCTAAGAAAGCAGATTTAAAATGAGACAGAAGGGACAGGAAGAAAATAATAAAGATTGGACAATATTCAGATGAAACACAATTAAACTTCCATTTTGTTACACAGATCTTTGTTTGGGATAATTCGTTCAGTTAGCCAATTCTCATGCTCTCTATACCATGTTCCCTTTAACAGACAGGTACTTACAGCAAGAGTTTACATGCTCTTAAGAAAATAAATTCTAAGATACCACAGATGCATAACTACCCTTGCAATGGTATGTTATTTATCTGTGGTGGATAAGCAACACCTGACAAATCATTAGTTGAAGTGTCAAGTACCGCTATCATTCCCCCATGTCACGCCCAAAGATTCTAATTAAGCCCTGAACTATCCCTTAACTCTCAGTCCTAGTAGTAGTTACACAACTCTCAATACAACCGAGTGACCTCTAAAGAAAGCAATTAAAAGAAAGCGGTAAAGAAAGCATTTAAAATCCTATCACTCGGAGGTTTTTGAAAGTCTGACCCTGGTAGTAAAAGAAAGCCCCCAGTCAGAATGACCGGATGTGGATCAAGAATTCCCTATTCTCGGTGAACCGCTCGCAGTGTTCACTTCTCGTCGGGTGGTTATGAGATACAAACTAATGAAACGAACTAATAAATTAGTTCGTTCCGGATGCACTCACTCAGGACTCAAAAATAGGCTTTGGCAGAAGAAGATAGCAGTTGAAAGAATACTCAACCCTACCTTAGAAAATAACCAAGGCCCGAATGTTGTTCCTCTAGTATTATCTGTCACACCTTATCGGAATCCAAGTGGAATCCGACCCAGTGCAATATTTAATACAAGATTTCCAATAAACAACAATTTTGGAAAAATAATCGATGTGAAAATCATTCCCTATCAGGTACTAGACTCTCAATAAGAACACAGACCCTTTCAGTCTAGGTGAGACCTAATCGCTGACTCTGCTTCTAATTTCCCAAAATCAACCCCCAGTCGGAGGTGAATTAGTCATAACTGTCGAATTTATCCCTTACTCAGATCCGGATTTTATAAAGGAATTTTTGTTGGAAATTTATTATGAAACATCTGACTTAAAATCAAGACTCCTGTGTCCAAGGGAGGGATCCCAAAATAATATTGACCACAATATCTACATAATAATATCATGCATAAATTTATAAAGAAGTGTAAAATTAAATTTCCCAAAATATAAGGTGGGTTTAGACAGAAGTTGATACACAGAGATGAAATAGCCGGAGATGAGAAGAATTTTGGCTAAAGAGAGTGCCAGAAATAACTGGGGTGATCTGGACTGCAAACATCTGCTATCCAGTTCCCAATTATTCCAGATGGAAAGATTTTAGACAGCAGAATAATCTTAAATGACAGTGGTCGCTATCATTCAGACCCTTACTGTCTGTGAATCAGAGAAAAACCTACATGTTCTTTCACTGTCTTAATTACTAGATGACATTGACCTATGTCGTCTAATGTTGGCACAGTTTGAGATTCGGGTTTGAAATTAAGATAAAGAAAAGAAAACTGTATCCGGATAGGAGTCAGCTGAGCAGCTATTATAATCCCGGATGGATGAACCGCCAAGGCTTCCACCGGCCACTATCCAGACCATGCAAAATAACAATCTAATAATTAATATACAGACCACGAGCTAGTTATCTGTGTGGGAATACCCGCCAACATTAGTCTGTTATATCTCTTACTAGCTGTTTCACACAACACGGAAAAGACAAAATAAATAAAAGAAAATATTTTTGGGTCATCTTGCATGAGAGACATTGGTTTCTCATGCAAGGTATGGAAATGATTCCATACTTACTCTTCATGTCTAAATAATCACTCATTCCATAATTAATTAATTACAGTCCGGATTATATACTTAGATCATTAGAGTTTAATTATTTTTGTAGAAGAATCTTTTAATGGGAAATTGAACAAAGTTCTTTATATCAAATTAATCATGGGTTGAGATCATTGGATTTCAACCTCAAAATATTAATATAAAGGTTCAATTAATTAATGGAGTGAGATGAAGAATAAAAATTTGGCAAAAAGGTGCCACTTTGTCGCGATGCAGAGTTTGTGTCGCGGAGCGTGGCTCCGCGACAAAGGTTTCGCGACAAAGGGGTGGGAAATAAGAGGAATGGAATTTTGAAAATTAGGGTTTATTTTGTCGCTAAGCAAAAAATTTTGTCGCGGAACATGGTTCCGCGACAGAGAGGCATAGCGACAAAGAGGGTTGAAAATTGGTAAGAACATAATTCCTGGTCGCGGAACAAGGATTTTGTCGCGGTACGTGGTTCCGCGACAAAGGTTCCGCGCCAGAGTCCTCCCAGAATAAAATTACAAGTATTTGGGTCCTTGGTCGCTAATCAAGGATTTTGTCGCGGAACGTGGTTCCGCGACAAGAGTTGCATCGCGACCAAGGGGTTTCAAAATAATGGCAAGGCATAATTTTCTGTCTCGGAATAAGATTTTGTCGCGGAACGTGGTTCCGCGACAAGGGTGCTCCGCGACAAAAGCCATGCAGACAAAATGCAAGAATTTGGTCCTTTGTCGCTAAACATGGGTTTTGTCGCGGAACGTGGTTCCGCGACAAGAGTGTATGGCGACAAAGGGTTTTTAAAATATTTTAAATAAAAAATTTGGCAGCATAACGCCTAATATTGCATTACATGGGTGTGCGTTGTGATCCGTGGGATCACAACGGGAAAATTACATTGCAACCCGTGGGGTTACAATGTGGTGCAATACAATATAGGAGATGCAATTTTTAAATAAAAATGCACAAACACTTTAATAACATCCCTTTCTAGATTTATTATACTAGAACTAAAAATAAAATAAAACAACAACCAAAATAAAAAGAAAAATAACAGCAACTACTAAACTAAAAAGCAAGATAACACACACTGGAACAAAAAGATGAAAAAGATAAACTAGGCTAATAAACCTATCAAGGGATAATATCTAATGATTATGCATTTATTAAAATAAGGAAAGCAATAAAACCTAACTACAATACCAAAACATGGTTCAAAATACACCCATTAATTAAGTGTTTGAAACCCACAAACTACAAAATATAAAACTGGAAAAATAAAAGTGAACACTAGCTACACTTATTTATTACAAAGCATAAATTAAACTAAGCTAAGATCTACTACATGGCATGAAAATAAATTAAACTACATCTACCTACACTAATTTTGGAGAGCACAGTGGTGCCTCCAAAACAGTAAACTAAACTAAAGTGTAGCTAGGTTACTGTTCAAGTGGGTGGGAGGATATATTTATAGAGGTGGAAAATTAGCCCTAGGCCCATTAGGCCCATTGTGTCGCTAAACAATTATGCCTTGTCGCGGAACAAATTCTGCTTCAGGACACACTTTTTAGCTCCAGGATGGCGCCCAGGAGGGGGCGGGACTTGAAGTCCAGGAAGAAAAGACAAGTATCTATGTGTCTGCAGGACTTCCGGTCCCGGGACTGTCTAGCTATTTTGGCATGTGAGAATATCAAATTGGAGGGTCACGTGACCCTCTGTCTGCTTCTTTAATCTCTGGTCGCGGAAGGGTGTCGCGGTCGAGGTCCATTTTGTCGCGGAACCATGTTCCGCGACAAAATTTTGTGCTTGATTTTCCTCTCACAGTCTCGGAATAATTTTTGGGCGCGGAGCAATTTTTTGGGCGCGGAGCACTTTGTCGCGATGTAGCCTTCCGCGACAAAGTGTTAATTTTTCTCTCTCCTCTCATTTCTTTTCTTTCCCTCTTTCCTTTCTCTCTCTCGTTCTTCTTCATTTCTTTCTTCCATTCGTTTCTCTTCTCTCCACAAGTTTCTTTATTCCTCTTCCTGCCTCTACCGATTTCTTCCCTATTTTCTTGTTTCCAGTTTATCTTCTTCTTCTATTTTCTTGCTTCTTCTCCATTTTCTCCTTCTTCTTTGTTCTTTCTTTCAGTTTCTTTCTTTCCAGTTTTCCAATTCTGTTCCGAGATTGGAGGTAGAAGGCGAAGGTGGTGGTGTTGGCGAGATGGGGGTGGTGCTGCAGGGGGCTGCGGTCGGAGGAGGGAAGGAGATGAGGCGGCTGCTGATCGGAGCTGGATGGTTGTGGCCGCCGGCCGGTGGCGGCGGTGAGTGTTGACGACGGAGGAGGTGGAACTTTGGAGGTGAGGGCGGCGGTGCGGCGGCGGATCCGGAGTGAGAAAGGTGGGCGGAGATGGCGAAAAGTGGAGGGGGTGATGGTGGTTGCGGTGGTGCGAGGAGGAAATGGGGGGCAGCTGTGATAATGGAGATGGTGGCCGGAATCTGGAATGGATGGGATGGTGGCACGAGGGCTGTTGTTGGAAAGGACGAAGGGGTGGTGGATGGGCGATGGACTGAAATGGTTGGGCTTCACATTGGATGTTGGACTGGACTGGATTTTGGACTGGACTCACATTACCTGTAATTAATTTAAATTAACAGTAATTAGTGGACCAATTATTTAATTAAGGCAAGAAAATAGAAATAAAACTAAACATAAAGATTAAAAATATATACATCATAATATAAAAATATAAAATATAAAATATAATAAATAAATAATATTTGTTCCACTTGATTATTTGGTTTGTATTCTATTTAATGAATCCGAGTTTCACCGAATAGACAACACTGAACCAAAATTAATCAAGTGTATGGTTTTTAATATTTTTATCATGTTTTTGTGTTTTTTAACATAAATTTAATGAAGATAACAATATTTTTGTATTTTTCAATACCAGCTTATTATTTATACAAACTTGCATATATCTGTCAAATTCAACTGCTTTCTTATTTAAATAAGACCGGAATGCGATCAAATGTCCGTATTAGACACGGAAATAGATTGAAAATAATGGTCAATTTTGGCCATTATCAGATTCATTCCTGGGCGCATGTCTTCCTGGCAAATTCTAGCTCCTGCTCATTTGGAATTGGAGCAAACTTCATTGATAATCTGCCCCAGCCCCGTTTATCAAAAAATAATTCCCTCCGTAGGGGTCTCACTTGGATTAGACCTTCACAAGGATGGTGGAAGATAAACACAGACGGCTCCTCATTTGGGAATCCGGGTCCAGCCGGGATCGGAGGCGTTATTAGAGATGAAGACGCTAGGGTGCTATTTGTCTTGTCTGACAACATCGGTATAGCAGACTCGACGGAGGCAGAACTCATCGCTATAAACCGTGTTTGTATAGCCCTATTACGTGATCAAGGCTTCCCATTACCAAGATTACTATTCGAATGCGATTCTATTAATATTGTAAAATGGTTGGGAGATCCGGGGAGTGTTCCTTGGAGACTTTGGAAGTATGTCGGGCCTATTGTTGCAGTATTGAAATGCGCAGGTGAAGTGAGGTTTCAACATGTTTTACGGGAACGTAACTCTCTTGCCGATCATTGGGCGAAACTCGGGGCATCCGGCGAGGGGCAGCTTGAGGCGTGGTATTGAGTTTAATAAATTCTGGAGGGTTATACCTCTGGGGCACAGTGTTGTGTGTATGTGGTTATGGTGTCTGGGTTGTAATGGTCTGGTTTTGAATTGTAGGAGGGGGTGCTGTCTAAGTGGAGGTACAATAGTGGTGTTATGCGATGGAGGGGGGGTAAGAATTGCCTGGTAGGGGGGCTTGTTGGGTCCTGCTTTGTGATCCCTACAGTGGAAGGAAAACTTTGTAAAGTATATATATAAATATTTCTGCTATAAATTTTAATGCAGGTTTCCAAGAAGCGGGAGCAGGGAATATGAAGTGATGATACTAATGAAGGCTTCCAAGAAGCGGGAGTGGGGAATGTGAAGTGAGGAAACTAATGCTACTGTGACAGAACTGATGCTTCTCCATGCCAGTATGAGCCACCTTTCTTATTGCCCGGTGAGAGCTGAGCCTCTTGTTCCTTATGCATATTTGGTGATCCCATCTTGTCATTCCGGAGTTTGCCTAAACAAACATATTAAGCATGCATGGATTATATCCAGTGTAGGGGCACTCGACCAAACCATCTGTCCTACTCTGATTTTATCCTCCCTCAATTCTTTCTTATCCTTTATCTGGCCTAAATCCCTCCATATCCTTCTCCTCTTCATTTTGTCCTGCTAATCCTAACCTCTTCCTTCTTACCCAAACAGAATGTTTTCATCTGGGAGGTTTAGACTTGTCACATACCCTCTCATGGTTAACCTGTTAATTGATTGAATTTGGGGTTTGGGAATGATAAGATGGTTGGTTGCTAGTGGGTAGTGGGTGGTGAGCTTTAATCAGCACAAAACTCCATATGGCAATATTTTGTTGCTGGTTGTCTCGACTGTTTCAATTTTGGTATAGCCTACCATAAAAAAAAAAAAAAAAAGAAAGAAAGAAAGAAAGAAAATACAGAGAAAAGAGAAGAAAAATCAATATTTATATTAAGGTGGTGCTTTAGTAAGGTGCAGTGGGGCAGGTTCTATTTGGTGTGCTTTTGCAAGGTGTTATTTTTGTTATTGAAATGCTCCATGGGTTATTGATTTGTCATGTACATGCTTTCATGGTTTTCAAAGTGTTTTCCTATACCCTCAGTCTGTTCTACCTTCTGTTTTCCCTATACCCTCAGTCTATCCTACCTTCGTCCCTTCTTAACCCTTCCTGTGTCCCTTGGGTTCCTTTACACTGGATGTGAGTCTTATGCAGGTGTGATATGTTTTTGCTTAGCAAGTCTTTGGGATGGTAATTGGTATCACCATGTCTGAAGGCAGCAGTTTCAGAGTAGAAGGGAATAAGACACTAATGAGATCGTTGCTTTGCTTCCTGCCGTGACTCTGCTGCTGCGTGAGTTTTAGAGTGTCCCCAACAAGTTCTTGAAGTTTCTGCTATGGTTAGAGGATGTCTTTGAATCTTTGAATCTTTCCTCCCATGACTGATGTAGCTTCCTGTTCAATATTGTTGTATTATTTATGAGTCTGCTTGCGGCTGTGACTGGTCAGGGATTCATGGTGATGTTTGCTAATTCTTCGGGTGGGGCTGAAGAGGATTGGCCAGGTCTGATTTGGAAGATTAAGAGGATCAAATTAGATAACAAGTGTGTAGTAGAATTGCTTTTCTTGAAGGCATAGTGTTTTAGGTTTGGATAATGGATGTCGTCTCTTTAGCTACTTGTGCTATGTAATATGCTGTATTCAAACTTGTGGCTTTATATGGAATATGATTTCATTCCCTCAAAAAAAAAAAGGGGGTAAATGAGAGGGATAGAGTGACGGATGGGGAATCAAACCTCCAATTTTAAGTTGGAAGACATAGACTTGGCTGCTTAGGTAAGTTCCATCATCGTCTTTCTTCTAAATTGATCTTTCACATATGTTTTGCCACCAATTTTATTAACTAAAGATTCAAAATTTATATTAAATATATGATTTATTAGTTAATTTTTAGGTAAATACCAGGGTATCCCAGGCCACATTGGGCTCAAGACTAATCCCTCGAGGATCTGCAGGGGCAATTAAGGGCGCCTCTCCCAAAGCAGTTTTTTGCATACACAAGGCTCGAACCCGAGACCTTGCTTAAGCGACTAGAGCCCACATCCACTCAAGCCAACTGCTGTTGGTATTATTAGTTAATTTTGATTTAATTTTTAAAATATAAAATAAAATATTGTCAAGTAAGATATTATTAAATTGGTCTAATATGTAAATTTAGAATATCAAAATTTTATAATTTTTATTTGTATATAATATGGCTTATAATTACATTTAGCACATATTAAAGGGTATTGTTTTTTGTCGTCACCAAGAAAAAAAAAGGTACTGTTTTTGTCCCAACAAACCTGTCATGTTTGACCCGTATACACAATTCTATATAATCTTTTAACTGATTAAATGAATTTAACAACCCCGAACTTAATATTTTTTTTCTTTTCAAATATATGCAACTTATAAAATCAAATCAAAATTGAATAATGAACATTATCAAAAAATCAGACATGTTTTATTTGTTAAGACGTAGAGAATGATATTTAATACTATTTCAACAATAAATTTAATATACCTACCTTTTTCCCATAAAATTTATAGCTCCACTGTTACACACTAACCTTTCTTTATAAGTATTTACAAATCCAAAAAAATTCATTTTTTTATTAAAGAACCAATGTCAGAGAAATTATAGTAGTAATAGCCTATGTCATACACATTATAAAGAAAGAATGATAAAAGGAATAGAACCTCCAATCTTAAAATTGAAAGATATAGACTTGATGGATAAGTTCTCATAAAAGTACAAGTACAGGAGGGAAAAAAAAAAAAAAACTCAAGCGAAATAATTAGGGGTGGGCACGGTTCGGTTACCCTGAGTTTTTGAGATATTTGTATTTATATTTGTAACCGGACTCATCGGTTAACCGGAGGTTCGGTTTCAATTCGATTCAGCAGTTAAACGATTTGGTTCGAATATTTTGTCCAAGCCTATTAAACCTTAGAATCAAATCTTCATTTTCCTAATTCTTAACTTTTTATAGGTTAATTTTTGAGGTTATCACAATATAATAAAAAAATTATATAATTATCGAATTCGGTGGTTCCTTTTAGTGTTACCAAAATTAAATATATTAATATATTTTAAAAAATTTAATCTAGTATCTATTTCAATAATGAGTATTCTTAAGGGCAAAAAATCAATATAGGACATATTTTTTATAATTATCTTTACTTTGTAATATTTATTTTATTATATACTTAGAGAATTAAATAAATAATAGTAGTATATATTATTTTTTTGTGAAATCGTAATATATATTATTGATATACAATTATGTACCATTAAATATGTATAATTTTCACTAGTTGGGCCTTCCCGCCGGATGAAGTTAAAGCTTCCCTTGCTGCGGATGAAGCTGGGCTCTTTTCCCTCGGTTCTGAGTCTCTCTTCTCTACTGTTTTTCATTTTGTTTCCCCCTCTCCTCTCTTGGTTGTATCTTATTTTTTATTGTCTCGTTTGTCCGACGCTTGATGCGTCCATGTTACAAGAAAAAAAAATGTATAATATATACAATATACTCCCTCCGTTTTTTTTTTTAACTTCACATATCCTGCACTGCACGCAATCCAATACACATTTTCAATCATCAATATCTCATATTATATATAAGTAAAAATTATAAAAATTTGATATTCTAAAACTACGCGATTAGACAAATCCAATAACATCTCACTTGACTATGTTTTATCTTATATAACTATGATAAAAAGATGAATCAACGTTACTTAATGAATAGTTTCTACTATTCAAAGGGAGAAGATAAAAAAAACAGAGGGAGTATATATAATTTTTTTAAACACAATAAATATATTCGGTTCGGTTCAATTAATCGGGAAAAAAAATTAAAGTACTTGTATTTATATTTGAACCGGAGTCCTCGGTTAATCAGAAATTTGGTTCGATTTCGATTCGATTATGCAGTTCAGCGAATCAGTTCGAATATTTTGTCCACCCTATAAATAATAACCCAAAAAAGGATCCGGATCCCGAATACACAACGACCCTGATACCCGGACGCGGGACCTCGCAGAAAATATCTCTATGGCATTTCTGTAATTAACCACTCGTCAAGGTCCAAATTGGAAGACCGCTTCAAAAATATCCAGTTTAATTCTCGAATGTTCGTGCAGCTTTTAGTCTATAGACGCCCACAACGCTTCTCCCTCCCCCCCTTCCCCCGTTAGATATTTTTCCCCTTTCTTTTCTCTCCATATAATAATAATAATCATAAATTATGATACTGTAAACCTTCTACAATTTCTGATGGTAATCACTGCAATCGAGCGGTTGTAGAAATCGACTTGAATAAGGAATTTCCAATCGACTGATCGGTGATTGCTGGAAGATTAAAAGAAGCTCTGGTATGGATCGCGAAGGAGGCTCCGATGTCGGATCGTTCTGCTACTACTCCGTTCTAGGGGTTCGCAAGGACGCTTCCTCCACCGAAATTCGCGCCGCATATCGCAAGCTTGCTCTGGTAATTGTTAATCATGTTTGTGATTGATGATTAGAGCCATGTAGTGTTGTTTTCGGTTTGCCGCTGTCTTTGTTTTGAACTTATGATTGTTTGTGTTGGTGAAGAAATGGCATCCGGATCGGTGGGCGAAGAATCCAGCTGCCGCCGGAGATGCCAACCGCCGCTTCCAGAAAATTCAGGAGGCGTATTCAGGTATCAAATTGTTTGCTTCTCTCCTGTTTTCATTTTTCCAATGTTTAAATGGGGAATACTATAGTGATCGGAAATATTTGAAATTTATTCGTTTTTCAGTGTTGTCTGATAAGGGGAAGAGATCAATGTACGACGCCGGGTTTCTCGATCTCTTTGAGGAAGATGAGGTGCGCCCACTTATTCTCAAAAGAATATCTCAGATATTTTCTTCATTTGTGTGATTTGGTATTGCCACGCTTTCTTTTTAGCTTTTCACACTTCCCATTGAAAATGTATATTTTTATACTACAATTATATGGCTAGCTGTGGCAATTACTAATTTACTTTCGCTCCGATTATTGGTGTACATTATGCTTGCGAAGTTGTACCATGAAATATTCAAGAAATTATTTTTATTTTTATCTGGTGGTAGACTGGTAGTTCCGTCGGTGATAGATCTAAATATCTAATTATTACTCTATTTGATTATATGTAAGGTTCATATATTTATTTACTGTGGAATGTTGTTCGCATGTTCATTAGGTTAAGAGCATTATGGATATGGGCATCCATTGAGATCTTTTTGTTTGTTAATCTTAATCATAAGTATGGGATTTAAATTATTGAAGGATTCTTATAGAATATATTTTGAGGTATGCTTTGCGCCTTTGCCTAGCTTTGTGCCTCATGTACCCAAAAAATTAGGTGTAATTTATTGGAAATCTTGAGGCCTTGCATTTATTGGCTCTGATAATAAAGTAGTACTATTTTTTTTTTTTTCATGCGAAAATATTGATTCGGTATGCACCTGTTTTTGAAGTACACGTGTTATATTTATAATCGAGAACTATATTGAACTTGGATTGCGTAGAATTTCATCATGTAAGTATTGCTTCTTTAGAGGGAAAAATATGATGAATGCAACATTTTTTGTTTTGAGTACACATGTCGTATTTAGAATCGAGAATTAAATCCACATTAGGATCTGCATTTATCAAGAATGTTTATTTGTCTTTTGCTAATAATTTTCATATTTATTCTTCACCTGCCTTGATCCAAAATATATAAATGTCAATGTACTATTCAGAAATTCATTATACTCCATAACCCTCGGTTTTAAAGGGAAATATGATACGATAGATGTACCATTTTGGTTTGAGTACCTTTGGCGGCTGTGTATTTAGAAACGAGAACTGAATCTAAATTGGATTTGCATTTACGAAGAATGTTTATTTGTCTTTTGTTAAGAAATTTCTCAGATCTCACTGTGTTGATTTGTTATAATTCGTTATATAAATACTACACATATGGGGTTAAGGGTCGGCAGCTAATCAAAATTGGATTATGTAAAAATTCATTATACTGGGAAAATATGATAAATATACTTGTTTTTTTTGGGTATATGTTGTTGAATCTTCATATAACCCTGGTTTTGGGCTACAAAAAATTGGGAGTTTTGCCAGGTAATTGTCAGGTTTCAGAAATGTATACAAATATAATATATGTAAATATACCTACATGTTTCTTTCAGAGGTATGCATCTTCAAATTAAAAATGAATACTTTTAAATTACTGATATATAAACTTGTAATTGAACTGCCAAGATGCTTTTGCCACATAATTTGTTTGTGCCTATAAAATGTGACTTGTAAAGTTCTCTATTATTAAAATTTTCAGATTTAATGGATACAATGCTGAGATCTTTTATTGCTAATTAACACTTTTGGAATGTTCGACACCACTAATCAGATTATTTCCTCTGGGTTTCGGAGCATATAATTCTATGTAGTTCAATGGACCTTTTGTTTTCAATTATGTTTATCAAAATTATTTTCTCAAGTTATTTTGAACTTTTTAAAAATGTTTTATAATAATAACACCTGAGAATATCTGTGTGTATACATATATAAATGATGAAACTATTTACTCCTTGGTAATTTTGTATCTGTAATTGTGATGGTGAGTTCTGAACTACCAACTTATATGCACACATTGATCTTATGGTAATTAATTCAGCGTCGTTTTCGTGATTATCTTTCTCTTTTAACATAATTAATGACAATAATTTAAGCTAGCAGTATTTGTGGTGTTTTATGATGAATTGAGAGCATTACATGTATCAATAAATTCATATTGCACAATAAAACTGCACCTCAAGCTTATTATCTGAACTACAAATTTGCCCTCCAATCCTTTGGCACAGGGGATGGGGGACTTCCTGCACGATCTAATGAATATGATGGAGCAAAACGCCGGCACTCAGGTATGAAACATTCCAACTACCGTACAATCATATTGGTTTCACTGTGATAAATTTCTCCAACATCATCTAAATGCATATTGGGGAAAAACAATTTGTTCAAACAAGGAAGAGAGCTTAGAGGATCTTCAGAAAACATTTGTGGATTTATTTGGCGAGGATCTAGCAAACATGGCACAGGAGGGCGATGATCCAAAAGCAAGGAAAAGGGCACGCGATGGAGGGAGCAATGCACGGTCCACACCCAAGCGCAGTGGCCACCTGTGAAGTTAGGGGTTGGTTCCGGATGGGGGGAGGGGTGGGGAGATTACTTGGGGCAAGCTGTTGTATTATCATATATTTATTGCCCACCCCATTTTACTTGTATGATGATTCTTGTAGATTAGCCGGTGGGAAAATCAAAGTGTCCATTTTCTGGGGTAGACGTGGTCCGTGAAATAGCGTTTTTATTGGTACTTTTGGTGGTTTCGGAAATGTTATTATTGATGGATGCATTAACTTAATAAATAATAATAAGATGATGACGAACTTTTGGTGGTTCTTTAAATTCCTAATTTCAATTTTCCTAGTGTAATTATGAGAGGGGGGAAGGGGGGATGATATTCGGGGTGCTGAGGTTTATTTGGCGTCCTAATGAGTAATGTGTGAATGGCGAGGCACTTTTTGTGGTTCAGCTCAATGTCTGTGTTTCAAAAGAAGTGGAACGAAATCAATTTTTGAGTCATCAGGTACGTTACTGGATAGATAGATAGATACCCGGATAGGTGCTCGTCTATCCTTTAATAGAAAGAAGCTATTTCTCTTTCCAAGCACAGTAGAGAGAGGAAAAAGAAATAGCACGTTTCCCTTCACTAAATCAATTTTTGAGTCATCAGGTATGTTACTGGATAGATAGATACCCGGATTGGATAGTTTAGAAGGAATAATTTACTACTTGTGCCATTTCTTTGATTGAAATCAACCAAAATTGGGCGTCTGGACTTGTGTGCATGTATTACACCACAAATACTAATATACAGTATAATTTTATTTATTTATTACTATCTATTATTATTATTATTATTATTATTATTATTTTCCTGCTACAACCGGGAGAGGAGGGATTTACGATTCGCCTCAACACATAAAATTGGTCCAGATATACTACTTACTGCTCAAAGTCTTACTCCACCCTTGTGTTGTTGTGTTTGTGTCTCCCACTTGACTATATAGCTAAGCTCAATGTTGAAGGCCGTCTGAATATTCAACAAGATGGGGCTCTGAATGTTGTAGATGATATTCAACCACCACCATTCAGCATGTATTTATAATGTACTTAGACGAGATACCCTGCTCTGCGTAGGCATTACTACTTTCAATGTACAGTACTCCTATCCTATCTTCAACCTGCAGTCTGAGTTGGAATCGGGCCACCATATTGACATGATGGATATATCCGGAATCCATGGCACATACTAATTCACATAGCAGTGCAGTCTGCAGTGTAGCAAGTGAAGATATAACCCCTAGTGACCGACCTAGTCTGGTCCCTGCATATCCTACAAAGCCCAATCATCATGAAATTGGGCCAGGCCCAACAATACCGTTGGAAAACCAACCTGATGCATGCTTTCAGATTAGGGTTTCCTTTTTCTTCCTTCCCTCAAATTCAAAAATTCAAATTCAAATTGGGCAAGTGCATTGCAGTCTGCAGATTTGCAGTGCAGGTCCTCCTCCTCACTCCTCACCTCACCTCCGTAAATATCTGTTGTTGATCCACGTCCCGTTTTCAAGCAATCCCCCCATTTCTATAAACCCCTTTACTCTTATAGTATATCCCCTCTATTCCAATTTTCTCATTCCGCCACTACCCACTACTCCATTCATTTGCCTTCTTCGATTCCTCATTTCCCCGCAAACATGTCGCTCAGGCCTAATTCCCGCGTTGAGGTCCGCCGCAACAGGTACAAGGTCGCTGTCGATGCCGAGGAGGGCCGCCGTCGCAGGGAGGATAATATGGTGGAGATTCGCAAGAACCGTCGCGAGGAGAATCTGCAGAAGAAGCGACGTGAGGGTATGCCGCAGTTTAGTGTTCCCGTTGAATCCACCACCGGCGTCGAGAAAAAGGTTTATATGGGCTTCATCAACTGCTTTCTCCTAGGGCTTATAGTTGGAATTGACCGGTTTCGGTTTTGATTTTCTTGATTGCTAGGGTTTTTGGTTTCCTATTTACTTTTTCTTAGACCATCAATGCAAAAAAAAAAGCGTTAATTATAGTTTGGTGTCTTCGTGTTCATTGAATTAAATGTTGAATAGTTTCTTCTCTTGGATTTGTAAAGAGCAATCGATGCGATATTATAGTTCGCACCCATTGTTTTCATTTTATAGAATGCGCTGGTGCGTTTACCGTTTGCGTTAATTTATTAATTCTTTGAATGGTAGGTTCATTTGGAAAACTTACCGTCAATGGTTGAAAGTATTTGGACTGGCGACGGCAATAGACAGCTTGAGGCAACCACTCAATTTCGCAAACTACTTTCTATAGGTGACAAGCGAATTCTAGGACTTATCATGTTTAGGATTGTTTCTTGATTTTTTCCATGTTTTAAGTTATTGAATTTCGCTTCTGTTTGTGTGTTCCTGTAATGAATTACATAGAGCGCAGTCCACCAATTCAAGAGGTAATTCAGGCTGGTGTTGTTCCCCGGTTTGTTGAATTTCTGATGAGAGAGGACTACCCACAACTCCAGGTTTGATAATATTATCAAAATTTGGTTTGCACTTTCCATTTTACATTCACCTTGTTGATACCATCTTACAGCTTTTGTATGTGAAAACATCTGCAGTTTGAGGCAGCGTGGGCTCTCACAAATATTGCTTCCGGAACTTCTGAGCACACTAAGGTTGTGATTGATCATGGTGCTGTACCAATTTTCGCAAAACTTCTTGGTTCTCCAAGTGATGATGTTCGAGAACAGGTCCGTCCCTGATGAAAGATTAGATTTGTCAGTTTTCATGTTTTCATAAGCATTTTGTACTGGTTGAAACATCTGAAACTGAACTGCCTAATTAGATTTGTTGTATTTTGCTCTTTTAGGCTGTCTGGGCCTTGGGAAATGTGGCTGGTGATTCTCCCAAATGCCGTGATCTTGTACTTAGTCATGGGGCCTTGGGTCCATTGCTTGCTCAGTTGAATGAGCACGCCAAGTTATCCATGCTTAGAAATGCTACTTGGACATTGTCAAATTTTTGCAGAGGCAAGCCACAACCTGCCTTTGAACAGGTTTGTCTTCTCAACCCTGGATATCTAGTTCTCTTTCGTTCACTTGTGTGAAGTCGTCCTTTTAGTACTAATATTCAACTTATTTGTTCATATGGGAAAATTGGATGCTCGTTTCATGTCATATATCTTCTGGGCTATAACCAAGATGTCTATGCATGACATGCTTCAAGATTGTCACTGAGGAAGGCACATGATTGTAATGTTTACGCGATTTGTTTGACATCATCCCTTGACTTAACTATACAGGTTAAGCCTGCTCTTCCTGTTCTTCGACAACTGATACATTCAAGTGATGAAGAAGTTTTAACTGATGCATGTTGGGCTCTCTCTTATCTATCCGATGGCACAAATGACAAAATTCAAGATGTGATAGACTCCGGAGTGTGCCCTCGCCTAGTGGAGTTGTTGCTGTGAGTATTTTTTGCTCTCTGCTTCACTATAAATTATGCCTTGATTTCTTTATTATTTCATTTGGTGAATTTAAAAAAATCATGTGTAATTTTCAGCCATCCATCGCCCTCTGTTCTCATTCCCGCCCTCCGAACTGTTGGAAATATTGTCACTGGAGATGATGAACAAACTCAGGTACTGTTAATTGTGTTCTGCAATTCAGTTTATCACGTGTTTTGTTTTATATATGGTTGTCTCACAAATGTTTTGTTAACATGTGTTATATAGCAAGTAGAAACCGAGATGGTTGTGAATAGTGGAGTAACAAAGGAAGTGTAGAAAATTGAATTCGCTGATGCCAGAAATTGTACGTAAAACTTAAAAGGGTAGTGATCGCCGGTGATTTAAATGGGTATGGAGTGCGTGTAAACTAATTAAAACATAATGTAGGTGTTTTGGGCCCTAGCCAGTAGCCTGCCCAGCTCTTGAAATTTATTATTATTTTATTTATTTCAGGAGTAACTGCAAAGCATATGATTTGATGAACTGTGTTCTCGCATATTCATTCATGCATTTGAAATAACTAAAATTTGAAATGGCATTTGAAATGAAGAGTGTATAACTGTATATGATTTAATAAACCATGCCCCCATATTCATTCATGCCATTTTAAATCAGTAAATTTTGAACTGACATAGTGGCATGTATAATGAAGAGTATATGATTTCATATACCAGCTTCTGCTTATTCATTTATTGAATTGTACTATATACTCAAGTTTTAGTATAGTATTTCTTCATGGCTTTACAATGATTTCACTAGGCTGAAAATTGCTTCAATTTTCTGTAGTGTATCATCAATCACAATTCATTACCCCGCCTTCTCAACCTCTTGAGTGGAAGTTATAAAAAGAGCATTAAGAAGGAAGCTTGCTGGACTATTTCCAACATCACAGCTGGAAACCGCGAGCAAATTCAGGTGAATTTTCTCACTGTGTTTCTGCAAAATGCTAATTTTTTTTACAGCTAATCTTATGACTGTCCTCCTCCAGTCTGTCATTGATGCCCAACTTATTGGTCCGCTTGTTGAATTGCTTCTCAATGGGGAATTTGATGTCAAGAAGGAGGCTGCATGGGCTATCTCAAATGCAACATCTGGTGGCACTCACGAACAAATCAAGTAATGACATGAAAAGAAAGAACACTTGCTCTCTTCCAATCTAATACTGAAAATGTGCTCCTCTTTTCTTGTCCCTACAGGTACCTTGTCAGCCAACAAGCCATAAAGCCTCTTTGTGATTTGCTTGTGTGCCCTGACCCAAGAATTGTCACAGTCTGCCTGGAAGGACTTGAAAACATTCTCAAGGTTGGGGAAGCTGAGAAGAATCTAGGCCGCACAGCGGATGTCAATCTCTATGCCCAAATGATTGATGATGCTGAAGGGCTTGAGAAAATTGAGAACCTGCAGAGCCATGACAACAATGATATCTATGAGAAGGCAGTGAAGATTTTGGAGACGCACTGGTTGGAAGAAGATGACGAGACAGCACCACCTGGGGACCAGCAGGGCTTCCAGTTCGGAGGGGGAGATGTGAATGTCCCATCAGGTGGATTCAGCTTCAAATAAATAAAAAAAGAAAAGGTTAGTTTGCTTTTCTAACCTTATATGGACAGTTGAAAAAGGAGAGTTAAGAATGATCACACATCTTGTTTGCATTGGTAGGGAAATATATTGCAATTATTGTTGATGGGTATTTATTCCCATTTTTCCTGTTGAATCAATTTGTACGAGTTTTTAGAAAAAAATTGGCTGATGTTGGCTTGATGATTTTGGGATTGAGATGCTGTCTTGGACTCTTCATTTTCATAATATGATTAAAAGAGTTTTTTCGGGTCGTCTTATGAGTGTGTACAATTTTTTTATTTTTTTTTATTTTTGTGACGGATGCAGACTTATTTACCCCAACTAGTTTCGGTTTCAAGCAAATAATGATTATCGGAATTCAATTTTAAAACTTGTTTCTTATGAATTTACTCAGTATTATTTAGGGTTTGAGCTAGCTATTGTGATTTGTGAATGTAAAAATTGCTTTGGAATAGATGCTTCTAAACCCAATACATGAGGTTTAAGAAATTCCCTTGGTTTACCAAGATTGAGTAAAAATTATCAAAAATATCTTTGGTTCACCCAAAAAGGTTTTAGTTCAAACTGTGTTTTGTTTCAAAAAATTTAAAGTTTAGTTTTAGGTTTTGGTCTTGTTATTTGTGTAAGTAATTCGAATGAATTCAACGAGATGGGTGATTGATTAACAATTTACTAGTATTTATGAAAACATATCCATAGATGATATACGTACATACACATTCATGATAAAAATAATCAATATTAAATTCGTACATCCTAAATACTTACATCCTAAATTATTCCTCAATTTAAATTCAAAAAATTTGGAACAACGTAAGCTCATAAATTTGGCAGTCCATCGTTGGAATCGAACCGGGTGTGATACTCTGTACTTTGAGGAAAGAGGCAACAGGACCATAGCTATTAGCCCCCCTGTGACTGAAAAATGGAGAATAAACTCTTAAACTTTATACACTTGATAAAAGACACAAAAGAAAATCTAACTTCAAATTGACTCGAAATAAATTTAAAATTTTTGAACTTTAATGATTGATCTAACAAAGCTCGAGTCTTTCGCCGGGTGAAACATTTGTCCAAAATCATCTCCAATCAAATCCCAAACAGATATACCAACCAAAATAGCAGCTGAAACAAAAACAGGCACAGACATTGGCCACAATTGTGAAACCAGGGAGAGCTTTAATCAGAATCTGATGATTCATCACATTCAGGATTCAACTTTGATGCCATATTTGACAGTGCCTCCACCAGGTCTTCCACATCATCATTTCCAAATCCCCAGCTTCTAAGTAGTCCTGCCCCCAGGGCTCCTCGTGCAATGCCAAGTTTTCGAAGGTTTCCCAATTGGTTCTCCAGAAATGGTAGGACAGCATTGCTGGAACGTAGTCTTGCTGCCATGGGGATGGAGTGGACTTCAAGTGGTGATCCCTTTGATGAAGAGCCGGAAATGGGGGAGTCCAGGAGCTCACCATTCCTGCCAACAAGGTTCCTGAAGATTGAAGGGAAAGGTAATGGTATTGGAAGAGGACACTGAGCCACGGACAAATGGGAGAATTTGGGCCTTTCTTCTGAATTCGAATAAGCAGCCTGTACAACATCCTGGACTTCAGAAACAGATGCCCTTTTGCTTCCTGCATGTCACATGTGATCTAAAGAGTAAGGGGCGGCCTTAATTATTTGATAACTGACATAAGAATTTATTTAATTTATTTATTCTTTCACAATATCAGGCATAAAGGGTGGGTGCGTACGCTACCTCACATGGTAACACAACTATTTCAAAATAAAAAGTTTACATATATCGGGTTTTGTTTTCATTTTTAGTTCCGATGAAACAGTTGTAACCGATAAGCCCCCTTTGGTAATACATTCATTACATATTAGTCTCTTCAGGGAATTTTGCGACAGGCTCTGAAGTTTGTCAGATGAACATCATAGTACGATTTATCAAACTTAAGAATCAAAAAAATGTGTAATGCCTCACATATTGACCCAAAAAGGTTACATGAGGATGTATTGACAGATGGATATGAAGCATATTTATTGATAAGAGGGACCTAACATGTGATGATCATGCATTTGGCTGTTCTGCTACGGAATTGAGTACGAAATGAGAAGATTCTATGTACCGACTCAAGTCCATCTATCAACTAAAGCTGTCCTGTATATTGTCTTTCTAAGATGTTGAAGCTAATATTTCATTTTCATTATCCATTATATGGTATAATGTTTAATAGAAGGCCTATAATTATAATCTTGTTGATATATCATCAATCAGCACTGTACATGACACATACTCCCTCCGTCCCATTTTAACCTGTCTTGTTTCATTTCTGCACACAATCCAATGTGCATTTTCAATCGTTAATATCTCAAAATATATACAATAAAAAATTATGTAAAATATATATTCTAAAACTAAAGGATTTTATGATTCTAATAAGACCCAACTCGACTATTTTTTTCAAATATATACTTGCAATGACGTTGAGTCAAAGTTAAACAATGAACAGTGTCAATCAAGACAACTAAATTGGGATGGAGGGAGTAATAGTTTACTTTTAACGATCCGGTATCTTGGAGATGTTCAAGGGTCAGAAATGACACCAAAAGCGTTTGCCTGATGAGTGCTATATAATAGAAGGCAAATTTTTGGGGGGATCTATTTTCAAACTCAAGCCTCTCTTAGAATTAGAGGACAGCATCTTCAAAACAATATATATATATACAGGAATAGTAAAGCGAATATAATGTTAAACTTTACCAGATTCGAAGACTCCATGAATGGTCATAGATTCCAAAGCATGGATGTCCATGACATCCTCTGCTATTTCTCGACAGAGTGGGTGCAAATGATTCAGATACTGCTGAACTTGGACAGCTGTTCAATGATATAATAATTAAGTAAAGGGCAGCCAAATGAAGGGAAGTAAGATCTTGACTCTATGGTACCTGTTAAAGCTGGAGCAGGCATTGCAGCGTCCAAAGCAGCAACGATGTTTTGCCGTCCCCGACCACCTAACATTTGCACAAAGTCATTGACGCTCAGTGCACCACATGTGTGGCTCACCTGTGCACTGGGCCCAAGTGATTCCATTCTGAAAGGGAGGCTGATGGAGTGTATTGCGGATGCATAAACTGCACTAGTGTGGTATGGCTTTTGGTCTTCCAAATGGAGATGCTTTGATAATTTACCTTTTCAATAGAAGATATGAAGTTAGCAAATTGCTGCAAGTATAACCGAGGCACAAAGTGAGATGAACTGGCTATATTGCAAGCGTAATTTGAGTTTATGTTTTAAAGACATTATTAAACTGACAATGTGGAGATAAGGATGTATATGGTCTTCAACAGTAGTAGAAAAAACCTAGAACTAGGAAAGAACAAATAGGAACTACATAAGGATGATTATGTAAGTATGCTGTTCAAAGAGAACATAATGGAGATGCTTTGGTAATTTAGCTTCTCAAGAGAAGTTAGCAGGTTGCTGTGAGTATAAGCGAGGCAGGAAGTGAGACAAACTAGTTATTGGAAAAAAACAAAAAACGCAAGAGAAGTCCAAAATCCACAAGGTAAGAGGCTAAGAGCATTAAGGAATTCCAATGTCAATGCTTCCAAAATAAATCAGAGCATCAATTGTCAAATATACAGACCAGTTCTTGTAACATAACAACAGGGGTCTCTTACTGCCATAAGATTTAGTTTGAGAGTGAAGTTGGAAGAGATTATATCGGGGAAACATGGGTTCATCCTTCCAATATAAGTGTTAGCTACCCTATTCCAGCTGTCCTATGTTCCAACAGAGAAACAATCAGCAAAATAAGAAAGATAATCTTGGGGCATGATCAAATGCTTACTTGTACTTGGGGATGGCAAACCAACTGGGACAATCAATTTACTGAATCCTGATAGCTTAGAAAATGAGACTGCATCATGAAGTTTTTGGTGTACTGTCTGTTTGCGGATTCTGGAGTCCATGCAAGTGTTCGGACTACGTACAGAGTATAATAAGATTGGAATATTTGGGTACTCATCTGCAATATTCTCGAGGAATTCCCCTCCTAAACCAGCGAAGCCTCCAGAATCATCAACAATAAATTGAATCCCCTGTGAAAATCAATGTTGAAATTCAAAAGCCTACTTATTACCAGCTAAACCCTTATCCAACTTGGTGGGGTTGGCATTTCTAACCATTGGACAGGAACAAAAATAAAAAGAAAGATAGACGAAGAAGAACAGCATAGAATAAAATACACAGAGAATAATATAAATCAATATTATACAATACATTCTACATAATGATTGTTGAGCCACAGTTCCTATGCCAATCAGAAGAGGATCATCTCTCCAGGGACATAAACTTATGCATCAAATGATTCATTTTTTGAAAAGTTTATGGGCCCGTTTGGATTGGCTTTTAAAAAAAGCAGAAGCCAAAAGCAGAAGCAGAAGTGAAAGCCAAAAGCAGCTTTTTCTCAAAAGTGTGTTTGGATATGTAAAAGTGAAAAGTGCTTTTGAAATGTGTAAATTACCAAAAATGATATGCTATTTATATATAATAGTATATATTTATAGTGTAATTAAAATAAATTAATAGGGGCCTTTATGACTCTGCACACATTACTAGGTGCTTTTGGCTTCTGCTTTTCGGAGAAGCACCCTTGGGCTGCTTCTCCCAAAAGCACTTTTGCAGCTTTTCGAGGTGCTTTTGCTTTTTCTAAAAAGCTAAAACAAACACTCTTTTTTCTTCAAAAGTGCTTTTGACAGAAGCAAAAGCCAAAAGCACTTGAAAAAAAGCCATTCCAAACAGGCTCTATACCAATTATTACTAAGTGTTTTGAGAAAAGGGAATTTTCCATCAAATGCAAACTGTGTCAAACTCCAATGACATATCAATCACATACACGGTCCAACAGCAAACATACTTTTTCTAGCCAACACCAACTTTTGAGCACAAACTCCAGCATTTCTGACTGAGGCCTACACTACAGCTGCTGAAGCATATCATACACAACCCCTTGCAAGCATGGATTGAAATGGGACACTTGATGGATTAAGAGCAAAAATAAGTAGAGAAAGAGAAAGAAGATTGCATGAGATTTAAAGAATGGAAGTCTACTTGAAAGCTAAATAGATGAAGAGAAGGAAAAACCATGTTGGAATCCAATAAGACGTTCAGAAGCATCATCAAACTTGCACTGTGCTCAAAATAATATTATGTATTCCAATTAAAACTTTGTTTCATCAATCGTCGCAGTACATCTGCCATATGTAGTACGATAGACTCTAGGAATTTATATGACATCACAAATAAACTAAATGCAATTTCAACCCCCACCACAATACCCCAAATGAATAGTGTCAATTTTCTTATTTCCAACACAATTTATATTCAGATTGTGAACTAGTATGTTCAAACGTCATCTATATGGGGAGGGCTAATAGGGCAGACATCATAATATGCAACACATGGGGTTAAATCTCCCCCAAGGAAATAACAAGTCTCAAACAGACACCAATTATAATGGTTCCCTAGTAACCTGGAAAAGTATTCAGTTATAATCCATGTATAGTACCTGAGGAAGGTCACATTCTTCAACAAAAAATCTAAGTCTCTCATTAATTACTTCTGCGTGCATACCCACTGAAAATGCCTCTTTTCCAATTCCATAATTGTTAAAATCTTTGCTGTCCATCCACAATCCACTTAATTCATACAAACTCTGAGGGTGATAATGAACTTTTGAGAAGTCTGTCCAATATTGAACTTCATTTTCCAGACATTGAACGATCTCTTCATCATGAATTTGAGTATGGGAACTGTTGTTACTGCTGCCGTATCCTCCTGAGCTGCTGGCACTTTCACTTTCTTCCAAGTACAAACTTTGCAAGAACAAATTCTTCTTTATGGGTTGAGATTTTTGAAATGTCACAGGACCTGTCCTACACATTTATCTGACGATACTTAATTCAGGTAATGAATGCAAAACCAGGCAGCATTCCAATTGAATACAATACATTGACAGAAAACACAAAGATAATTAAAGATGAAGAAAGAGCTAATGCTTAAATTCAATATTTCAAAGGGATCAGAAACATAAAACAGACAGAGCTCTCCAATTGTAAGGGCTGTCTCAAAATTCACCACTCTCACATGAAATAATGTCAGAACCAAGGGCACAGTTCTTTTGCATTTACCATAGTGCAACAAACAATAAGAAACTATTACATGCAGTATATGATTGTTCGACCCATGACCTCTGAGAGAAGTGTGGACAAAGGATGGATAGGAAAAAAGAGGTAAAACATGATCCCTTCAGCCTAGGTCCCTCACATAATACATGGGCAAACAATAGAACCAAAAAAATCTCATATAAGATCACATAATAAAAGCTGGAGCAGTGACCACGGCGAAAGCTGTTAGTGTAAGTGAAAATTGAAATAGCTGACAACCAATGTCAGCAAATGGCAAAACAATTGAGCAAAATAAAAAACTAGAGAATTCAGGAATCATTATACATTGACTAATACTTACACTACATCTACATGCAACAAAATAAAAAGTAAAAACTAAATATTGTGAATGAAATTTGAAACCGCACCATGTGGTATTATCTGCTGACGTTTCGGAAGACTCGTTGTACAAAGTTCCACGCGAACTCACTGATCCTAGGGATCCTGTAGAACACCATGCATCAGCATGCTTTAAGGCCTAAAAGAGAATTTCATGCAAACTGTAATTGTATTTTCAAGTCTTTCTTTCATCAACTTATGTCCTACAGTACTCAAAGTACTCAATTTGGTGATGAGGAAGTAAAGATAGAAAGAGTGTACGAACAAAATACACAATCATGAATCTGCTTGAACCACTAATAAAAAATGTACAACAACACACCAAATTATTAGTCTTTCCCTGGAATGACAAATTCCGAAGTTGGTATATCTATTTCTAGCAGTTAAGTACTTTAAATAGGTCATAAGCAAAAAACAGATGTAACAGGAGAAATTTGATTAACAATTCTCGACAATAGCATGATCTTGTACCTTGAAGGCCGACTGAAACCAGGCGTGGGGTGTAGGTAGGATTACCCTGGACATAATAAAAATACAAGAAGAAAATTCAAGTTATCACAGACAACCAATGTGAAATGAGAGGTGTATAACTATGTCTACGGAGGTACAGTCGAAAACAATGAGTGACCTGCTGAGTTTCGCCAGCACGATAAAGGACATCCATGTTAAGGCCATGGCTTCTGAATACCTCATCACTCTCAGGGCTTTCAGCCAATCCAAGCAACTCATCCTTGAATAAATTAAACCATCGTTAAACCCACAAAAAAAAGGAAACTACTTTAACCGGAGAGGGGGTTCCATTGGCATTGAGGGCTTACCTGGAAATTCCAGAAATGAGAGCCGCAGAAATTGGCATAGTTTCCGAGTTGGATGGTGACAATCTCCTTCATAATCTGACTCCTGGAAGAAATTGATTTCTCCTCCTATGAAGACTGAGGGTGCGGAGACGAGGGTTTTTGCGGGTTGCTGGCGGGCGCCTCTACTGCCTCGTGGGTTTTGCTTGCGAACGATGGTGTCCGTTCAGTTGACGCTGAGGAGACGAGACTACTTTCACTCTTATCAGTCTTCTGTTCTAAAATAAACCTTCACGCATTCAATTGATTGAGCTTTTGGAATCCAACCCCAACCTAAACCCTTGATCTAAAATTAGATTATACTACGATTTTTTTATTTATCAGATAAATATTACTCCAAAAAATGGCACCAAGTCACCAACATCACCAATTGAGTAGAGCCAGGGAATGTAATGACTTTAATTCCATAACTTACCATCGAATCTAGTTAGTCCGAGGAATATTGATGGTTCATGTAAGATCGATACTATCAAGAATGACACAGTCAAGTTATTTTGAGGGATCATGAACATCTAATTGTTTGTGTCTTCAATTTGATGAGATAATTAATTTGGGATAGCTGGACAATCCTTTTTCGGTTTTTTTTCTGTGGATAAGGAGGAGGGCCAGAGGTTATTTTAGCTCCGACAATCACAATCCTTTAATTCAAAAATAGTGTAAAATAAAAATACATCAGTTTTCCGTGTTGAAGGTGCTGTTTCAAGAGCCACACGAGGGATGAGCACTTAGTCCAAGTGGTTAAGTCCCTTAACTTCCAACCTCCTTGACTTCCAACGGAAGGTTGGAGGTTCGATTCGAACCGGCCCCCTATCCCTCCCCTTTATTCCCCTTTGTAATTGTGTGGCATGGGCTCTCACCACCCCTTTCCCAGGCCTTCAATGGCCACATGAGGTCGAAATGTAGAGTCCATATTTACCCAACTCATAAAATAGCGTAATACTCTCTCCGTTTTTTTTTTTAACTTCTCCACTTCTTCACTGCACGCAATCCAATACAAGTTTTTAATCATTAATAACTAAAATTATATATAAGTAAAAATTGTAAAAAATTGATGTTTAAAACTACGCGATTAGACGAATCCAACAAAATCTCAATTGACTATGTTTTATATTACACAATTGTGCTAAAATGTTGAATCAAAGTTACTTAATGAATAGTGTCAACTATTCAAATGGTGAAGATATAAAAAAACGGAGGGAGTAAGTAGTATGTAAATCAATCAAGAATATTGAACAATTACATCATTTTAATCTGGAGATGAGGACTTAGCCCAAGTAGTTAAGTCCCTCGACTTCCAAGGGAAGGGAAGGTTGGAGCTTGATTCCCCATCCGAACTCTATCCCTCCCTTTTATTCCCTTTGTAATTTGTGTGTCATGAACTCCCACCATCCGTTTCCTAGCCTAGCCTGTATAGATTGTTAAAAAAAAAAATTAAAAAAAAAAAAATCTTATTTTTATGGTTTCCTTGCGAGGAACCTAAAGCCCAAGTACACTATATAATTGCTTAATCTGCTCCCAATGAAATTGAAAAAACTGCACCTCTTCTAACTGAAAATCACAAGTTAGATTCAGCTCAACTCAAATACCCCAAACCAAACCCAAATAATCAAATTTAAAACACAATCCACTCCACAGCAAATAGTCCCACAGTCTGCAACAAACACCTATAAAAGGACCATCACTTTCAAATCATACACCAAAACAAGAAAAAGATTCTCTCGTGACCGATGAGATGAAAGCACTCCATACAGATGACCTTTTGCATCAATGCCAAATATTGTCCCATTTCAACAATGATTCAGATACATGATGAACCCAACAGCCGTGCATTCTAAGCATTTTTATCAACGGTGCTACAAAATCCTACCTGGGAAAAATGAATCAATATCGTGCAGTCTTCCTCCACAGACTATACAGACGTCTTGGAATCAATTCATATTGCCGAGGAGTCGCATTTGCACATATTTGTGTAAATGTGTGTGTACGTGTGTGTGTGTGTGTGTACATATATGCATACATACTCCCATTGATGGTTGAAAATTATAAAGAGGGAAGACTGCAATTTACACCTGTACGATGAATTGGAACATCTGATAATATGCGAGTCTGTCTGAAGCTTGTTATGGTTCCGAGGAGGCCAAGACTGTAGGAAAGTATGAATGATAACGCTATATCGATCTTAGAAGAGTATTGTCTTTAAAATTAGGAGAACGAGCATAACGAAGCACATAATGATGAGAACCGTGGCGCACATGACCATACCACCTTGTTTTTGGTTTCTCTCTGCCTGCAAATTAATATTCGTTACAAACAAAAGAAAACATGAATGATCCAAACAAGATGTAGGTTGAGAATGGTCATAGGGCTGTAGGTGATAAAGAAAAGGAGGACCTTCTCAAGCTGTTTGAGGCCCTCTTCCACTGATGCTCCAACATTTGTAATATTGTAATCTATCCTGTCAACAATTGTCCCCTGCTTGGCAGCATAAAATTAGTTAAATGTTCAATCTATTAAACCAGGAGCCATTTGAAGATGGTGTTCATCTCACCTGATCGATCACCAAAACTGACAAATCCTTCATAATTTGTGCGAGCTCATTGACTGATTCAACAACCTGAAAGCCACAAAACAGGTTAAAAAGCAGTGATAAATCTGCTTGCAAGATAAGTCATTAACTTGGCCATTCACCTGTTGAATTTCTCTCTCCCTTTCAGCAGTGAAAGCCTCGCTTTTCTTTAATTTGGCCATTTGATGATCATTGAAACCCTAAAATATCATAATTTATTTAAGGTTAAACTAACGGCACAATATAACACTAGGGCAGGTGAAATATAAATATGTCAGTGAGCCGGATGCATTCTCTTTGGGATGAATTTTGAAAGCATAAAAATCCCGGTTAGAAGTCACCCTTTGTGCGTACAGTTATTTAGCCAAAAAATGGAACTGTGGGTGAAATTTATTTTGTGACCAAAGAAGCTAAATCTAGTACCATGTCATCAAATTCATCGTCCTCCCGCTTAGAACTCTTTCCGTTTAAGTTCATCTCCAAGTCAATACCATCTGGACCCTACAAAAAGTGGCAAGGCATTAGGTTCAAGGTAATAAGTAAATTTAGTGTATTATGAAATGTCCAGGCAAGCAGCTGCTCAATCATGAAAATGGCAATCCTAAGCAGTTCATTATGTGAAGCTTCTCAAATTATCACATGCAATACAAGTGAAAGTATGAATTAGGTTATCTAAAACCAAAAAAAAAAATGTCATACGTGTAAGTGGTTAAACATGATGAAATTTTCCTTCACAGAAAAGGTACCTCTTTCTGCTGCCGTAATCGTTTCAGGTATGTCGATTGTTTTTTGCGTAGTTCCATTGAGAGGGACTGAAGGTCTGTAGCTAGAGAGCGCTGTCAAAATATATATATATATATATATATATATATATATATATATATATAGCATGAAATAAGCATAATCATGCAGACATAGTTATCCCACGGAAATAAGAAATAACTCTTAACTGAATAAAATACAATAAGATTGATCATACTACAAAGTCAAGCAACACACAAAGTCTGAAACAGGGTAACCGGAAGAATTTCTTGTCAAGGCTTTCAAGTTGAACATAATCATTTTATCCAGAACAAACAAGTGATAAGAAAACCCACAATTTGCCTTCTCTTTTGCCCACATTGACAAATATGATTATCCAGACAAATTCTGGTATGTAGTCTTAGACATTGGAGGATAAGTTATCACAGCCTGTTTGGGGAGATAAAGAATTAAGAAAGAGTTCACCCAATTGTACCTGAACATTTTTTCTGATATTCGAATCTTCCGAAGGACCAGAAGATGAGAATCGCTGTAATCCTCTTTCAGACCTTTTCAAAAGATCAGTTATCTCTTGAGTAAGAGTCTCTATCCGGCGTTGATCTTCTTTACCATCCCCAAATGATGGCATTAAAGCTTTGGCATGAGCCTTCGCTAATTCGGTCATTTTCCCCCTCGCACGTTGTATATTACCTGCTATTTCTTCAGACACATCCACCCAAGCTGGTGGGAGGCCTACTGCAACTGTACCCCTACTGTAGAGGGAAAAATCATCACAACCCTGTATAACAATTTATGCATTGGACTACAAGTAAAATACATTTATTAATAGAGCACAGTGATATAGGAGCTAGATATCAATAAACCATAATGAGCATACATCATACACACAATGTCGTTTTTATTCTGCGGAGAGAAAAACAATAATAAAAAAATAAAATAAAACAATCTCGTTCTGAGTAACATGGAGAACCATTCTACTATTATGTCATTACAAACCTTTACATGAACTATAACTTGATAGAGAGAGAAATAAAGAGTGAAATATCTAATTTCCATAAGATTAACTTACCAATGAAAAAGTATGAAATGCTTGTTAAAACAATCTACCTTTTTCCCCCTTTTTTGTTGTATTTCATAATTTTATCACTTGAGAGACACACCTGTAACATCATTCGTTCGACTGTAATTAAAGTTATCCTTTATATGTGCGTGCATACTCTAATATTCTCACATGGCAACATCTTTATGCTCTAAAAACTAATCATTTTCTAACATGCTATAACATTATCTAACAATATTCCTTTGCCATATAATACTGTACGTCTAAAAATGATAAAACAATTTACATATATATATATATATATATATATATAAGTTACACTAAAATAATATATTTATCTGAGTCCACATAAGAATTAAAAAAAATATCACATGAAACTTACAAGCATAGGCTCTGATTCCCTCAAATTACATATAGCCTATAGATGCATATGTTGACACAGATGCGTATTAAGTACTCCTATATAAGATCATAATCACAAAGCAATTCATGCATCAGCAATCTCAACCAAGCCAATTGAAATTTTTCCACCTGAACCCAAAAGAATGGTGCTATAACATTAGTATTTCACAACAAAATGCCTATCCACACTAAATAGTGAATATCACACCCTCCCTGCTTTTTCAGCCCATTACTTTCAAACAAATCATAGCACCCATACACATCATATTCCACTTAAGATAAAGTTAACAACTTAAGTCCCGGAAGATGGCATCTGAATATTGAACCTCAATATTAAGTAACAAATGAAACAATCCATACTACACTACGTTATGTAATTAAAATTACAAAGAAATAAACTTCCAGTGTCTCTCCATATACAGCTATAACCTCTACATGTTCTCATTTTTTATTTACTAAAACAAGAAATCATCAAACTGTATGGCAAGGCGTCATTCACTAAGACGCAGAAATGTGAAAGCCTAGTCTCCGACCTCGTTCGATTGTTAGCCTCTCAGGGCAACTTTACACTGATAAGAAGTTAATAAGATCCTCTCAGGGCAACTTTACACTATAAGACTCATCAGAATCAAATGGGGCCTCAAATTGCTCAGGAAGGAATAGACTCAGTACATTGTCAAAGACAAACATTCTAGAACAGCCCAAGTCGCATACATCTCTTCAAGGCTGAAGAGCTTTAATCCGTAACCATGAAATTGGCATATAGTACTACTATTACTTAACAACAATGGCATTTATGCAAAAGCCCTCAGGTAGTTTCATAATCGAAACTGCCATTGAAAATTAACCAAACTGTAAGACAAGCATGCGGTCTAAAAATCACTGATCACGCAGCAGGAATCACACATTCTTCTATTGAATCCACAAGCCCATCACATTTTCCTCAAAACCATCAAGAAAATCGAATCGGAGCTGAATTCACAGAATCGAAAGCAACTAATCAGAGGACACAATGCAAAAGAAAACTCTCTTCCCCAAAACATCCCAAACCATTCAAATTGCTTATCCCTCACCTTGAAGTTCCCGGATCTTCAGTGCTTAAGGGCGTGTACGATCGATTCGGATTAAGCAACGACGTCGTCGACAGCTCGATCACCGGGCCCCTCCCGCCGCCGCCGCCACCAGCGGTGGAAGGCGACGGTAACCTAACACTCTTCAACGCATCCCTATACTTCCGATACAAAATCGTCCGGTTCCTCGTCGCCATTAATCGAAAGAAACGGGGACAATCTGGAGAAGAATTCCCCCCAACGGATGGAGAAAAACCAGACGGAGAGAATCGAATCGAGAAATTGACGTTGAATTCAGGACAGATCCAGGAAGGAATCGAGGAGCAGAGAGGAGGAGGAGGTAGGTAATCGCGTGAGATGAGCGGGTCGGATCGATCCGGAAATCGGGAAGTGGATCGGGTCAAAAAACGCGGTCGTGAAGGGTGTCCAGACTCGTACTCCAATAACGATGAACAGCAGAAAAGCCGGGTGTTTTAGGTCGGGCGATCAACCGGAGGCTGAGCTCCAGATACCGTTTACCTGAAACTTGTTTTTGTTCACAGATTGGGTTTTAAACACGGTAACTCATGTACTAGTATTCTGTAGGTGTGTAATTGTTTTTGTTCACAGATTGGGTTTCTTGTCTTGCACCTTCTTTGGTGGCATCCTCCTGATGTCTGTAATTACTATTCTCGGTAGTACTTCCTCCGTTGTTCTCACTCAAATATTTGCCCCATTTGGTTTTCGGCATTATCCATCCATATACTTTGATTTTGATTTAAAGTTTTTTTTATTTTAGATATACAAATTAAAATATAGTCAATAGAGATCGTCCCTATTTGGTTTTGGGCACCATATACCGAATTATTAATAATTTAAAATGTGAATTGAACTGTATGCTCAGTGGGTCTGTAGCAAATATTTGAGAACGGGGAAGTAGTGGGCCCAAAATATTTGGTGGGATTGAAATGTTGTCTCTGGAAGTAGAAATTTTCATTTAGTAGTATTAAGAGGGTGTTTGGATAAGCTGCAAGAAAATAGATTATCTGCTTATTGCGTTTCCAAAACGCAAATAATCAGTTTAACCGCTAAAAAAAGGTGATGCAAACCTGATTATTTGCGTTTTGAAAACGCAATAATCAAATAATCTATTTTATATCGCTAATCCAAACACCCTCTAAGCTGACAGAGCTGACAGGGCAATTTTATTAAAATTATAGTATTACAAAAAATTATAATAATATTAAAGTTATTTAATCATATAATTTTAAAATATATATAATTTATATGAATTTTACTTGTAGATCTTAATTTTAAAAAATTAATAAAAAAAACTTGTACATATATTTCAAACATGTCTCCGTAAACCTTTGCCGACACATGGATGTTAATATTTATTTAAAAAAACATGTCTCCCTAATATTTTAGTAATAATTTTTTTTAGTGTTAAATTTTAGGTGAATACCAAGGTATTCCGGGCCACATTGGACCCAAGACTAATCCCGCGAATATATACAATGGCAATTAAGGGCGTCTTTCTCAAAGCAGTTTTTTGTATACACAAGGCTCGAACCCGAGCTTTTTAGTGTTAAATTGAGGTCGGTTTTAAATTTTTATTAAACAATATTAAAATCTTTTCCTAAAAAATTAAAAGCTCATTCGGTGGAATATTTTTTTGCGAAACAGCCAATACAGCCTATGAAATCCTTGGGTGGAATGTTAATTGTGGAAAAGAAAGAAAAAAGAAAGACTCGTTTATAATATGAAGTTTAGAATAAATTTTGGAGCAGCAATTTCTTAAAGTAAATAAAAAATATTGTATTTCCATATTACTTTTAATTTTAATCTTAATTCAATAAGATTAAATAAAAATTAAATCCCTTAATTTTATATTATTATTATTATTACTATTATATTTTATTCATAATATTCAAACGTTTTCCGTTAAGGATTGTCTTGGTGGATGCTGCAGGGGCTCGTTACCTCAGGCCCTGAGGATTGTCTTGGTGTTTTTCTGTTTCAAGTTTTTTCCTCCTCCTCTAGTGTAGCTTTCTGTTTTTGGTCTCCTTTTTTCATTTGGTGATTATGTTTGTGTTGTCTTTTGCTGGCCTCTTGGCTTTCCCAAAAAAAAAAAAAAAATTAAGTTAATATTACTTTTGAGCCTCAAATATTCTTGATATATCCCTTGGTTTACCAAAAAAAAAACACTGTTAATGCACATGATTATATTTAAAAATGCAAAATTGAAAGTAGTTTTAGTGAATGTAAGTATATTGCTTGTTAAATCTCCCTGGAGCCTGGAGGAGGGGCCACCAGTGAAATGGTACTCTATCTACCCAATTTATGTTGGGGATGGAAGATGGATTTTATATACTTTATGACTTTTAATGAGTAAGTTGCAGGTTGACAACACAGTAGTTGGACAAAAATTGTGGGAGGGATGGATTATTCATTCATTCATCTTTTGGTGGATGACATTATTCAATGTGATCATCCACCAAACAAGAGTGTCCTCAGTTTTATTCTACTACAGTCTACAATTACATACCACAAAAGTGACAAAATTTGTAATGTGTATACATTATTATTGTGTGCACACGCAGAGATATAGTACTATTATATATCATATCCCCTCTTTTGAATATCAAAGAAGTAGAGGGTATGAACAAATGCATTCCCTACAAAGATACTGCAATCAATGGTGTTTCTGTGTATGTAATACTTCTCTATTTATATAATATCGGATGCTCATCTATATATAAACAAGAAGAGTACATATACTCCTTGTGTTACACCAAAATTAGATATATATATATATATATATATATATATATATATGCATTGAATTCTTTCAACTGTGCATACATTTAAAGAGGATAACAAGCTATGGGGATGATAATGTCATTGCCTCATTGGCCATTCCTATTTTTGCATATAATACCCTGTTGTTCATTTTCCCTTTCGAAAATTAGATATATGTAAAATAACAAGACATGGAGTACTTACTACTAGATAGACAGAATTGAAAGTGGCATCACATTCCTAACTCACCCGCAGGCCGCAGTCCTCTCCAGTTTAACAATCATTCTAATTTCTAACATTTTAATATTTACTCATTCATATACCAAACAAATTTAAAAAAAAATGTAAATAATCAGAGATTCTCATTTGTTGCACTTTTTTTTCTTCTTTTCTCTTTTTTCCAATGGATCTGGAAAACTTTATAACAATCAAGCCAGAAAAGCAGAGCCAGACAGCCAGTTGGGAGCTAGAGGCCGTTCAAAAAGTCGATGTCAAACCCAAAAAGAGGGAAAAATAGACAACCAGATAAATAATCCAATTTTGTGTTCCACAGCCTCCAAAAAACTGTTTTACCAAACATGAATATATTCAAAACCAAATAAAGCACATGCACACAACACATGACTAAATATCATCATTCAAAGAACTCTTAACAACACAAAATTAAAAATTGAAGAAAGAAATCATACAATCTCATATACTATGGAAGTGAAAAATGACTAATGAGCAACTCAAAATATTAAGTTATAAACCATTTGTTGCAAAGCACATTCAATCATCAAGAAATGGCAGCAACAACCACCACCCAGAACAGATGACTGAGCTTACTGTGGAAACTAAGAAATTTCTAGTCTAACAAAAAGGGGTATACCTTCTCAGGTGAGCAAGACATATAAAGGAATGTTGAGCAGGGATGCAAACTCGCTCCTTGTACAGAAAATCTAAGCTGTGGGCTACAAAGGGGTTTGTGTGGACAATATTTCCCTAACAACATTCCTGACGAACCAGTCAAAACAAGAAGGGCATTGGCCTGCAATTGGGGAGGTATTTGGGTTTGCTGATCTGTTGGAGTGATTGCACATTAAGGGTTGCGTTCGTACTGGGTGCACCTCATTTGAACGGTGCTGAAAACCACATGCAGCTAGAATGGTGTGTGTAGAGATCCTTGCAATGTGTTTGAAGGTAATGTAGCCTGCATGCAACAAATCAAAATATTCATTGTAAGGAAGAATCAATCACCATATAATGAGACTAGAAGTAGCATAGTTGTAAAAACACGCTGGAATTTGATACTTAGATTTCACAATACACATAATGAAACCTAATGCTTGAACCTAGTTGAGGTAGTTGGCAAATATTTTGGTTCAAAGGGGTGGTCACTGCCTGTCTACATACATTAAGAAAAATATAGACTTTGTGAATGCTTCTCTCAAGAACTGCACAAACAAAATTTGGCATACCTAAGCCTGAATTTCTGGACAAGCTTTTTAAGTGACTCCTAACCATGGATTGCACTTTTGCCTTTTCTAGAGAAGAACGGCTCACCTCTCTAAATTGATACGGAAATACGGTAGAATCTGTCCCAGAGTTTGATACGCCATTGCAAGGATGGAGTGGCTGATGGCCCAACCCTTGTGTGTTGCTTGGGTTGGTTCCAGCTATGTTGGTTTGAGACAATCCACTGAAAGAGCGACCTGTTGATGTAGAAGCTTCATGGGGAAGCGCTTGCCCCCTAAAACTGTTCAACACAGGAGAATGGATGCCCCTATGATACCATGGAGGAGTGGTACTGGTATAGTTTAGTAACCTTCCAGGGAGATACATATTGTGTGGTGGCAAGGGCACAGGGGCTGTGTGCAGAGGTAAAGCTACTCCATCACGACAAATTTGGGAACCATAGAGACTAACCCCAAGATCTGGAGTGACATTATCACTCCTGCCCAATTGCCTAGCCCTGTCATTAAGGAGCTGATGAATCTGACGCTGTATTCTCCGTCTGTCATGTACTGTAATAACCCCTGATCCGGATGCTGGTGGCATGTCTGGAAAATCCCCAGTAGAAGTTCTAGTAGATGGGGAGTGCCCGGTTGCTTGAGTCAATGATGTTTCTGGTATGTATAGTTCATTGAGATCAAAAATTTCCCGAACGGAACCAACAGGAGATGACCCTAGAGGAAAATTGTTATTCGATCCACAAGTGAGGGTAGGATTTGAAGCTTGAGTATTGGAAGCGAGAGCCGAAGGCTTGCATCCATCACAATACCAATTCCCTTCTGGCACTTCATGTCCGAGACCAACACAATAAGTGTGCGCCGGTGAATCACAGATATCACAAAGAAGCATAAGTGCATCATCTCCTCCTTGATGACACTCAGTACAGAGAACATTTTCATATGGATCAATGTAGGCCCTAAGCTCTTCCTCTGTAGGTTGATAGACCTGTGGAGTAATACTATTAGTGAAGAGAAGAAAAACAGCACAGAAATATTTCACAGGACATTTTAACCGCATACCTGATCACGCTCAGGAACTTGGATAACTGCATCCCTTAAAGAATGTCCACCATCTGCTCGTGTAATCCTACTGATGGTCAAAAACCTTTGCTTGCAAAGTGGGCAACGGGACTCCACCTTTGACCACTCCATGATGCAAGCAAAACAAAAGTAATGACTGCAGCAATTTAATATTCCCCTAATAGTTCTCTTCCCCTCAGTGGAGAGACAGATACCGCATACCTGCTTCCCTACTTCAATCTTCAGATCTGCCACTTTGTCTTTGCCCTTCTTTCCTTCATGCTTTCTTTGTGAAAGGCCACTTTCTTCCTCTTCAATCATCTTCACAGAACTTGCACTCAGCAGATCAGTGGCCAAGTCTTTGCAGAATTCACTAGCTTCTCTAATTTGTTCTCTCTCTTCTTCGGACATGGTATACTCGTAATCAGGCTGTCCTAAACTGCCTAAGTCAGAATCAGAACAGGAATTTGATTGCCTTCTCCCCCACATTCTTTCGTTGGTTTTTCTCCTCTTACAACCAGTAGGGTTGTCATCAGCAAAGTCCTTGTTTTGGAATCTGCCTTTTCTCCTTGAAGCTTTACGTTTTGTTGGTTTACTTTTCTTGGTTCTCTTCAAAGCTTGCACATTCCTCTTCCTCTTTATCCCTTTGGTAATCCGAGTTTCTTGCACCCTCAACTTATCCATCTTATTCTTCTTGGAGATGGGCACCTCTTCTTCTTCATCCACACCATCAACCTCATCTGGTGTGAATTCCACGTCATTGTCATTGTCATCACCAGGATATTCATACTCACTATCTTGCATTTCTTCTCGATAGGACACTTTGGCTTTCTTTCTGGGCTCCTTGTTGTAACATTCCACATACTTTTCGGTAGAAGAAGCATGAGTTGTTTTCCTTCTAGGTTTTCCATCACAAAAGTCATCATCTTCTTCTTCTGCATAAACCCAAATGTCATCATCATCCTTGTCCTTGTATGATGGTGTGCGTTTCTTATTTTTCTTAGCCACAACAAAATCATCTTCTTCATAATCATCATCTTCTTCGTCATAGTAAGTTTTCTTCTTTCTTCTTTTCACAACCCCATTTTTCTTAGCCCCTCGCAAACTCTGTTGCGCCGTGCGTCTTCCAGCCTTTTTTGTCTCTTTTCTCACAACCTCGTCATCATCTTCCTCCTCAAATCCTCCAAAACTCTCTTCTGATTCCTCTTCAGCAAAAGAACAATCTTCATCCTCTGACTCCTCATCTTCTCCAACTATATAATCTTCATCCGACTCTTCTGCGCCCCTTTTCCCCATACCAACCTTATCGGTCACCTTGTACTCACTCTCAAAAATGCCCTCCCTTGCCATCTGAGCATGCACACACAAATGCAGGGAAAAAGCAATCAATAACTAAAAATCAAGTGATTCAAGCTAATTGCAAGATCAAATGGCATCAAAAACGAATTTATATCATTCCATGTCTCATTTCTTTCTAATATAAGCATTTTTAAATTATGAACATGGTCAAATTCTAACAGTCCGTTTTCTTCCGAGCCTCATCAATGCCACAATTTGGAAAGACTGAAAGAGCAACTTGATAACTAATTTCCATATCAATTACACCAAATATTGGAGTGAATTTGATCTCACATTTAATTGGAATATCAGAATACGTTTCCCCACAATTCCTTCAAAGTCCAAAATCCCAACGCATAAAACCGTATCATCAATATCTCATCATTTCTCATTTCCATACTTGCTCCCAGACAAGTTATTTAGGATATAAACAGAAAAAATAATAAAAAAAAAAAAAATGCAAGGGAAACTAAGTAAATTAGCCGCCAAAAATGTTTTACCAGAGAACTCCCAAATATAAAACGCCCAGACCCACCAAAACGTTGATCTGACTTTTACTATAAATCAAGAATCCCAAAATAAACCCTAGATCGTGATTAAACCACAACCCTACAGCTCCAATTTTCAGCAGCTCAACAAAATTTCAATCAGAAATATCAAAATCCAATCTGCACGACACTTCTAACGACAGATTAACCCAGAATTTTGAGTTGACAAAAAAAAAATCAAAATTAAAACCCTAGATCGTGATTGCAGTACAACCCTACAGTTCCAATCTTAAAGCAGCTCAACAAAAACTCAATCAAAACATCCAAATTCAATCAGGTACACCAGTTCTAACCCCCAATCAACCAAAAACTTAAGCTGGCCAACAAAATTTCCCAACTTCTACAAAAAATTTCAGCTCAAGAAACACGTAAACGAACAATTTGCACAAAATTGTACAAATCCCTTCCCCTTCAACCAACCGCCGGAAAACCATTGAAAAACTGAACACCACAAAATCAAACAACCAAAACCAGAAAACATACAACGAACCTGTAAAAATTGAATATCAAGCAAAACGGAGCTGAATTCCGGAGTTGGAACAACAAAACCCAACTTCTCCTGCGAATTCACTGCTCTATCGCTTTCCTTTTTTTTTTTTTTTTTTTTTTCCTTTTCTTTTTTCCTCCTGTCCAATGCATAAATAAACTACCGTCCCAATAATGCAAATTCTAAGAAAGAAAAAAACATAAAAACATTAGAAATAACAGACACGTTACATACTTTGGAGGGTTAAAATGGGTAAGTAATCGGTGGTCGCAATGACGAGAATGCCCCTAGTGAATAGTGATTGGCTATTTTTGGCAAATGGATTGGAATTGTCCAAGTATTGCCTTGTTGGCTGCCAATATGCACCACCCAGCATTTCCACTTTTTTTTTTGGATGAAGTTCATATATTAAAGTCCTTTTATAGTTTTAAGTTGTATATTGTGGGGAATGAATCGTAATCATTATTATCAAGTCTAATATAAATCGTTGTCGCTGTAGGATAAAATTCTTATTCTTATTATTATTTAATTATATTTTGTATATAAATCTAATAAATTATAATGTTGTTTCAAATTTGGATTTATTTTATATGCAAAAAAAAATTTGGATTTATTTTGGGGCGTGGCGTCTAAATATATTCCAAATTGTTATGTAAACTATAACTTATAAGCCTATAGCTTTGTGTGTTGACGGAGCATAGAAACGAAGACAAGATATATATAAAGAAAAGAGAGTAAAGATCGGACAATGTGTAATTAGAAGTTGGTAATGGATGGGAGAGAGAACTGGTGATTGAAGTATATTTTTTCTACTTTGTAGAATGAAAGTACAAGCATATATATAGACATTAAAAGTGTCGTGACTAGCAAAACACAAATTGACTTTGTCTACTATAAAAGCCTACACGTCTACATGCATTGTATCTTGTTTCCTTAATACATAAGGAATGACATCCACATCCATATCCATTCATTTGTACGTTGTGATGCATGTATATAATACTCCCTCTTGGATGTCTTCTATACAAAGAATATGCCTCGTTAAAACCTTACTTGGAAAAAACCCTATGGGAAAAAAAAATCCAAGTTAGGAAAAAGAGTACATGATTCTTGTATGTTTACTTCTCCCTCTGATCGAAACATTAGTTGAGATTCTTTAGTTGGCGCATTCCTATACTTCTCACCAACTTCTCGAATGTTGCTGTTGGTAATGTCTTGGTAAACAAATCTGCAAGATTATCAGCTGAACGGATTTGTTGCACATCTATTTCACCATTTTTCTGCAAATCATGAGTAAAAAATAATTTTGGTGAAATATGTTTTGTTCTATCTCCTTTTATATAACCCCCTTTCAATTGCGCTATACAAGCCGCATTATCTTCATATAAAGTAATTGGAGGGTTTTTATTTTCGGACGATAACCCACAATTCATTTCTATATAGTTAGTCATGGATCTAATCCAAACACACTCTCGACTAGCTTCATGCATTGCTATGATTTCAGCATGATTTGATGAGGTGGCTGTCAATGTTTGTTTCGTGGATCTCCACGATATTGCAGTACCACCACATGTAATTAAATAGCCAGTCTGTGACTTAGCTTTATGTGGATCTGATAAGTATCCAGCATCTGCATAGCCGATTAATTCATGTCGAGAATTGTATGAATAAAATAGACCCATGTCAATCGTCCCTTGAAGATAGCGGAATAAATGTTTTATTCCTTTCCAATGTCGTTCAGTAGGAGATGAACTAAATCTCGCTAATAAATTTACTGCAAATGATATATCTGGTCTAGTGCAGTTTGCGAGATACATTAGTGCTCCTATGTCACTTAAATATGGGACCTGTGGCCCAAGTATTTCTTCATTCTCCTCTTTTGGTCTAAATGGATCTCTTTTAGGATCAAGTGACCTTACAACCATTGGATTACTTAATGGATGTGCTTTGTCCATATAAAATCGTTTTAAGACCTTTTGGGTATAGGCCTTTTGATGGACAAGAATTCCATTCTCTAAATATTCAATTTGTAAACCAAGACACTTTCTTGTTTTTCCGAAATCTTTGATTTCGAATTCTCTTTTGAGATATTCAACAGCAATTTGAATCTCTTCAGGGGATCCGACTAGATTGATATCATCAACATATACTGCAATGATAACAAATCTTGACCCATTTTTCTTTATAAAAATGCATGGGCATATTGGATCATTTATATAACCTTTTTGAAGTAAGCATTCGCTTAATCGGTTATACCACATTCTCCCAGATTGTTTAAGCCCATATAGGGATCTTTGTAATTTGATGGAATACATCTTTTTTGGGTTTGCTTCATATGCCTGTGGCATTTTGAGCCCTTCTGGAACTTTCATATAGATATCAGTATCTAATGTTCCATATAAATAAGCAGTAACGACGTCTGTGAGTCGCATTTCAAGTTTTTCATGTACTGCTAAACAGATAAGATATCTGAATGTAATTCCATCCATTACTGGGGAATAAGTTTCATCATAGTCAAAACCCGGTCTTTGTGAGAACCCTTGGGCAACTAATCTCGCTTTGTATCTTACAACTTCATTCTCATTGTTTCTTTTTCGTAGAAAAACCCATCTGTATCCAACTGGCTTTATATTTTCAGGTGTTTTAACAATCGGTCCAAACACATTTCTTTTAGCCAGGGAATCCAATTCTGATTGGATTGCATCTTTCCATTTGAGCCAATCATGTCTTTTCCGACATTCGTCAACCGAATTTGGTTCAAAATCCTCATCATCATTCATAATTTCAAGTGCTACATTATATGAAAATGCAATATCAATAGATGTTTCTTCTCGATTCCAAACATTTCTATTTGTGACAAAATTTATAGATATTTCATCATTTTGGTGATTTTGCTCTTCAAGAGTCAAGTCCCCGCAGGGCTCAGTTTTGTCACTTTTGATACTATGTATCTTATCAATATCATTATTCAATCCTCTTTTCTTTCGAGGATTTTTATCTTTGGAACCGAGAGGTCTACCACGCTTTAAGCGTGCATCAGACTCATCTTTAGCACTGATAATGTGTTCCTTTGGAACATCAATTTTGACTGGAACATTTGCTGCCGGTATATGAGATTTGGTAACCCTTTTAGAGTCACATAATGCATCGGGCAGTTCGTTTGCAATTTGTTGCAACTGTACAATTCTTTGTACTTCGATTTCACAGTCTTTTGAACGAGGATCAAGGAAATCCAACGGGATTTTCCAATTTATATTCTTTTTCGGTTGATCCTTTTCTCCCCCTAATGTCGGGAAATGTGATTCATCAAAATGACAATCAGCATATCTTGCTGTAAATGAATCCCCTGTTAATGGTTCAAGATAACGTATTATCGAGGGTGATTCATATCCGACATATATTCCCAATCTTCGTTGGGGTCCCATTTTGGTGCGTTGGGGTGGTGCTATTGGGACATATACTGCGCAACCAAATATTCTCAAATGGGATACATTGGGTTCATGCCCAAATGTTAATTGTAATGGGGAGTATCTATGATAACTTGTCGGTCTTAATCGCACCAACATTGCTGCATGCATTATAGCATGTCCCCAAGCTGAAACTGGCAACCCGGATTTCATTAATAATGGTCTAGCGATCAACTGCAATCGTTTAATAAATGATTCAGCTAGTCCATTTTGTGTATGCACATGGGCTACAGGATGTTCGATGGCTATGCCTATCGATATACAATATTCATCAAATGTCCGGGATGAATATTCACCAGCGTTATCCAAACGGATACTTTTAATTGTATAATCAGGGAACTGTGCTCTTAATCGTATGATTTGAGCTAGTAATTTCGCAAACACATGGTTGCGTGAGGACAATAATGTCACGTGGGACCATCTGGTTGAAGCATCAAGCAACACCATAAAGTATCTGAATGGCCCACAATGTGGATCTATAGGTCCACATATATCACCCTGAATTCTTTCAAGAAAACTAGGGGATTCAGTTCCCACTTTTTCTGGTGAATGTTTTACAATCAGTTTCCCTTGGGAGCAAGCAACACATATATAATCATTGTGATGCTGCATTTTTTGTCCCTTTAATGAATGGCCATGGGAATTTGTAAGGATCCGCCTCATCATTGTACATCCAGGATGACCTAGGCGATCATGCCAAATCATATATTCATTGGGAACAATAGACCTATGGTCTGCCAGGTGATAATTTTCAATATTGTTTATCCTTGTATAATATATTCCAGAGGATAAACATGGCAATTTTTCCAACACTTGTTTTATACCAGAAATGGTATTTATAATCAGCAGATATTCATTACCTTTTGCTGTCAAGGTCTCGATATGATATCCATTTTCTCGAATATCTTTAAAACTCAACAAATTTCTTCGAGACTTGGGAGATAAGAGTGCATCTTTCACAATCAATTTTGTCCCCTTGGGGAGCTGAAGGTTGGCTATGCCAGAGCCGTCTATTATATTTGCACTTCCACTTATAGTGTTGATATTTTTATCTCCCATTTTCAAGTATGAAAAATATTGCTTATCATTTAATATCGTGTGCGTAGAAGCACTGTCTATCAGACATATTTCATTATCACCAATTTGCAATCCCATTCTGGCATTTTTTGAAAAAGAAAATAACATTTATCAGTAACAAAATGATAATTCATACAATACTTAGCAAAATACAAAAGGTACAGTAATACACACTACAGCGGTATAATAAAACTCAAAAGGTACAATAAAACTAAAACTGCTATGCAGTGTCATTGAAGAAGTCTGCAACATCAAACTCTGGCTCTATGAGCAGATCATCGTTAGTGGCCTCAGTTGCATTCACAATAGCATTACTTGTAGTGGCAATGTCCTCAGGATTTTGTTCAGCAAAGTTTGTTTCAACCTGCTTGTTCTTTCCTTTCAACGAGTCCTGGTACAACTTTACCCAATGACCTGCTGTGCGGCATATTTGGGACCAGTGACCCTCCATACCACAACGGTGGCATTTTTCTTCAACTTTTGCTTTGCCTTTATCATTGTAATCTTTTGAGGCACTGCTTTGATTGCTATTGTATGGCTTTCTTTCAGAATTCTGGTTACGTGGATATGGTTCTGGCCTTATATAGACATTACTTCTTTCACGCCCATTTCCACGACCACGACCACGACTATGTCGTCGGCCCCGCCCACGAGGCCCAGCACGGCCACGTCCACGACCCTGATTCGATGATTCTGTGAAATTCATCTCAGGATATGCAGCACTTCCTGTCGGTCTGGACTCATGATTTTTCATCAATAACTCATTATTTTTCTCAGCCAGTAGTAAACAAGTAATCAGTTCAGAGTATTCTGTGAATCCCTTTTCTCTGTACTGCTGCTGTAACAGTAAATTTGTGGCATGAAAAGTAGAGAATGTCTTCTCTAGCATATCATTTTCTGTTATTTTTTCGCCACATAATTTCAGCTGTGCTGTAATTCTGAACATGGCTGAATTAAAATCATTTATGGACTTATAGTCCTGCAGCCTTAACTGTTGCCATTCATGTCGGGCACTCGGGAGATTGATCAATATCAAATGATCATATCTTTTCTTTAAATTCTCCCATAGATCCTGTGGATCTTTTACCGTCAAATACTCTAATTTCAATCCTTCATCAAGATGATGTCGGAGAAAAATCATAGCTTTGGCACGGTCTTGGCCTGTGGCCGTATTCTCTTTCAATATAGTCATTTCAAGACCCATAGACTCCAGATGGATTTCGACATCCATTCTCCAGGATAAGTAGTTATTCCCGGACCTCTCCAGTGGCATGAATTCCTGTTTTGTCAGATTAGTCATATTTGTATTGAAAATAGTAGCAGTATACTTAACAGGATTTTCTTGTGGTTTTAGAAAATTTCGTCAGCACCCCGGTATGAATTGGGTTTTCAGGAAAAACTCGAACGGAACTCTGGTAGGAATGGAAAAATCCAACAGCACTCGGGCAGAACTTCGGTAGGGATGGCTTACTCCAAGCGGTCGTGCTGATAACGTGTTATGTAAACTATAACTTATAAGCCTATAGCTTTGTGTGTTGACGGAGCATAGAAACGAAGACAAGATATATATAAAGAAAAGAGAGTAAAGATCGGACAATGTGTAATTAGAAGTTGGTAATGGATGGGAGAGAGAACTGGTGATTGAAGTATATTTTTTCTACTTTGTAGAATGAAAGTACAAGCATATATATAGACATTAAAAGTGTCGTGACTAGCAAAACACAAATTGACTTTGTCTACTATAAAAGCCTACACGTCTACATGCATTGTATCTTGTTTCCTTAATACATAAGGAATGACATCCACATCCATATCCATTCATTTGTACGTAGTGATGCATGTATATAATAAATTTCGAATTCTCATCTCGTATTCTATCATTTATCCATCTTTTTATTTTTTGATAAATATTGATTCTCACTACAAATGTATGTGGAAATCCACCACACAAATCAAAAAAATAAAAAAGAAAGATTATAACCATAAAATTGGAAATCGGAGAACACAATCACTAACTCAAATCCTCGTTCTCCTATCATTTATCTATCTAAAAATTATTTTTTCTAGAAAAAAATTACATAATGAAAACCGTCGCAAATAAATAAAAAACTGACCCTAAAAAAAATAAAGAAAGTAAACAAATGGTATCGTTGTACTTTACATACACATGCCAAAAAAAAAAACAAATGGTATCGTCGTATAAAGTTGACCGAGCATGACCGATTTTTATTACAAGTGATCATGCCAAATAAACACAAATACTAGTAATAGAGACGTTATAGTATGTAGGAATTTGGAGGGTTAAGAACGGTAGGTAATGTGAGCTGCAATTACAAGAATGCCCCTCGTAATTTGCTATTTTTGGACACTGGCTTGGAGTTGTCCAAGTATTGCCTCGTTGGCTGCCAAAATGCTTACTCTGCATTTCGGCTTAGTTTTTGAGGTATAGTAATAATTTAATACAGTATAATAAACTTTGTTTTCACCATTACGATTTTTCAGCTTCATTTCAATTAATTCAATGGAGTTAGGGGAGGATAACATCAACCAGTCTACTTGTTTGTTTTACATATTTAAAACAGCTTCGTAAATTGATTTTAATTGTTTTATCCAATTTAATTGGACTAATTTATGCAGAGCTTCAAACATTAATAAATATTAAAAAAAAAAAAAAAACAAATTATTTGTCCACTGATAATATCCAGTTAATAATTAATGACCATTTTATCAAATCTTGATGCCTCCATTTCTTAATGTAAATTGAGCGAGCACACAATGGGGACGAGAAGTAGCATTTACGAAATGATGATAAAATAATTTACAATTATAAGACATTATCCGCTAATTAAATGATCGTATTCGAATCTTTGTGAAATTATTATTAGAAGTCTAAGAAAAACATATTACCATCGTATTGTTTTGTTTCTTACGGAGACGAATCTAACAAGATCCCAATTTGATATATTTTAATTTATATAATTATGATTAAAAAAAATTAAGTTAAAATGATACAATGAATAGTAACAAAAGTCAAAACGTAAGAAACAAAACAATACGGAGGAATTAACAAGCTGTGTTTATAAAAAATAAAAATAAATACTGTATTAATCAAATACTCCATTAAAATTCAATTCGGACCTACTCAGAGCCGCCTAAAGGCTTTCTTAGCTGATCTTAATCTTGTGCTAACTATAATAAAAATAGAAATCAAAGTGCTATAATGAACAGTAAAAAAATTTTAAAAAAAATTGTAACACTTAGAAAAAAACTGAGGGAGTTATATTATAAATATAATTTGATAAGTTGTGTTATGAAACTATTATATACTCCCTCCGTTTCAAAATAAGTGTAACATTTTGACTTTTTTTACTGTTCATTGTAGCACTTTAACTTATTTTTATATAGTTATACAAGAAAAAATATAGCCAAGTGGGATATTGTTGCATTCGTTTCATCTTGAAATTTTTAAATATTAAATTTTTAAAATTTTATTTGTACCGAATTTAAGTTATTAATAGTTTAAAATGTGCATTGACATACATGCAAAGAAGAACGTTACACTTAAAAAGAAATGGAGGAAGTAGTACATTATTATTATTATTCCTCTACTTTAATACAAAATAATTTCTTAAATATTTGACATTTCTAAAACACAAATCCAAAATATGTGGATTAAAAGATGAGGAGTTTGGAGACCATAAACTTGATATAGCACATGTAAGTGCAAAAAATGCGTAGACAGAAACTGCAAAATAATTTTATTAATTTCACAAGAAATGTCTACAATTATAGAGAATTTCAATGAATTTAAAAGAAATATGTGAAGATCAAACGATATGAGTGTTCGACTTCTGTTACTCCTTTGATTCCTCCAACCTTGAAGACGTCGAGATGCTTTTGTGCTTCTTCTTCGGCTTCTTGGAATTTCTGCAGCGTTTTGTTGCTGTAGATCTCAAGTGCTTGAGACTTGAGAGTGACTAGGGTATGAAAATGTGTGTCTGGAAGTGACACATGTGACAGGGTGCCTCTATTTATAGAGGGAAAAACCCTAGGGTTTGTGGATGATGGACCAATCGATGGGCTGGTCCAACCCACATTTCTATCGGGTCAGTGAGCATGTGGGCCTTTCATCTGGGCTTGTTCACACTGATTAATTTTCTTGGGTTGGCATGCTTCGAGCATCCATTAGGCCATGGGACTTGTAAGTCTTTCATTTGGACTTGTTCACATTAGCCCAACATAAATAAATCCATTTGGCTTGATGGATCCAAATGACCCAATAAATATTAATAATTATTTCAAGTATTTAATTTATTTAAAATGCAAATGCCTAAAATTAATTAAATTAATATTTAAATTTACACGTGTCGCATTTTTAGTGGCGAATAAATTTCACGTGTTTACAGATGCCCCTCGAGACTTGCTTAGGGCGAAATAAAATATTTAAGACCTGAGCGAGTCTCGAAATATTTTTTTCTTCATGCCTACCCATTTTGTTGGGCTTCGCCGGCAATGTATATATATATATATATATATATTTTATCGCCATCCTGTTTCTTTTGCACGCGACCTTTTCTCTTTTGATACGAGAAATTGACGCTTTTTGAGTAGGATTTAATGAATATTTCCCGTAACTCTTCCTCGAATTGATTTGAAAAGTACTATCTGGAATTTACTTGAATTGTCTTTTTCCAATCTTTTTGAAATTGATTTGGAGCCTTTGAGATGTATATATTTGATTCGTCTCAAACATATCTCAAATCTTGTCGTCTTTTTGTCACTAGGACTTGGTTTACATCCCATTCACATTTGATTGGAGATCTTGCTGTACAAGGAACTTATATGCAATTTAGAATTGGTTGATGGATCGTTTTTGGTGCAACAAATCAATCGATGAATCTTCACCTTAAACTTGGCATTATACAATTCAATCTCCAAATCAAACTTAAACTTGATATTTATCCCATTGAATCCCCAAATATTTGTCAAGGGATCAAATCTGACTGTTCAAGAACCCTATAAATTACCCCCCACAAAGGCAAGAGCAGCAGATTTTTTTTTTTTTTTTTGGAATCAAATTCTGAACAATTCACTCAAGTTTCTGGCCAACAGGAAGACCGCAGGCAAACAAAGGCTAGAGAGAATAGGTAAACTTCTTTCTTTACCCATAATTAATTGAGGCAAGAGTCAAAACAAATTCTGATGTCCCTCGTCATCTTCCAGATTCCAATTATCTGTACATTACTCATAGTCTGCAGCTTCTTTTTTTGCTTCTTCTTTTTTTTTTTCTTTTTGTGCTGCTTCTGTTTTTTTTCCCTGTGCATTGTTTTTGTTTCCTTTGCTCCTTTTTGTTTCTCTGTTTTCTTTTTCCTTGGTAGCAAACCATGATCAACATTCAACCGACCAACTCATCAACATCAACAATCAAGTCCGTCCCCAGCCGGATCATAATTCAAAGCGAGAGTGTACCTGTTTGTCGTCATGGTAGACGGGATGTTGGTCACACGGCGCTGCCGTTGGCCTCAATCCTTAACCTACCCGCCACGCTTTTTCCGTTCAGAATTGCTACCGACTGCCGGGTTCGTCATGGTAGACGGGATGTTGGTCACACGGTTGGCCTCAATCCTTAACCTACCCGCCGTCAAGAAGCCTTTGACAATGGCGGGGTTCGCGACGGCGCTGCCGTTCGCCTCAACCGTTATTTGTTCAGAGGGCTTGCTGCCGTTCGAATCCATCACCGCTGCCGTTCGCATCGCCGGAGGGAGACGGCCGCTGCTCCACGCTTCTGCTGCCATCGCCGGAGAGGGAGACGGCGTCGTGTGGAGCCCGTCCACGTTGGAGAGCCGCCATGCCGAGGAGGAAGGCATGAGAAGTCACCCGCCGCTCACGAAGGTGGAGCTCGGAAGCCGCTGCCCGGAGTCGCCGTCGCCCGTCGCTGCTCGAGCCGCGCTTTGCGCCGTCGTCGATGGAAGAGGGAGGCTGCTCGAGGAGGCGTCGCGTCTGTTGTCGATCCAGGCCGCTGCCGCCGTCGCGAGGGGAGGAGGCCGGCGTAGGGAACCCGCCGCCGCCGCTCGCTCCCGGAGCTTGCCACGCCGCTGCTGTTGCTCGCCTGCCGGAGCCCGCTGTCGCCGCTGCTCGCCGGATCCCGCGCACGCAAAGGAGGCCGGAGAAGGAGTCGCGACTGCCGTCCCTGCTCGGAGAAGAAGGAGAGGGCCGTTCGAGATTGCGACCGCCGCTGGGATGTACGCCGCTGCTGCCGCCGCTCGCGCCGAGCCGTGCCTCCGGTGAGGGGACCGCTGCTGAACGCCGTTCGCACGAAGACTAGTTCTCCAGATTTGAGTTGGAGTGGACGGCTGCGTTTTCTTTGTATTTGGGGAAGAAGACACCTTTTTGGTTATTCCAATTTAACCCCAACATTTGAAAACTTTAGGATTATAGTCCCCACTATTTTGATAATTAGATTTTGCCCCCTAGGTACTCTAAACCTTTGGACTTAAGCCCTTAGTGTTTAGATAAGTCCACAATTGAACCCCTAGATTTTTGGAAGGACAAATTTTAACCTCAACATATTTGGTATTTGAGGCTAGGTCCCAAAATATTTAATCTTAAGTCCAAAATTTAGTAATGAACTTAAAATTAATATAGTGCCCAAATCTTCAATTTGTGGAAATTTAATTTCAAGTCCAAAAATTTAAAATGAACTTAAAATTAATTTTTCCAAATTTGACATGTATTTTATTTATTTATTTTTTTTTAATTGCCTTCATCTTGCAATATTTTTTTTCATGTCATTCAAAAAATAACATCGCATTTATCTTGCAAATGTTTTTTTTTTCTTTTCTTTCTTTCTTTCTTTTTTTTTCGCCTTTTCTTTTTCGTGAAAATAACCCCATTTTCTTGGAAGATAACCCATTTTCCTGATTTTTGTTTTGCAGTGGCGTCATGGCTAAACAGTTTATCCGGAGTGACGGGAATCATCTTATAGTTGGTCGTGATAAGGATGCCCAGACTCGTATCCTTGTCGACACTCCAGTGATACCACCTCGTTCAAGGGTTAATGTTGAACAACCGGAGCATTGGACTCGCAGGTCTGTATGGAAAATTGTGCGAGCGGATGGATCAGAAGGCGAGGAGACTGCCCTCTCACTTCGATCTACTCTTCACAGATTGGGTAGCCGTGAGCTCGAGCCATTTCACCCGAACGCGGTCCCGGATCTTAGCGCCGATGCCAATTTCCCAGACTCTATGTTCGGCATGTTTTGTTTCTGCCCAGGCTATTGGGAGTGGACTGAGCATGTGCTTTGGCACCACAAGCAGCATTTGAGACGTGCACAGATCTATGACGGTGTACAGGCTTCACTCTTCACGTATTACTGCAGCAAAGGAGTACTTCGCGCATTTCTTGAACGGTGGCGTCCGAGCATGAACACCTTATGTACTCCCATTGGTGAGCTTTCACTTTCGTTGTGGGATATCCATGAGCTGGTTAGGCTTCCCCTACATGGTGAGTTTTATGACGAGGCTGTACCGAGTGACAAGACTTTGAGCTATGGGAACGACCAAACCCCAGCTAGCTGCAAGTACGGTCCAATTATCATTTCGGTCTCTCTTCTTTGTTTTTTTATTTTGTTTCCGTCTTCTCTTTTTGACTAATTTTCCTTCGCTTGCAGATATCTGTTTTTGGCATACCACTCGATCTGCAAGAAGGATAAGGCGGTCTCCATTGCGGCGTGGATGGAGTTTTGGTTCGGGAAAGGCAGGAAATATTCTAGCCCGACACTTCAGCCTCAAAAGAAGAGGGCGAGGGCACCTAAGGAGCCGTCCATCCCAAGTGGGATTATAAGCAGAACGCAACTGCAAGAGCCTGTTAGTGGCAATATGGATTTTCTAGGCGTGGACGTTGCTTACCGTGATGAGCTTTATCTAGCAGCATTCATTTCTGCTTGGATTTGTGGATTTGCGCTTCCCCATGGCCGTGTAGGCATGGTTCGACCATCTGTCTTTCGAGTTGCCAGTCGCATGGCACGTGGCACACAGTTTTCCTTGGCTATCCCCGTGTTGGCGAGCATATACCGAGGCTTGAGGATGATATGCACGTCCACTGACTTGAAGCAGTGCAATGCGGTTTTTCCTCTTCACTTTGTTTATCCGTGGCTTGCGGGACACTTTCCGACCCATGATTGGCTGGAGGTTGCGGGGAACCCGCCCATGGTGGGGTTTTCGGGTGTAGATGCCTTTAGACGTATCAGTTATACTGCCGCCCAGAGATTGTTTACCAACATCTCACCTTCTTCTTTACTGTGCTTTCGATTCACCACTGTGACGGCTCCTTTCACCTTTCATGACAATGAGTTCCTTATCAATTCCTCTAGAAGGGATCTTCTCATTTGTGTACGTTCGGCTTACTTGACGTTTAGATGCGGGTCTTCTTGCATTGTTGAGGCATACAGTCCACATCGTTTTAGCCGGAGATTCGGGTTTTGTCAGCACATCCCGGGGCCATTGAAGGAAGAGATCCTTTCTGGAGATCCGAGCGAGTTATACCGGTTATGGTTGGTGAGCACCCAATTTCTCACGAAGGCGTCTCTTACATATCCTGGTGTATCGGGTTCCATTCTTTCGACAACACGTGATTATGCCAAGTGGTGGTCCCGCTGTCATGATCCGCCTAGCAACAATTCGAACTCCGCCGTCCGTGTTAGCAATGATGAAGCACTATCGCCCAACTTTGCCCTAAACGTAGTGCGTTCGCCGGCACAACCTCTGTTGAAAAACAAAGAAGTAATTTCCGCTTTATCTTTTTCTGATGAAGGGAGGGATGAGGTTTTTAACTTAGACCATTTTAGTATCCCTTCATGCATTTTTGAGGAAGAAGCACCTTTAACAGGACTTTTAAATGAAAGTTTTGATGTCTTTGTTCTATTCCTTGATTTTGTCTTTCTTTGGTTTCTTCGCTTGTATTTATGCTTTCCTTGTTTTCCTTTCCCCGAGCAGATGTAGTGCCATCACCCGCCCTTCCTTTAGCAATGGCTGATCCTATTGTCCACTCAGCATCTCCGGCAGTGCGTCCCTTGGAGAAGGCTACTCCCGCAACAACTATTATTACCCCTGATGAAATGAAGAGGCGAGCAAGCTGGAAGGTAATGGACTATTTTTGGGAGATAGTGAGAGACATAATTAAGGAGGCGCCTTTGGAGAAGCTTGCGAGGGGTCGAGCTGCAGCGGATGAGTTTCTTGGCTCCATGAGGAATTGCAAGCAGGACACATCTCGGCTGGAGTTATCATTGCACCGTTTCTTCGATGGGGCCGCGATGCTTCAGGATTTGCGTACGAGGGTGGAGTCGCAAGAGTCGTTGCAACTAGCCGAAGCGGAGCTGGCCAAGAGAGATAGTGAGTTGCGAGCCAAGACGGAAGAAGTTAAAGTGTTGGGCGCCAAACTAGAAGAGTTGAAGAAACAAATGGTCGAAATGGAGTCATCTCTTCAGCGAGCTACAGGAGAGGAGCAAGTTCTTAGCGAGGCTCGCGTATCTCAAGAGGCGGTTGTTTTGAAGATCAAGAATTCCCCAGGCCCATCCGCCGAAGATTCCGCCAACTTGAAGATGATGGAAACGGCTTTCAAGAGGTCCCGAGAGGAGTTGCTACATCTACAACCTTACTAGCTTCATCATTCTTTTGTTCTTTATTCTTTGTTTTTTGCATTCTTCATTGCTTAGTTCACATGGAATTTGTATCTTGATCCCCTGGTGAAATAAAGCTCTCATTTCTTCATTATTTACATCATGAATGCACTTGCAAGCCCCGATGCAAAACTTTACACCATCCTTCAAATTTGAATACTAAAACACTTTAATTAAAATTAAGTACTTTAGTGCATGTAGTCATAACTTCTCCAAACCAAGTGATGGATTAATTTAATAAATCCATTCAACATTTTTTAAGCAATGTGTTGAATTTAACTCATATGCTCAAATTTATTCTATCAAGTAATGGATTAAATTTAATCAACCCATTTTTTGCTTGCAAGTAATGGATCAAATTTAATCAACCCATTTACTTAAAAAAATTTTTCTTTAATGGATTAACTTAACCCAACTACATTTTTTTTCCATCAAGTAATGAACCAACATAATTAATCCAATTACTTGATTGATTTTTTTTTTTGTTTATGACTGAACTTAGAAAAATGATTTCCAAGTTGCCTACGTACCCTGTGAAGGGATCAAGCCATTACGTAGTTCAAAACAAATTGAATTTGTTTATTTTGAGCCGTACACAGTTTATACTCTTGCGGGCCAGGAGTATTACATTTTTTTTTTGCATTTTTTTTTGTGACGTGCAGTTTAGGCTCGTGCGTCAAGGAGCATTTTCCTTGTCCATTCTTCAAGCGTAGAACTTCTTCAAGAACCGCCCATTTATCGGTCCGATGCTCACTCCATCGTTATCAATTATCATGTAGGCTCCGTTTGTGAAGACTTCCGTGATGACGTATGGTCCATCCCATTTGGAGGTGAACTTGTTCCCACTGCGGTAGTTGATGACAATGGGTCTCCGGATGGCGAGGACGAGATCTCCAACTTGGAACGAGCGTGCCTTGACTTTCTTGTTGTAGAACTTCGAGAGGCGGGCTTGGTAGCATTCCAACCTTTGTTGTGCTTCGAGCCTTCTTTCATCAAGGGCTTCCAATTCTTCCAAACGCAGTCGGGCGTTGTCCTCTTCAGTGAGTCCTTCTTGGATGGCGACTCTTAACGACGGGATTTGCGTTTCCAACGGCAACACGGCCTCCACTCCATAGACCAACGAGTATGGCGTTGCCTTGGTGGGTGTGCGGAAAGTTGTTCGATATGCCCATAAAGCTTCGTTGATTCTCTCATGTCAATCCCGTTTTGACTTGGAGACTACTTTCTTCAATAAACCGCATAAGGTTTTGTTGAAGGCCTCTGCCAGTCCATTTGCCGGCGGGTAATATGCAGAACTCTTTCGCTGAGTAAATCCAAACTTCTCACACAACTTGGTGATGGTGCTGTTGACAAATGATCGTCCGTTGTCTGTCATGATGTAACACGGGACGCCATAACGGTAGATGATATTGATTCGGATGAAACTAGCAACATGTTCCCCTTTGACTTCTCTAAAGGGTGCAGCTTCAGCCCACTTGGAGAAATAATCCGTAGCAGCAAGGATATAGCCATGCCCCCCGGAAGACTTTGGCAGCGGTCCAACGATGTCCATGCCCCATGCGTCAAACGGCCATGATGCCACAGTTGGATGCAACGGCTCAGGAGATTGGTGGATGAAGTTGGCGTGAAATTGGCAGGCTTGGCACTTTCGAGCAAACTCCATGCAGTCTCTAACCATCGTCGGCCAATAGTATCCCATTCTCTTGATGCGGAAATGTAGCTTCGGCCCCGATTGGTGTGCGCCGCAAATCCCAGCATGTACTTCTTCCAATGCTTGAACAGCTTCAGTGGAGCCCAAACAACGGAGTAGAACCCCTTCGAACGATCTTCTATACAAGGTGCCATTAAAGTAGAAGAATCGGGCAGCACGTCTCCGGATATCAACTTTTCTTCTCGGATCCTCGGGTAACTTCTGATGCTGCAAGTAGTCTACCAAAGGTTGCCTCCAATCTTCTTCTTCGTCGATTTCAAATACTTCAACGGCCGTATTTTCTTCAAACTCATTATCGTCCTCAAAAACTGGAGGCATCATCAATCCCTTAGTCAACGTGATACTCATCTTGTCTTCTGGAGAGGTAAGCGTTGACGCCAACTTTGCAAGGGAGTCAGCTTGCCGATTTTGGCTTCTTTGGACATGTTCAATCGACATAACATGGAGATATGCCATCAACCTACGTGCGTACTTGTAATATGGCACCAGGTCCGGTTTCTTGACTTCATATTCGCCAAGTAGCTGGTTGACTATCAACTTGGAGTCGCCGTAGACTTGCAGATATAGTTGCTTGGCGTCGACTGCCATTTCGAGTCCCAAGATCAGGGCTTGATATTCAGCAACGTTATTGGAGCAATTGCTAGTGAGGGTAATTGAATGAGGTAAGATCTCACCCGTCGGAGTGACGAAGACGATTCCTACTCCAGCTCCTTCTTTGTGGGCAGCTCCATCGAAGTACATTTTCCATGGTTGTCCAGCTTCAGTTAACATCACGTCTTCGTCCGGAAGGTCGTCAGAGAGATCCCATTCAGCAGGTATCGGATGATCAGTTAAAAAGTCGGCCAGGGCTTGTCCTTTGATAGCCTTCTGTGGTACGTAAACGATCTCGAACTGCTGAAACAACAAGTACCATCGTAAAAGTCTTTCAGAGAGAGCAGATTGAGACAACACATGTTTGAGAGGATTTGCTTTGGATACAAGATGTACCGTGTGAGCTTGGAAGTAATGCTTCAGTTTGCAGATGGCGAAGACCAATGCTAGACAAAGCTTTTCGATTGGACGGAACTTGAGCTCGTTCGGCGTCATCATCCGACTTAGATAGTATAGTTCGTTTTCCTTGCCCCCATCATTTTCTTGAGCCAGCAAGGCGCCAACAGAGTTTTCTTGGGCAGCTACGTATAGGATCAACGGTCGTCCGATCACTGGAGCAGCTAGCACTGGCGGCTTCATCAGATAAGCTTTGATGTTGTCAAAAGCTTTCTTGCAGGACTCATCCCACTCGAACGGGATACCTTTCTTCATGAGCTTGCTGAACGGTTGGCATCTTCCAGCAAGATTGGAAATGAACCTCCGGATGTATGCGAGCTTACCTTGAAGGCTCTTCAACTCGTGGATATCCCGTGGCTCCGGCATCCTCAAGATTGCGTCAATTTTGGCTTGCTCGATTTCAATGCCGTGATTCCGTACAACAAAGCCGAGGAACTTTCCAGAGGACACGCCAAACGCGTACTTCAACGGATTCATCTTCAGTTGATGCTTGCGAAGGCGTTCAAACACGGTCCTCAAGTCTTGCAGGTGATTGACTCGTTCCTTTGTCTTTACCACGAGATCGTCGACGTAGCATTCAACCAAGTTGTGCAGCATGTCATCGAAGATCTTTTGCATGGCACGTTGATATGTTGCCCCCGCATTCTTCAGGCCGAAGAGCATAACTTTATAACAGTATATGCCTTTTGGAGTCCGGAACGCGGTCATCTCTTCGTCTTCGGGCGCCATCTTTATTTGGTTATAGCCGGAAGACCCATCCATAAACGACAATGCTTCATGTCCCGTGGTGGCATCAATCATCAACTCGGTGATCGGCAACGGGAACTCGTCTTTTGGGCAAGCCTCGTTGAGATCGCGGAAGTCCACGCAGACTCGGATTTGTCCATTCTTCTTCCTCACCGGGACGATGCTTGAGATCCAGGTGGGATATTGCACTTCACGAATGAAGCCAACGTCAATCAGCTTGTTGACTTCAGCTTCAATTTGTGGGAGAAGCTCAGGGCGGAACTGACGTTGTGCTTGCTTCACGGGTCGTGCATCTTTCTTCACTGCAAGGCGGTGGACGGCTATCTTGGGGTCCAGACCGGGCATTTCCTTGTAGGACCATGCAAAGACGTCTCTGAATTCTTGGAGCAGTGCTACGTACTTCTCCGCTTCATCTACGGTCTGTTGGGCACTGATAAATGTTGGGCGATGATCTTTTTCATTGCCTAAGTTCACCTCACGCAGTTCATCCACAGTGACCTTGATTTCTTCCTCAAGTTGCATCGGCGCTGCGTTGGCGTCTTCTTCACTTGGCTCACCGCAGTCAATGGTGATATGATGAATGTCAACTTTGTCAGCTTGATCATCTTCGTCATGCTTTGTGAAGATGATGGTCCGTTTCTTGAGCTTTAGCCATTCGTCGGATGAGACAGTCCACTCAACTTGACACTTCATGCGGGAAGGTACGGTGCTTCTCACATCGTTGTCGTAGTTAGGGTCGTCCAATATCCCTTGTTTTACCGGAGACCGCTCTTTGCTAGCCGATGTTTTGATTTGTGATTGGCGTTTTCTAGAACCTAGCCTTTTGAAGACGGATTTTGCAGAGTCTTCTCTGGCAACAGCCCCGAGCCTATCGAAAACAGTTGGCTTCACTTCTTTGTTTGCTCCAAGCCGGCGAAAGACGGATTCTTTGTGCTCGATTGTCTCCGTTGAGCCAAGTCTATCATGGACACTTCGTTTTTGCTCTCCTTTTGACGGACTACCAATGCGATCAAATGCCGACTTTCGTGCACGTTGGTCCTTTGAGATGCATCCTCTTGATTTGCTTCTTCGGTGACATTATTGACCGTAGCTCGTTTTATGACGATACGAACCGGTGCCTTCACTGTTTGTTCCGCTTTGACGAATATGGGCGCTTTCGATGCTTGGGGCGCCGTGTCAAATTCCGCAACATACCCAAGTCCACTCCGGTCACCTTTTCTTCGATTGTTGTCCGAGAGCTTTCCCAATGGCGATGGCTCATTTGGGTTGAATCCAGACTTGGTGAGCAGCTTGAATGCCTTTGGACCGAATTCCTTATCGTTCTTTAGTCGGCGTGCCTCACTACCTTTGAGTTGAATTTTCACCGTTTTCTGCGACATGCCAGGATCAATGGGCGTTAGTGGGAGTGTAAGCCCCTCGAATGCCTCTTCCAGGATCGATTTTCCCTTATCATCACGGACTGGTTGATCATCTTTACGTTCTTCTTCCCCGCACGAAGGTGCCTTAGCTTTGGACGAATCAAGGTAGTATTTAGCATCCCCGTAGTAAGACTCGGCCACCGCGAATGGTTTGTCATCGGCGATAACCCTTTTGACGACGCCGTTGTGCACGTACTTGAAGCACTGGTGCCATGTTGAGGGAACAACGCCGTTTTCATGGATCCATGTCCGGCCAAGAAACATGTTGTATGATGTTCTTGCGTCAATGACGTGGAAGTATGTGTTTGCAACCATCTCATCAATTTGCAAACGGACTCGGATTGCACCAAGGGATTTTTGCCCCCCTTGGTTGAAGCCTTGGATCAACATTTTGCTATTGGATAGTTCTTCCTCGAGATGCCCAATTCCTTCAGGGTGTGAAGTGGCATGATGTTGACGGCAGAACCCCCGTCTATCAGGACGCGATTTACTCGCTTGTTGTCCACGTATCCAACGACGAACAATGGTCGGTTATGAGCCTTCGAATTTTCCAGCTCCATCGGCATGTCGTCGTCATTGAACGTGATGGACAGCATGCATTCGTTGAGATGCGAATGATCAACAACTTGTTTGGTGTGGTCTTGCTTCGACGTGCTCCCGACTTCGAAGACGGTGTTGCAGGTGGTGGAATTGTGAGGAACTTTGATCTCTATCGATCCAACTTGGATGGAAACGGTGTTGGCCGTCTCTGCTTCGTCTGCCAAGGTGATTTTGCCTTGTTTGACGAGATCCATGACTTTGTCTTTGAAAACGAAGCAATCTTGGATCGTGTGGCTCACCAAACGGTGGTACTTGCAGTATAATGGGTCGTTGGTCATCCCCGCTTGCTCGGGACGTTTCATCCTTGGTAGCTCGATGAGGTTTTCTTTCCTCAAGTCATCGAAGATGCCTGGTAAGTCGGAGTCAAGGAATGGGTACGTCTTAGCCCGTCTATCTTCCAATGACGACTTTTGACGTTGAGCTGGTGGTGGCTTTGCCTTGTCATTTGTCACCGGCTCCTTCCCGCGTACCTTTACGAGAGCGGCGCTTGTTGCCATCGCATCCTTTGTGGGTGGCTTCGACTGTGGCTTGCCTCCCTTCTTCCATTCGACTCGGTTGTTTGTACGAGTTTGTTGAACGGGCGGACCATAGGCTCCACTTGACGCCAAACTTAACTCCATGTCGTGAGCACGAGTTGCAAGCTCCTCGAATGTCCGGGGGCGAATGCCTTGTAGGATGTATCGTAGGCCCAATTGCATGCATTGGATGCACATCTCAATCGCCGACGTCTCAGACAAGCGATCCTTGCAGTTGAGGCTCAGGCTTCTCCAGCGGATGATGTAGTCGATCACCGGCTCGCCCTTTGATTGTTGCGTGTTCGTCAATTCTATCATGCTGACGGTACGCCGTGTGCTGTAAAAACGGTTCAGAAACTCTTGCTCAAGTTGATCCCAACTGTCGATGCTGCCGTGTTCCAAGTCGGTATACCATTCGAACGCATTCCCCTTTAGTGAACGAATGAACTGTTTGACGAGGTGATCTCCAAACGTACCCGCTTCGTTGCATGTCTCTACGAAATGGGCGATATGTTGCTTGGGATTCCCTTTGCCGTCGAACTGTTGGAACTTGGGCGGTTGATAGCCTGCTGGCATCCTCAATGAGTCGATGCGGGCGCTGTATGGCTTGAGATACGTCAAGAAGGATTTTGATCCTGCCGAGACCTCTTCCTTCAGCGTTCCCGTGATGAACTCTTTCAGTTGATCAGCCGAGATGAAGCCGTCAGGAGTGACTTGGACGTCAGCGGTTGCTTTTCCTTTTGCCGAAGCGCCTTGCCGGGAAGTCTCTCCATCGTCGCGGATCTCTACGGGCTTGTTCACCGCTTGGCCGCCGTTAGAGCCATCCAGTCTGTTCATCATTTGCTCCATGCGTGCATCTTGCAACTCGGATCTCTTCACAAGCATTTCCACGATCTTTGTCAGGTTGGACATTTGCTCTTCAAGAGTGCTGGCTTGGGTTGTCATTGCAGCAGCATGACGCAGGGCGGACGTTTCTTCTTGATCTCCCCGCGGGCTTGACAACGGCGTGGAAGATCCCGATCTATGGTCGTTTCCTTCTTCCAGCAGCGGCATATCCGCATCAACTTCTTTTCCCCGCGCAGCATCGGCGGCCTCCATTGCTTTCTTCATGTTCCTTGTGGTGACATTGGGCATAGCGGCACCGGATGTTGAAGAGTTGCTCTTGGAGGTGTTCCTTGAAGCCATTGGATTTCGTTGACGACGTCTGGAGGAGATGAAAGGCAGAAGTGTCCCACTGGGCGTGCCAAAATCTGTAGGTGCAAAAAAATGCGTAGACAGAAACTGCAAAATAATTTTATTAATTTCACAAGAAATGTCTACAATTACAGAGAATTTGAATGAATTTAAAAGAAATATGTGAAGATCAAACGATATGAGTGTTCGACTTCTGTTACTCCTTTGATTCCTCCAACCTTGAAGACGTCGGGATGCTTTTGTGCTTCTTCTTCGGCTTCTCGGAATTTCTGCAGCGTTTTGTTGCTGTAGATCTCAAGTGCTTGAGACTTGAGAGTGACTAGGGTATGGAAAATGTGTGTCTGGAAGTGAAGTCGTAACCCCAATATGTGACAGGGTGCCTCTATTATAGAGGGAAAAACCCTAGGGTTTGTGGATGATGGACCAATCGATGGGCTGGTGCCAACCCACATTTCTATCGGGTCATGTGAGCATGTGGGCCTTTCATCTGGGCTTTGCTTCACACTGATTAATTTTCTTGGGTTGGCCTGCTGTCGAGCAATCCATTAGGCCATGGGACTTGTGAGTTTTCATTTGGACTTGTTCACATTAGCCCAACATAAAATAAATCCATTTGACTTGATGGATCCAAATGACCCAATAAATCTTAATAATTATTTCAAGCATTTAATTTTATTTAAAATGCTACTAAATTAATTTAAATTAATATTTAAATTTACACGTGTCGCATTTTTAGTGGCGAATAATTTCACGTGTTTACAGCACACATCTCATAATGAATGAAATGACGCGCTTTTGTCCGGACACTATTTTGTTTTAATTTCTCACAATAATATGGCAATTTTTCCGTACA
>JAOANR010000004.1:47457426-47507659 GCA_030278955.1 Hygrophila difformis
AAATTTTCATTTTCGTAGTATTAAGAGGGTCATGTTTGGAATAAGCTGCAGAAGAAAATAGATTTAATTATCTGCTTTATTGCGTTCCAAAAACGAAAAATAAAAAATCAGTTTAACCGCTAAAAAAAGGTGATGAAAACCTGATTATTGCGTTTTGAAAGCAAAATAATCAATAATCTATTTTATATCGCTAAATCAAAAACACCCTCTAAGCTGACAGAGCTTGACAGGGTTTTTCACAATTTTATTAGAAAATTATAGTATTACAAAAATTATAATAATATTAAATTTATTTAATCATATAATTTTAAAATATATATAATTTATATGAATTTTACTTGTAGATCTTAATTTTAAAAAATTAATTAAAAAAACTTGTACATATACTTCAAACATGTCTCCGTAAACCTTTGCCGACACATGGATGTTAATATTTATTTAAAAAAACATGTCTCCGTAATATTTTAGTATTAATTTTTTTTAGTGTTAAATTTTAGGTGAATACCAAGGTATTGGGCCACATTGGACCCAAGACTAATTCCGCGAATATCTACAATGGCAATTAAGGGCGTCTTTCTCAAAGCAGTTTTTTGCATACACAAGGCTCGAACCCGAGTTTTTTAGTGTTAAATTGAGGCCGGTTTTAAATTTTTATTAAACAATATTAAAATCTTTTCCTAAAAAATTAAAAGCTCCTTCGGTGGAATATTTTTTTTTGCAAAACAGCCAATACAGGCTATGAAATCCTTGGGTGGAATGTTAATTGTGGAAAAGAAAGAAAAAAGAAAGACTCGTTTAGTAAAACTCCATGGATATAATATGAAGTTTAGAATAAATTTTGGAGCAGCAATTTCTTAAAGTAAATAAAAAAAATTGTATTTCCATATTACTTTTAATTTTAATCTTAATTCAATAAGATTAAATAAAAATTAAATCCCTTAATTTTATATTATTATTATTATTATTACTATTATATTTTATTCATAATATTCAAACGTTTTCCGTTAAGGATTGTCTTGGTGGATGCTGCAGGGGCTCGTTACCTCAGGCCCTGAGGATTGTCTTGGTGTTTTTCTGTTTCAAGTTTTTTCCTCCTCCTCTAGTGTAGCTTTCTGTTTTTGGTCTCCTTTTTTCATTTGGTGATTATGTTTGTGTTGTCTTTTGCTGGCCTCTTGGCTTTCCCAAAAAAAAAAAAAAAAATTAAGTTAATAGTATTACTTTTGAGCCTCAAATATTCTTGATATATCCCTTGGTTTACCAAAAAAAAAAAACACTGTTAATGCACATGATTATATTTAAAAATGCAAAATTGAAAGTAGTTTTAGTGAATGTAAGTATATTGCTTGTTAAATCTCCCTGGAGCCTGGAGGAGGGGCCACCAGTGAAATGGTACTCTATCTACCCAATTTATGTTGGGGATGATGGATTTTATATACTTTATGACTTTTAATGAGTAAGTTGCAGGTTGACAACACAGTAGTTGGACAAAAATTGTGGGAGGGATGGATTATTCATTCATTCATCTTTTGGTGGATGACATTATTCAATGTGATCATCCACCAAACAAGAGTGTCCTCAGTTTTATTCTACTACAGTCTACAATTACATACCACAAAAGTGACAAAATTTGTAATGTGTATACATTATTATTGTGTGCACACGCAGAGATATAGTACTATTATATATCATATCCCCTCTTTTGAATATCAAAGATGTAGAGGGTATGAACAAATGCATTCCCTACAAAGATACTGCAATCAATGGTGTTTCTGTGTATGTAATACTTCTCTATTTATATAATATCGGATGCTCATCTATATATAAACAAGAAGAGTACATATACTCCTTGTGTTACACCAAAATTAGATATATATATATATATATATATATATATATATATATGCATTGAATTCTTTCAACTGTGCATACATTTAAAGAGGATAACAAGCTATGGGGATGATAATGTCATTGCCTCATTGGCCATTCCTATTTTTGCATATAATACCCTGTTGTTCATTTTCCCTTTCGAAAATTAGATATATGTAAAATAACAAGACATGGAGTACTTACTACTAGATAGACAGAATTGAAAGTGGCATCACATTCCTAACTCACCCGCAGGCCGCAGTCCTCTCCAGTTTAACAATCATTCTAATTTCTAACATTTTAATATTTACTCATTCATATACCAAACAAATTTAAAAAAAAATGTAAATAATCAGAGATTCTCATTTGTTGCACTTTTTTTTCTTCTTTTCTCTTTTTTCCAATGGATCTGGAAAACTTTATAACAATCAAGCCAGAAAAGCAGAGCCAGACAGCCAGTTGGGAGCTAGAGGCCGTTCAAAAAGTCGATGTCAAACCCAAAAAGAGGGAAAAATAGACAACCAGATAAATAATCCAATTTTGTGTTCCACAGCCTCCAAAAAACTGTTTTACCAAACATGAATATATTCAAAACCAAATAAAGCACATGCACACAACACATGACTAAATATCATCATTCAAAGAACTCTTAACAACACAAAATTAAAAATTGAAGAAAGAAATCATACAATCTCATATACTATGGAAGTGAAAAATGACTAATGAGCAACTCAAAATATTAAGTTATAAACCATTTGTTGCAAAGCACATTCAATCATCAAGAAATGGCAGCAACAACCACCACCCAGAACAGATGACTGAGCTTACTGTGGAAACTAAGAAATTTCTAGTCTAACAAAAAGGGGTATACCTTCTCAGGTGAGCAAGACATATAAAGGAATGTTGAGCAGGGATGCAAACTCGCTCCTTGTACAGAAAATCTAAGCTGTGGGCTACAAAGGGGTTTGTGTGGACAATATTTCCCTAACAACATTCCTGACGAACCAGTCAAAACAAGAAGGGCATTGGCCTGCAATTGGGGAGGTATTTGGGTTTGCTGATCTGTTGGAGTGATTGCACATTAAGGGTTGCGTTCGTACTGGGTGCACCTCATTTGAACGGTGCTGAAAACCACATGCAGCTAGAATGGTGTGTGTAGAGATCCTTGCAATGTGTTTGAAGGTAATGTAGCCTGCATGCAACAAATCAAAATATTCATTGTAAGGAAGAATCAATCACCATATAATGAGACTAGAAGTAGCATAGTTGTAAAAACACGCTGGAATTTGATACTTAGATTTCACAATACACATAATGAAACCTAATGCTTGAACCTAGTTGAGGTAGTTGGCAAATATTTTGGTTCAAAGGGGTGGTCACTGCCTGTCTACATACATTAAGAAAAATATAGACTTTGTGAATGCTTCTCTCAAGAACTGCACAAACAAAATTTGGCATACCTAAGCCTGAATTTCTGGACAAGCTTTTTAAGTGACTCCTAACCATGGATTGCACTTTTGCCTTTTCTAGAGAAGAACGGCTCACCTCTCTAAATTGATACGGAAATACGGTAGAATCTGTCCCAGAGTTTGATACGCCATTGCAAGGATGGAGTGGCTGATGGCCCAACCCTTGTGTGTTGCTTGGGTTGGTTCCAGCTATGTTGGTTTGAGACAATCCACTGAAAGAGCGACCTGTTGATGTAGAAGCTTCATGGGGAAGCGCTTGCCCCCTAAAACTGTTCAACACAGGAGAATGGATGCCCCTATGATACCATGGAGGAGTGGTACTGGTATAGTTTAGTAACCTTCCAGGGAGATACATATTGTGTGGTGGCAAGGGCACAGGGGCTGTGTGCAGAGGTAAAGCTACTCCATCACGACAATTTGGGGAACCATAGAGACTAACCCCAAGATCTGGAGTGACATTATCACTCCTGCCCAATTGCCTAGCCCTGTCATTAAGGAGCTGATGAATCTGACGCTGTATTCTCCGTCTGTCATGTACTGTAATAACCCCTGATCCGGATGCTGGTGGCATGTCTGGAAAATCCCCAGTAGAAGTTCTAGTAGATGGGGAGTGCCCGGTTGCTTGAGTCAATGATGTTTCTGGTATGTATAGTTCATTGAGATCAAAAATTTCCCGAACGGAACAACAGAGATGACCCTAGAGGAAAATTGTTATTCGATCCACAAGTGAGGGTAGGATTTGAAGCTTGAGTATTGGAAGCGAGAGCCGAAGGCTTGCATCCATCACAATACCAATTCCCTTCTGGCACTTCATGTCCGAGACCAACACAATAAGTGTGCGCCGGTGGAATCACAGATATCACAAAGAAGCATAAGTGCATCATCTCCTCCTTGATGACACTCAGTACAGAGAACATTTTCATATGGATCAATGTAGGCCCTAAGCTCTTCCTCTGTAGGTTGATAGACCTGTGGAGTAATACTATTAGTGAAGAGAAGAAAAACAGCACAGAAATATTTCACAGGACATTTTAACCGCATACCTGATCACTGCTCAGGAACTTGGATAACTGCATCCCTTAAAGAGATGTCCACCATCTGCTCGTGTAATCCTACTGATGGTCAAAAACCTTTGCTTGCAAAGTGGGCAACGGGACTCCACCTTTGACCACTCCATGATGCAAGCAAAACAAAAGTAATGACTGCAGCAATTTAATATTCCCCTAATAGTTCTCTTCCCTCAGTGGAGAGACAGATACCGCATACCTGCTTCCCTACTTCAATCTTCAGATCTGCCACTTTGTCTTTGCCCTTCTTTCCTTCATGCTTTCTTGTGAAAGGCCACTTTCTTCCTCTTCAATCATCTTCACAGAACTTGCACTCAGCAGATCAGTGGCCAAGTCTTTGCAGAATTCACTAGCTTCTCTAATTTGTTCTCTCTCTTCTTCGGACATGGTATACTCGTAATCAGGCTGTCCTAAACTGCCTAAGTCAGAATCAGAACAGGAATTTGATTGCCTTCTCCCCCACATTCTTTCGTTGGTTTTTTCTCCTCTTACAACCAGTAGGGTTGTCATCAGCAAAGTCCTTGTTTTGGAATCTGCCTTTTCTCCTTGAAGCTTTACGTTTTGTTGGTTTACTTTTCTTGGTTCTCTTCAAAGCTTGCACATTCCTCTTCCTCTTTATCCCTTTGGTAATCCGAGTTTCTTGCACCCTCAACTTATCCATCTTATTCTTCTTGGAGATGGGCACCTCTTCTTCTTCATCCACACCATCAACCTCATCTGGTGTGAATTCCACGTCATTGTCATTGTCATCACCAGGATATTCATACTCACTATCTTGCATTTCTTCTCGATAGGACACTTTGGCTTTCTTTCTGGCTCCTTGTTGTAACATTCCACATACTTTTCGGTAGAAGAAGCATGAGTTGTTTTCCTTCTAGGTTTCCATCACAAAAGTCATCATCTTCTTCTTCTGCATAAACCCAAATGTCATCATCATCCTTGTCCTTGTATGATGGTGTGCGTTTCTTATTTTTCTTAGCCACAACAAAATCATCTTCTTCATAATCATCATCTTCTTCGTCATAGTAAGTTTTCTTCTTTCTTCTTTTCACAACCCCATTTTTCTTAGCCCCTCGCAAACTCTGTTGCGCCGTGCGTCTTCCAGCCTTTTTTGTCTCTTTTCTCACAACCTCGTCATCATCTTCCTCCTCAAATCCTCCAAAACTCTCTTCTGATTCCTCTTCAGCAAAAGAACAATCTTCATCCTCTGACTCCTCATCTTCTCCAACTATATAATCTTCATCCGACTCTTCTGCGCCCCTTTCCCCATACCAACCTTATCGGTCACCTTGTACTCACTCTCAAAAATGCCCTCCCTTGCCATCTGAGCATGCACACACAAATGCAGGGAAAAAGCAATCAATAACTAAAAATCAAGTGATTCAAGCTAATTGCAAGATCAATGGCATCAAAAACGAATTTATATCATTCCATGTCTCATTTCTTTCTAATATAAGCATTTTTAAATTATGAACATGGTCAAATTCTAACAGTCCGTTTTCTTCCGAGCCTCATCAATGCCACAATTTGGAAAGACTGAAAGAGCAACTTGATAACTAATTTCCATATCAATTACACCAAATATTGGAGTGAATTTGATCTCACATTTAATTGGAATATCAGAATACGTTTCCCCACAATTCCTTCAAAGTCCAAAATCCCAACGCATAAAACCGTATCATCAATATCTCATCATTTCTCATTTCCATACTTGCTCCCAGACAAGTTATTTAGGATATAAACAGAAAAAATAATAAAAAAAAAAAAAATGCAAGGGAAACTAAGTAAATTAGCCGCCAAAAATGTTTTTACCAGAGAACTCCCAAATATAAAACGCCCAGACCCACCAAAACGTTGATCTGACTTTTACTATAAATCAAGAATCCCAAAATAAACCCTAGATCGTGATTAAACCACAACCCTACAGCTCCAATTTTCAGCAGCTCAACAAAATTTCAATCAGAAATATCAAAATCCAATCTGCACGACACTTCTAACGACAGATTAACCCAGAATTTTGAGTTTGACAAAAAAAAAATCAAAATTAAAACCCTAGATCGTGATTGCAGTACAACCCTACAGTTCCAATCTTAAAGCAGCTCAACAAAAACTCAATCAAAACATCCAAATTCAATCAGGTACACCAGTTCTAACCCCCAATCAACCAAAAACTTAAGCTGGCCAACAAAATTTCCCAACTTCTACAAAAAATTTCAGCTCAAGAAACACGTAAACGAACAATTTGCACAAAATTGTACAAATCCCTTCCCCTTCAACCAACCGCCGGAAAACCATTGAAAAACTGAACACCACAAAATCAAACAACCAAAACCAGAAAACATACAACGAACCTGTAAAAATTGAATATCAAGCAAAACGGAGCTGAATTCCGGAGTTGGAACAACAAAACCCAACTTCTCCTGCGAATTCACTGCTCTATCGCTTTCCTTTTTTTTTTTTTTTTTTTTTCCTTTTCTTTTTCCTCCTGTCCAATGCATAAATAAACTACCGTCCCAATAATGCAAATTCTAAGAAAGAAAAAAACATAAAAACATTAGAAATAACAGACACGTTACATACTTTGGAGGGTTAAAATGGGTAAGTAATCGGTGGTCGCAATGACGAGAATGCCCCTAGTGAATAGTGATTGGCTATTTTTGGCAAATGGATTGGAATTGTCCAAGTATTGCCTTGTTGGCTGCCAATATGCACCACCCAGCATTTCCACTTTTTTTTTTTGGAGGAAGTTCATATATTAAAGTCCTTTTATAGTTTTTAAGTTGTATATTGTGGGGAATGAATCGTAATCATTATTATCAAGTCTAATATAAATCGTTGTCGCTGTAGGATAAAATTCTTATTCTTATTATTATTTAATTATATTTTGTATATAAATCTAATAAATTATAATGTTGTTTCAAATTTGGATTTATTTTATATGCAAAAAAAAAATTTGGATTTATTTTGGGGCGTGGCGTCTAAATATATTCCAAATTGTTATGTAAACTATAACTTTATAAGCCTATAGCTTTGTGTGTTGACGGAGCATAGAAACGAGACAAGATATATATAAAGAAAAGAGAGTAAAGATCGGACAATGTGTAATTAGAAGTTGGTAATGGATGGGGAGAGAGAACTGGTGATTGAAGTATATTTTTCTACTTTGTAGAATGAAAGTACAAGCATATATAGACATTAAAAGTGTCCGTGACTAGCAAAACACAAATTGACTTTGTCTACTATAAAAGCCTACACGGTCTACATGCATTGTATCTTGTTTCCTTAATACATAAGGAATGACATCCACATCCATATCCATTCATTTTGTACGTTGTGATGCATGTATATAATACTCCCTCTTGGATGTCTTCTATACAAAGAATATGCCTCGTTAAAACCTTACTTGGAAAAAACCCTATGGGAAAAAAAAATCCAAGTTAGGAAAAAAGAGTACATGATACTTGTATGTTTACTTCTCCCTCTGATCGAAACATTAGTTGAGATTCTTTAGTTGGCGCATTCCTATACTTCTCACCAACTTCTCGAATGTTGCTGTTGGTAATGTCGTTGGTAAACAAATCTGCAAGATTATCAGCTGAACGGATTTGTTGCACATCTATTTCACCATTTTTCTGCAAATCAATGAGTAAAAAATAATTTTGGTGAAATATGTTTTGTTCTATCTCCTTTTATATAACCCCCTTTCAATTGCGCTATACAAGCCGCATTATCTTCATATAAAGTAATTGGAGGGTTTTTATTTTCGGACGATAACCCACAATTCATTCTATATAGTTAGTCATGGATCTAATCCAAACACACTCTCGACTAGCTTCATGCATTGCTATGATTTCAGCATGATTTGATGAGGTGGCTGTCAATGTTTGTTTCGTGGATCTCCACGATATTGCAGTACCACCACATGTAATTAAATAGCCAGTCTGTGACTTAGCTTTATGTGGATCTGATAAGTATCCAGCATCTGCATAGCCGATTAATTCATGTCGAGAATTGTATGAATAAAATAGACCCATGTCAATCGTCCCTTGAAGATAGCGGAATAAATGTTTTATTCCTTTCCAATGTCGTTCAGTAGGAGATGAACTAAATCTCGCTAATAAATTTACTGCAAATGATATATCTGGTCTAGTGCAGTTTGCGAGATACATTAGTGCTCCTATGTCACTTAAATATGGGACCTGTGGCCCAAGTATTTCTTCATTCTCCTCTTTTGGTCTAAATGGATCTCTTTTAGGATCAAGTGACCTTACAACCATTGGATTACTTAATGGATGTGCTTTGTCCATATAAAATCGTTTTAAGACCTTTTGGGTATAGGCCTTTTGATGGACAAGAATTCCATTCTCTAAATATTCAATTTGTAAACCAAGACACTTTCTTGTTTTTCCGAAATCTTTGATTTCGAATTCTCTTTTGAGATATTCAACAGCAATTTGAATCTCTTCAGGGGATCCGACTAGATTGATATCATCAACATATACTGCAATGATAACAAATCTTGACCCATTTTTCTTTATAAAAATGCATGGGCATATTGGATCATTTATATAACCTTTTTGAAGTAAGCATTCGCTTAATCGGTTATACCACATTCTCCCAGATTGTTTATAAGCCCATATAGGGATCTTTGTAATTTGATGGAATACATCTTTTTTGGGTTTGCTTCATATGCCTGTGGCATTTTGAGCCCTTCTGGAACTTTCATATAGATATCAGTATCTAATGTTCCATATAAATAAGCAGTAACGACGTCTGTGAGTCGCATTTCAAGTTTTTCATGTACTGCTAAACAGATAAGATATCTGAATGTAATTCCATCCATTACTGGGGAATAAGTTTCATCATAGTCAAAACCCGGTCTTTGTGAGAACCCTTGGGCAACTAATCTCGCTTTGTATCTTACAACTTCATTCTCATTGTTTCTTTTTCGTAGAAAAACCCATCTGTATCCAACTGGCTTTATATTTTCAGGTGTTTTAACAATCGGTCCAAACACATTTCTTTTAGCCAGGGAATCCAATTCTGATTGGATTGCATCTTTCCATTTGAGCCAATCATGTCTTTTCCGACATTCGTCAACCGAATTTGGTTCAAAATCCTCATCATCATTCATAATTTCAAGTGCTACATTATATGAAAATGCAATATCAATAGATGTTTCTTCTCGATTCCAAACATTTCTATTTGTGACAAAATTTATAGATATTTCATCATTTTGGTGATTTTGCTCTTCAAGAGTCAAGTCCCCGCAGGGGCTCAGTTTTGTCACTTTTGATACTATGTATCTTATCAATATCATTATTCAATCCTCTTTTCTTTCGAGGATTTTTATCTTTGGAACCGAGAGGTCTACCACGCTTTAAGCGTGCATCAGACTCATCTTTAGCACTGATAATGTGTTCCTTTGGAACATCAATTTTGACTGGAACATTTGCTGCCGGTATATGAGATTTGGTAACCCTTTTAGAGTCACATAATGCATCGGGCAGTTCGTTTGCAATTTGTTGCAACTGTACAATTCTTTGTACTTCGATTTCACAGTCTTTTGAACGAGGATCAAGGAAATCCAACGGGATTTTCCAATTTATATTCTTTTTCGGTTGATCCTTTTCTCCCCCTAATGTCGGGAAATGTGATTCATCAAAATGACAATCAGCATATCTTGCTGTAAATGAATCCCCTGTTAATGGTTCAAGATAACGTATTATCGAGGGTGATTCATATCCGACATATATTCCCAATCTCGTTGGGGTCCCATTTTGGTGCGTTGGGGTGGTGCTATTGGGACATATACTGCGCAACCAAATATTCTCAAATGGGATACATTGGGTTCATGCCCAAATGTTAATTGTAATGGGGAGTATCTATGATAACTTGTCGGTCTTAATCGCACCAACATTGCTGCATGCATTATAGCATGTCCCCAAGCTGAAACTGGCAACCCGGATTTCATTAATAATGGTCTAGCGATCAACTGCAATCGTTTAATAAATGATTCAGCTAGTCCATTTTGTGTATGCACATGGGCTACAGGATGTTCGATGGCTATGCCTATCGATATACAATATTCATCAAATGTCCGGGATGAATATTCACCAGCGTTATCCAAACGGATACTTTTAATTGTATAATCAGGGAACTGTGCTCTTAATCGTATGATTTGAGCTAGTAATTTCGCAAACACATGGTTGCGTGAGGACAATAATGTCACGTGGGACCATCTGGTTGAAGCATCAAGCAACACCATAAAGTATCTGAATGGCCCACAATGTGGATCTATAGGTCCACATATATCACCCTGAATTCTTTCAAGAAAACTAGGGGATTCAGTTCCCACTTTTTCTGGTGAATGTTTTACAATCAGTTTCCCTTGGGAGCAAGCAACACATATATAATCATTGTGATGCTGCATTTTTTGTCCCTTTAATGAATGGCCATGGGAATTTGTAAGGATCCGCCTCATCATTGTACATCCAGGATGACCTAGGCGATCATGCCAAATCATATATTCATTGGGAACAATAGACCTATGGTCTGCCAGGTGATAATTTTCAATATTGTTTATCCTTGTATAATATATTCCAGAGGATAAACATGGCAATTTTTCCAACACTTGTTTTATACCAGAAATGGTATTTATAATCAGCAGATATTCATTACCTTTTGCTGTCAAGGTCTCGATATGATATCCATTTTCTCGAATATCTTTAAAACTCAACAAATTTCTTCGAGACTTGGGAGATAAGAGTGCATCTTTCACAATCAATTTTGTCCCCTTGGGGAGCTGAAGGTTGGCTATGCCAGAGCCGTCTATTATATTTGCACTTCCACTTATAGTGTTGATATTTTTATCTCCCATTTTCAAGTATGAAAAATATTGCTTATCATTTAATATCGTGTGCGTAGAAGCACTGTCTATCAGACATATTTCATTATCACCAATTTGCAATCCCATTCTGGCATTTTTTGAAAAAGAAAATAACATTTATCAGTAACAAAATGATAATTCATACAATACTTAGCAAAATACAAAAGGTACAGTAATACACACTACAGCGGTATAATAAAACTCAAAAGGTACAATAAAACTAAAACTGCTATGCAGTGTCATTGAAGAAGTCTGCAACATCAAACTCTGGCTCTATGAGCAGATCATCGTTAGTGGCCTCAGTTGCATTCACAATAGCATTACTTGTAGTGGCAATGTCCTCAGGATTTTGTTCAGCAAAGTTTGTTTCAACCTGCTTGTTCTTTCCTTTCAACGAGTCCTGGTACAACTTTACCCAATGACCTGCTGTGCGGCATATTTGGGACCAGTGACCCTCCATACCACAACGGTGGCATTTTTTCTTCAACTTTTGCTTTGCCTTTATCATTGTAATCTTTTGAGGCACTGCTTTGATTGCTATTGTATGGCTTTCTTTCAGAATTCTGGTTACGTGGATATGGTTCTGGCCTTATATAGACATTACTTCTTTCACGCCCATTTCCACGACCACGACCACGACTATGTCGTCGGCCCCGCCCACGAGGCCCAGCACGGCCACGTCCACGACCCTGATTCGATGATTCTGTGAAATTCATCTCAGGATATGCAGCACTTCCTGTCGGTCTGGACTCATGATTTTTCATCAATAACTCATTATTTTTCTCAGCCAGTAGTAAACAAGTAATCAGTTCAGAGTATTCTGTGAATCCCTTTTCTCTGTACTGCTGCTGTAACAGTAAATTTGTGGCATGAAAAGTAGAGAATGTCTTCTCTAGCATATCATTTTCTGTTATTTTTTCGCCACATAATTTCAGCTGTGCTGTAATTCTGAACATGGCTGAATTAAAATCATTTATGGACTTATAGTCCTGCAGCCTTAACTGTTGCCATTCATGTCGGGCACTCGGGAGATTGATCAATATCAAATGATCATATCTTTTCTTTAAATTCTCCCATAGATCCTGTGGATCTTTTACCGTCAAATACTCTAATTTCAATCCTTCATCAAGATGATGTCGGAGAAAAATCATAGCTTTGGCACGGTCTTGGCCTGTGGCCGTATTCTCTTTCAATATAGTCATTTCAAGACCCATAGACTCCAGATGGATTTCGACATCCATTCTCCAGGATAAGTAGTTATTCCCGGACCTCTCCAGTGGCATGAATTCCTGTTTTGTCAGATTAGTCATATTTGTATTGAAAATAGTAGCAGTATACTTAACAGGATTTTCTTGTGGTTTTAGAAAATTTCGTCAGCACCCCGGTATGAATTGGGTTTTCAGGAAAAACTCGAACGGAACTCTGGTAGGAATGGAAAAATCCAACAGCACTCGGGCAGAACTTCGGTAGGGATGGCTTACTCCAAGCGGTCGTGCTGATAACGTGTTATGTAAACTATAACTTATAAGCCTATAGCTTTGTGTGTTGACGGAGCATAGAAACGAAGACAAGATATATATAAAGAAAAGAGAGTAAAGATCGGACAATGTGTAATTAGAAGTTGGTAATGGATGGGAGAGAGAACTGGTGATTGAAGTATATTTTTTCTACTTTGTAGAATGAAAGTACAAGCATATATATAGACATTAAAAGTGTCGTGACTAGCAAAACACAAATTGACTTTGTCTACTATAAAAGCCTACACGTCTACATGCATTGTATCTTGTTTCCTTAATACATAAGGAATGACATCCACATCCATATCCATTCATTTGTACGTAGTGATGCATGTATATAATAAATTTCGAATTCTCATCTCGTATTCTATCATTTATCCATCTTTTTATTTTTTGATAAATATTGATTCTCACTACAAATGTATGTGGAAATCCACCACACAAATCAAAAAAATAAAAAAGAAAGATTATAACCATAAAATTGGAAATCGGAGAACACAATCACTAACTCAAATCCTCGTTCTCCTATCATTTATCTATCTAAAAATTATTTTTTCTAGAAAAAAATTACATAATGAAAACCGTCGCAAATAAATAAAAAACTGACCCTAAAAAAAATAAAGAAAGTAAACAAATGGTATCGTTGTACTTTACATACACATGCCAAAAAAAAAAACAAATGGTATCGTCGTATAAAGTTGACCGAGCATGACCGATTTTTATTACAAGTGATCATGCCAAATAAACACAAATACTAGTAATAGAGACGTTATAGTATGTAGGAATTTGGAGGGTTAAGAACGGTAGGTAATGTGAGCTGCAATTACAAGAATGCCCCTCGTAATTTGCTATTTTTGGACACTGGCTTGGAGTTGTCCAAGTATTGCCTCGTTGGCTGCCAAAATGCTTACTCTGCATTTCGGCTTAGTTTTTGAGGTATAGTAATAATTTAATACAGTATAATAAACTTTGTTTTCACCATTACGATTTTTCAGCTTCATTTCAATTAATTCAATGGAGTTAGGGGAGGATAACATCAACCAGTCTACTTGTTTGTTTTACATATTTAAAACAGCTTCGTAAATTGATTTTAATTGTTTTATCCAATTTAATTGGACTAATTTATGCAGAGCTTCAAACATTAATAAATATTAAAAAAAAAAAAAACAAATTATTTGTCCACTGATAATATCCAGTTAATAATTAATGACCATTTTATCAAATCTTGATGCCTCCATTTCTTAATGTAAATTGAGCGAGCACACAATGGGGACGAGAAGTAGCATTTACGAAATGATGATAAAATAATTTACAATTATAAGACATTATCCGCTAATTAAATGATCGTATTCGAATCTTTGTGAAATTATTATTAGAAGTCTAAGAAAAACATATTACCATCGTATTGTTTTGTTTCTTACGGAGACGAATCTAACAAGATCCCAATTTGATATATTTTAATTTATATAATTATGATTAAAAAAAATTAAGTTAAAATGATACAATGAATAGTAACAAAAGTCAAAACGTAAGAAACAAAACAATACGGAGGAATTAACAAGCTGTGTTTATAAAAAATAAAAATAAATACTGTATTAATCAAATACTCCATTAAAATTCAATTCGGACCTACTCAGAGCCGCCTAAAGGCTTTCTTAGCTGATCTTAATCTTGTGCTAACTATAATAAAAATAGAAATCAAAGTGCTATAATGAACAGTAAAAAAATTTTAAAAAAAATTGTAACACTTAGAAAAAAACTGAGGGAGTTATATTATAAATATAATTTGATAAGTTGTGTTATGAAACTATTATATACTCCCTCCGTTTCAAAATAAGTGTAACATTTTGACTTTTTTTACTGTTCATTGTAGCACTTTAACTTATTTTTATATAGTTATACAAGAAAAAATATAGCCAAGTGGGATATTGTTGCATTCGTTTCATCTTGAAATTTTTAAATATTAAATTTTTAAAATTTTATTTGTACCGAATTTAAGTTATTAATAGTTTAAAATGTGCATTGACATACATGCAAAGAAGAACGTTACACTTAAAAAGAAATGGAGGAAGTAGTACATTATTATTATTATTCCTCTACTTTAATACAAAATAATTTCTTAAATATTTGACATTTCTAAAACACAAATCCAAAATATGTGGATTAAAAGATGAGGAGTTTGGAGACCATAAACTTGATATAGCACATGTAAGTGCAAAAAATGCGTAGACAGAAACTGCAAAATAATTTTATTAATTTCACAAGAAATGTCTACAATTATAGAGAATTTCAATGAATTTAAAAGAAATATGTGAAGATCAAACGATATGAGTGTTCGACTTCTGTTACTCCTTTGATTCCTCCAACCTTGAAGACGTCGAGATGCTTTTGTGCTTCTTCTTCGGCTTCTTGGAATTTCTGCAGCGTTTTGTTGCTGTAGATCTCAAGTGCTTGAGACTTGAGAGTGACTAGGGTATGAAAATGTGTGTCTGGAAGTCACACATGTGACAGGGTGCCTCTATTTATAGAGGGAAAAACCCTAGGGTTTGTGGATGATGGACCAATCGATGGGCTGGTCCAACCCACATTTCTATCGGGTCAGTGAGCATGTGGGCCTTTCATCTGGGCTTGTTCACACTGATTAATTTTCTTGGGTTGGCATGCTTCGAGCATCCATTAGGCCATGGGACTTGTAAGTCTTTCATTTGGACTTGTTCACATTAGCCCAACATAAATAAATCCATTTGGCTTGATGGATCCAAATGACCCAATAAATATTAATAATTATTTCAAGCATTTAATTTATTTAAAATGCAAATGCCTAAAATTAATTAAATTAATATTTAAATTTACACGTGTCGCATTTTTAGTGGCGAATAAATTTCACGTGTTTACAGATGCCCCTCGAGACTTGCTTAGGGCGAAATAAAATATTTAAGACCTGAGCGAGTCTCGAAATATTTTTTTCTTCATGCCTACCCATTTTGTTGGGCTTCGCCGGCAATGTATATATATATATATATATATATATATATATTTTATCGCCATCCTGTTTCTTTTGCACGCGACCTTTTCTCTTTTGATACGAGAAATTGACGCTTTTTGAGTAGGATTTAATGAATATTTCCCGTAACTCTTCCTCGAATTGATTTGAAAAGTACTATCTCGAATTTACTTGAATTGTCTTTTTCCAATCTTTTTGAAATTGATTTGGAGCCTTTGAGATGTATATATTTGATTCGTCTCAAACATATCTCAAATCTTGTCGTCTTTTTGTCACTAGGACTTGGTTTACATCCCATTCACATTTGATTGGAGATCTTGCTGTACAAGGAACTTATATGCAATTTAGAATTGGTTGATGGATCGTTTTTGGTGCAACAAATCAATCGATGAATCTTCACCTTAAACTTGGCATTATACAATTCAATCTCCAAATCAAACTTAAACTTGATATTTATCCCATTGAATCCCCAAATATTTGTCAAGGGATCAAATCTGACTGTTCAAGAACCCTATAAATTACCCCCCACAAAGGCAAGAGCAGCAGATTTTTTTTTTTTTTTTGGAATCAAATTCTGAACAATTCACTCAAGTTTCTGGCCAACAGGAAGACCGCAGGCAAACAAAGGCTAGAGAGAATAGGTAAACTTCTTTCTTTACCCATAATTAATTGAGGCAAGAGTCAAAACAAATTCTGATGTCCCTCGTCATCTTCCAGATTCCAATTATCTGTACATTACTCATAGTCTGCAGCTTCTTTTTTTGCTGCTTCTTTTTTTTTTTCTTTTTGTGCTGCTTCTGTTTTTTTTCCCTGTGCATTGTTTTTGTTTCCTTTGCTCCTTTTTGTTTCTCTGTTTTCTTTTTCCTTGGTAGCAAACCATGATCAACATTCAACCGACCAACTCATCAACATCAACAATCAAGTCCGTCCCCAGCCGGATCATAATTCAAAGCGAGAGTGTATCTGTTTGTCGTCATGGTAGACGGGATGTTGGTCACACGGCGCTGCCGTTGGCCTCAATCCTTAACCTACCCGCCACGCTTTTTCCGTTCAGAATTGCTACCGACTGCCGGGTTAACCTACCCGCCACGCTTTTTCCGTTCAGAATTGCTACCGACTGCCGGGTTCGTCATGGTAGACGGGATGTTGGTCACACGGTTGGCCTCAATCCTTAACCTACCCGCCGTCAAGAAGCCTTTGACAATGGCGGGGTTCGCGACGGCGCTGCCGTTCGCCTCAACCGTTATTTGTTCAGAGGGCTTGCTGCCGTTCGAATCCATCACCGCTGCCGTTCGCATCGCCGGAGGGAGACGGCCGCTGCTCCACGCTTCTGCTGCCATCGCCGGAGAGGGAGACGGCGTCGTGTGGAGCCCGTCCACGTTGGAGAGCCGCCATGCCGAGGAGGAAGGCATGAGAAGTCACCCGCCGCTCACGAAGGTGGAGCTCGGAAGCCGCTGCCCGGAGTCGCCGTCGCCCGTCGCTGCTCGAGCCGCGCTTTGCGCCGTCGTCGATGGAAGAGGGAGGCTGCTCGAGGAGGCGTCGCGTCTGTTGTCGATCCAGGCCGCTGCCGCCGTCGCGAGGGGAGGAGGCCGGCGTAGGGAACCCGCCGCCGCCGCTCGCTCCCGGAGCTTGCCACGCCGCTGCTGTTGCTCGCCTGCCGGAGCCCGCTGTCGCCGCTGCTCGCCGGATCCCGCGCACGCAAAGGAGGCCGGAGAAGGAGTCGCGACTGCCGTCCCTGCTCGGAGAAGAAGGAGAGGGCCGTTCGAGATTGCGACCGCCGCTGGGATGTACGCCGCTGCTGCCGCCGCTCGCGCCGAGCCGTGCCTCCGGTGAGGGGACCGCTGCTGAACGCCGTTCGCACGAAGACTAGTTCTCCAGATTTGAGTTGGAGTGGACGGCTGCGTTTTCTTTGTATTTGGGGAAGAAGACACCTTTTTGGTTATTCCAATTTAACCCCAACATTTGAAAACTTTAGGATTATAGTCCCCACTATTTTGATAATTAGATTTTGCCCCCTAGGTACTCTAAACCTTTGGACTTAAGCCCTTAGTGTTTAGATAAGTCCACAATTGAACCCCTAGATTTTTGGAAGGACAAATTTTAACCTCAACATATTTGGTATTTGAGGCTAGGTCCCAAAATATTTAATCTTAAGTCCAAAATTTAGTAATGAACTTAAAATTAATATAGTGCCCAAATCTTCAATTTGTGGAAATTTAATTTCAAGTCCAAAAATTTAAAATGAACTTAAAATTAATTTTTCCAAATTTGACATGTATTTTATTTATTTATTTTTTTTTAATTGCCTTCATCTTGCAATATTTTTTTTCATGTCATTCAAAAAATAACATCGCATTTATCTTGCAAATGTTTTTTTTTTTCTTTTCTTTCTTTCTTTCTTTTTTTTTCGCCTTTTCTTTTTCGTGGAAATAACCCCATTTTCTTGGAAGATAACCCATTTTCCTGATTTTTGTTTTGCAGTGGCGTCATGGCTAAACAGTTTATCCGGAGTGACGGGAATCATCTTATAGTTGGTCGTGATAAGGATGCCCAGACTCGTATCCTTGTCGACACTCCAGTGATACCACCTCGTTCAAGGGTTAATGTTGAACAACCGGAGCATTGGACTCGCAGGTCTGTATGGAAAATTGTGCGAGCGGATGGATCAGAAGGCGAGGAGACTGCCCTCTCACTTCGATCTACTCTTCACAGATTGGGTAGCCGTGAGCTCGAGCCATTTCACCCGAACGCGGTCCCGGATCTTAGCGCCGATGCCAATTTCCCAGACTCTATGTTCGGCATGTTTTGTTTCTGCCCAGGCTATTGGGAGTGGACTGAGCATGTGCTTTGGCACCACAAGCAGCATTTGAGACGTGCACAGATCTATGACGGTGTACAGGCTTCACTCTTCACGTATTACTGCAGCAAAGGAGTACTTCGCGCATTTCTTGAACGGTGGCGTCCGAGCATGAACACCTTATGTACTCCCATTGGTGAGCTTTCACTTTCGTTGTGGGATATCCATGAGCTGGTTAGGCTTCCCCTACATGGTGAGTTTTATGACGAGGCTGTACCGAGTGACAAGACTTTGAGCTATGGGAACGACCAAACCCCAGCTAGCTGCAAGTACGGTCCAATTATCATTTCGGTCTCTCTTCTTTGTTTTTTTATTTTGTTTCCGTCTTCTCTTTTTGACTAATTTTCCTTCGCTTGCAGATATCTGTTTTTGGCATACCACTCGATCTGCAAGAAGGATAAGGCGGTCTCCATTGCGGCGTGGATGGAGTTTTGGTTCGGGAAAGGCAGGAAATATTCTAGCCCGACACTTCAGCCTCAAAAGAAGAGGGCGAGGGCACCTAAGGAGCCGTCCATCCCAAGTGGGATTATAAGCAGAACGCAACTGCAAGAGCCTGTTAGTGGCAATATGGATTTTCTAGGCGTGGACGTTGCTTACCGTGATGAGCTTTATCTAGCAGCATTCATTTCTGCTTGGATTTGTGGATTTGCGCTTCCCCATGGCCGTGTAGGCATGGTTCGACCATCTGTCTTTCGAGTTGCCAGTCGCATGGCACGTGGCACACAGTTTTCCTTGGCTATCCCCGTGTTGGCGAGCATATACCGAGGCTTGAGGATGATATGCACGTCCACTGACTTGAAGCAGTGCAATGCGGTTTTTCCTCTTCACTTTGTTTATCCGTGGCTTGCGGGACACTTTCCGACCCATGATTGGCTGGAGGTTGCGGGGAACCCGCCCATGGTGGGGTTTTCGGGTGTAGATGCCTTTAGACGTATCAGTTATACTGCCGCCCAGAGATTGTTTACCAACATCTCACCTTCTTCTTTACTGTGCTTTCGATTCACCACTGTGACGGCTCCTTTCACCTTTCATGACAATGAGTTCCTTATCAATTCCTCTAGAAGGGATCTTCTCATTTGTGTACGTTCGGCTTACTTGACGTTTAGATGCGGGTCTTCTTGCATTGTTGAGGCATACAGTCCACATCGTTTTAGCCGGAGATTCGGGTTTTGTCAGCACATCCCGGGGCCATTGAAGGAAGAGATCCTTTCTGGAGATCCGAGCGAGTTATACCGGTTATGGTTGGTGAGCACCCAATTTCTCACGAAGGCGTCTCTTACATATCCTGGTGTATCGGGTTCCATTCTTTCGACAACACGTGATTATGCCAAGTGGTGGTCCCGCTGTCATGATCCGCCTAGCAACAATTCGAACTCCGCCGTCCGTGTTAGCAATGATGAAGCACTATCGCCCAACTTTGCCCTAAACGTAGTGCGTTCGCCGGCACAACCTCTGTTGAAAAACAAAGAAGTAATTTCCGCTTTATCTTTTTCTGATGAAGGGAGGGATGAGGTTTTTAACTTAGACCATTTTAGTATCCCTTCATGCATTTTTGAGGAAGAAGCACCTTTAACAGGACTTTTAAATGAAAGTTTTGATGTCTTTGTTCTATTCCTTGATTTTGTCTTTCTTTGGTTTCTTCGCTTGTATTTATGCTTTCCTTGTTTTCCTTTCCCCGAGCAGATGTAGTGCCATCACCCGCCCTTCCTTTAGCAATGGCTGATCCTATTGTCCACTCAGCATCTCCGGCAGTGCGTCCCTTGGAGAAGGCTACTCCCGCAACAACTATTATTACCCCTGATGAAATGAAGAGGCGAGCAAGCTGGAAGGTAATGGACTATTTTTGGGAGATAGTGAGAGACATAATTAAGGAGGCGCCTTTGGAGAAGCTTGCGAGGGGTCGAGCTGCAGCGGATGAGTTTCTTGGCTCCATGAGGAATTGCAAGCAGGACACATCTCGGCTGGAGTTATCATTGCACCGTTTCTTCGATGGGGCCGCGATGCTTCAGGATTTGCGTACGAGGGTGGAGTCGCAAGAGTCGTTGCAACTAGCCGAAGCGGAGCTGGCCAAGAGAGATAGTGAGTTGCGAGCCAAGACGGAAGAAGTTAAAGTGTTGGGCGCCAAACTAGAAGAGTTGAAGAAACAAATGGTCGAAATGGAGTCATCTCTTCAGCGAGCTACAGGAGAGGAGCAAGTTCTTAGCGAGGCTCGCGTATCTCAAGAGGCGGTTGTTTTGAAGATCAAGAATTCCCCAGGCCCATCCGCCGAAGATTCCGCCAACTTGAAGATGATGGAAACGGCTTTCAAGAGGTCCCGAGAGGAGTTGCTACATCTACAACCTTACTAGCTTCATCATTCTTTTGTTCTTTATTCTTTGTTTTTTGCATTCTTCATTGCTTAGTTCACATGGAATTTGTATCTTGATCCCCTGGTGAAATAAAGCTCTCATTTCTTCATTATTTACATCATGAATGCACTTGCAAGCCCCGATGCAAAACTTTACACCATCCTTCAAATTTGAATACTAAAACACTTTAATTAAAATTAAGTACTTTAGTGCATGTAGTCATAACTTCTCCAAACCAAGTGATGGATTAATTTAATAAATCCATTCAACATTTTTTAAGCAATGTGTTGAATTTAACTCATATGCTCAAATTTATTCTATCAAGTAATGGATTAAATTTAATCAACCCATTTTTTGCTTGCAAGTAATGGATCAAATTTAATCAACCCATTTACTTAAAAATTTTTTTCTTTAATGGATTAACTTAACCCAACTACATTTTTTTTCCATCAAGTAATGAACCAACATAATTAATCCAATTACTTGATTGATTTTTTTTTTTGTTTATGACTGAACTTAGAAAAATGATTTCCAAGTTGCCTACGTACCCTGTGAAGGGATCAAGCCATTACGTAGTTCAAAACAAATTGAATTTGTTTATTTTGAGCCGTACACAGTTTATACTCTTGCGGGCCAGGAGTATTACATTTTTTTTTGCATTTTTTTTTGTGACGTGCAGTTTAGGCTCGTGCGTCAAGGAGCATTTTCCTTGTCCATTCTTCAAGCGTAGAACTTCTTCAAGAACCGCCCATTTATCGGTCCGATGCTCACTCCATCGTTATCAATTATCATGTAGGCTCCGTTTGTGAAGACTTCCGTGATGACGTATGGTCCATCCCATTTGGAGGTGAACTTGTTCCCACTGCGGTAGTTGATGACAATGGGTCTCCGGATGGCGAGGACGAGATCTCCAACTTGGAACGAGCGTGCCTTGACTTTCTTGTTGTAGAACTTCGAGAGGCGGGCTTGGTAGCATTCCAACCTTTGTTGTGCTTCGAGCCTTCTTTCATCAAGGGCTTCCAATTCTTCCAAACGCAGTCGGGCGTTGTCCTCTTCAGTGAGTCCTTCTTGGATGGCGACTCTTAACGACGGGATTTGCGTTTCCAACGGCAACACGGCCTCCACTCCATAGACCAACGAGTATGGCGTTGCCTTGGTGGGTGTGCGGAAAGTTGTTCGATATGCCCATAAAGCTTCGTTGATTCTCTCATGTCAATCCCGTTTTGACTTGGAGACTACTTTCTTCAATAAACCGCATAAGGTTTTGTTGAAGGCCTCTGCCAGTCCATTTGCCGGCGGGTAATATGCAGAACTCTTTCGCTGAGTAAATCCAAACTTCTCACACAACTTGGTGATGGTGCTGTTGACAAATGATCGTCCGTTGTCTGTCATGATGTAACACGGGACGCCATAACGGTAGATGATATTGATTCGGATGAAACTAGCAACATGTTCCCCTTTGACTTCTCTAAAGGGTGCAGCTTCAGCCCACTTGGAGAAATAATCCGTAGCAGCAAGGATATAGCCATGCCCCCCGGAAGACTTTGGCAGCGGTCCAACGATGTCCATGCCCCATGCGTCAAACGGCCATGATGCCACAGTTGGATGCAACGGCTCAGGAGATTGGTGGATGAAGTTGGCGTGAAATTGGCAGGCTTGGCACTTTCGAGCAAACTCCATGCAGTCTCTAACCATCGTCGGCCAATAGTATCCCATTCTCTTGATGCGGAAATGTAGCTTCGGCCCCGATTGGTGTGCGCCGCAAATCCCAGCATGTACTTCTTCCAATGCTTGAACAGCTTCAGTGGAGCCCAAACAACGGAGTAGAACCCCTTCGAACGATCTTCTATACAAGGTGCCATTAAAGTAGAAGAATCGGGCAGCACGTCTCCGGATATCAACTTTTCTTCTCGGATCCTCGGGTAACTTCTGATGCTGCAAGTAGTCTACCAAAGGTTGCCTCCAATCTTCTTCTTCGTCGATTTCAAATACTTCAACGGCCGTATTTTCTTCAAACTCATTATCGTCCTCAAAAACTGGAGGCATCATCAATCCCTTAGTCAACGTGATACTCATCTTGTCTTCTGGAGAGGTAAGCGTTGACGCCAACTTTGCAAGGGAGTCAGCTTGCCGATTTTGGCTTCTTTGGACATGTTCAATCGACATAACATGGAGATATGCCATCAACCTACGTGCGTACTTGTAATATGGCACCAGGTCCGGTTTCTTGACTTCATATTCGCCAAGTAGCTGGTTGACTATCAACTTGGAGTCGCCGTAGACTTGCAGATATAGTTGCTTGGCGTCGACTGCCATTTCGAGTCCCAAGATCAGGGCTTGATATTCAGCAACGTTATTGGAGCAATTGCTAGTGAGGGTAATTGAATGAGGTAAGATCTCACCCGTCGGAGTGACGAAGACGATTCCTACTCCAGCTCCTTCTTTGTGGGCAGCTCCATCGAAGTACATTTTCCATGGTTGTCCAGCTTCAGTTAACATCACGTCTTCGTCCGGAAGGTCGTCAGAGAGATCCCATTCAGCAGGTATCGGATGATCAGTTAAAAAGTCGGCCAGGGCTTGTCCTTTGATAGCCTTCTGTGGTACGTAAACGATCTCGAACTGCTGAAACAACAAGTACCATCGTAAAAGTCTTTCAGAGAGAGCAGATTGAGACAACACATGTTTGAGAGGATTTGCTTTGGATACAAGATGTACCGTGTGAGCTTGGAAGTAATGCTTCAGTTTGCAGATGGCGAAGACCAATGCTAGACAAAGCTTTTCGATTGGACGGAACTTGAGCTCGTTCGGCGTCATCATCCGACTTAGATAGTATAGTTCGTTTTCCTTGCCCCCATCATTTTCTTGAGCCAGCAAGGCGCCAACAGAGTTTTCTTGGGCAGCTACGTATAGGATCAACGGTCGTCCGATCACTGGAGCAGCTAGCACTGGCGGCTTCATCAGATAAGCTTTGATGTTGTCAAAAGCTTTCTTGCAGGACTCATCCCACTCGAACGGGATACCTTTCTTCATGAGCTTGCTGAACGGTTGGCATCTTCCAGCAAGATTGGAAATGAACCTCCGGATGTATGCGAGCTTACCTTGAAGGCTCTTCAACTCGTGGATATCCCGTGGCTCCGGCATCCTCAAGATTGCGTCAATTTTGGCTTGCTCGATTTCAATGCCGTGATTCCGTACAACAAAGCCGAGGAACTTTCCAGAGGACACGCCAAACGCGTACTTCAACGGATTCATCTTCAGTTGATGCTTGCGAAGGCGTTCAAACACGGTCCTCAAGTCTTGCAGGTGATTGACTCGTTCCTTTGTCTTTACCACGAGATCGTCGACGTAGCATTCAACCAAGTTGTGCAGCATGTCATCGAAGATCTTTTGCATGGCACGTTGATATGTTGCCCCCGCATTCTTCAGGCCGAAGAGCATAACTTTATAACAGTATATGCCTTTTGGAGTCCGGAACGCGGTCATCTCTTCGTCTTCGGGCGCCATCTTTATTTGGTTATAGCCGGAAGACCCATCCATAAACGACAATGCTTCATGTCCCGTGGTGGCATCAATCATCAACTCGGTGATCGGCAACGGGAACTCGTCTTTTGGGCAAGCCTCGTTGAGATCGCGGAAGTCCACGCAGACTCGGATTTGTCCATTCTTCTTCCTCACCGGGACGATGCTTGAGATCCAGGTGGGATATTGCACTTCACGAATGAAGCCAACGTCAATCAGCTTGTTGACTTCAGCTTCAATTTGTGGGAGAAGCTCAGGGCGGAACTGACGTTGTGCTTGCTTCACGGGTCGTGCATCTTTCTTCACTGCAAGGCGGTGGACGGCTATCTTGGGGTCCAGACCGGGCATTTCCTTGTAGGACCATGCAAAGACGTCTCTGAATTCTTGGAGCAGTGCTACGTACTTCTCCGCTTCATCTACGGTCTGTTGGGCACTGATAAATGTTGGGCGATGATCTTTTTCATTGCATAAGTTCACCTCACGCAGTTCATCCACAGTGACCTTGATTTCTTCCTCAAGTTGCATCGGCGCTGCGTTGGCGTCTTCTTCACTTGGCTCACCGCAGTCAATGGTGATATGATGAATGTCAACTTTGTCAGCTTGATCATCTTCGTCATGCTTTGTGAAGATGATGGTCCGTTTCTTGAGCTTTAGCCATTCGTCGGATGAGACAGTCCACTCAACTTGACACTTCATGCGGGAAGGTACGGTGCTTCTCACATCGTTGTCGTAGTTAGGGTCGTCCAATATCCCTTGTTTTACCGGAGACCGCTCTTTGCTAGCCGATGTTTTGATTTGTGATTGGCGTTTTCTAGAACCTAGCCTTTTGAAGACGGATTTTGCAGAGTCTTCTCTGGCAACAGCCCCGAGCCTATCGAAAACAGTTGGCTTCACTTCTTTGTTTGCTCCAAGCCGGCGAAAGACGGATTCTTTGTGCTCGATTGTCTCCGTTGAGCCAAGTCTATCATGGACACTTCGTTTTTGCTCTCCTTTTGACGGACTACCAATGCGATCAAATGCTGACTTTCGTGCAGGTTGGTCCTTTGGAGCATGATCCTCTTGATTTGCTTCTTCGGTGATGTAATTGGCCGTAGCTCGTTTTATGACGATACGAACCGGTGCCTTCACTGTTTGTTCCGCTTTGACGAATATGGGCGCTTTCGATGCTTGGGGCGCCGTGTCAAATTCCGCAACATACCCAAGTCCACTCCGGTCACCTTTTCTTCGATTGTTGTCCGAGAGCTTTCCCAATGGCGATGGCTCATTTGGGTTGAATCCAGACTTGGTGAGCAGTTTGAATGCCTTTGGACCGAATTCCTTATCGTTCTTTAGTCGGCGTGCCTCACTACCTTTGAGTTGAATTTTCACCGTTTTCTGCGACATGCCAGGATCAATGGGCATTAGTGGGAGTGTAAGCCCCTCGAATGCCTCTTCCAGGATCGATTTTCCCTTATCATCACGGACTGGTTGATCATCTTTACGTTCTTCTTCCCCGCACGAAGGTGCCTTAGCTTTGGACGAATCAAGGTAGTATTTAGCATCCCCGTAGTAAGACTCGGCCACCGCGAATGGTTTGTCATCGGCGGTAACCCTTTTGACGACGCCGTTGTGCACGTACTTGAAGCACTGGTGCCATGTTGAGGGAACAACGCCGTTTTCATGGATCCATGTCCGGCCAAGAAGCATGTTGTATGATGTTCTTGCGTCAATGACGTGGAAGTATGTGTTTGCAACCATCTCATCAATTTGCAAACGGACTCGGATTGCACCAAGGGATTTTTGCCCCCCTTGGTTGAAGCCTTGGATCAACATTTTGCTATTGGATAGTTGTTCCTCGGAGACGCCCAATTCCTTCAGGGTGTGAAGTGGCATGATGTTGACGGCAGAACCCCCGTCTATCAGGACGCGGTTTACTCGCTTGTTGTCCACGTATCCAACGACGAACAATGGTCGGTTATGAGCCTTCGAATTTTCCAGCTCCATCGGCATGTCGTCGTCATTGAACGTGATGGACAACATGCATTCGTTGAGATGCGAATGATCCACAACTTGTTTGGTGTGGTCTTGCTTCGACGTGCTCCCAACTTCGAAGACGGTGTTGCAGGTGGTGGAATTGTGAGGAACTTTGATCTCGATCGATCCAACTTGGATGGAAACAGTGTTGGCCGTCTCTGCTTCGTCTGCCAAGGTGATTTTGCCTTGTTTGACGAGATCCATGACTTTGTCTTTGAAAACGAAGCAATCTTGGATCGTGTGGCTCACCAAACGGTGGTACTTGCAGTATAGCGGGTCGTTGGTCATCCCCGCTTGCTCGGGATGTTTCATCCTTGGTAGCTCGATGAGGTTTTCTTTCATCAAGTCATCGAAGATGCCTGGTAAGTCGGAGTCAAGGAATGGGTACGTCTTAGCCCGTCTATCTTCCAATGACGACTTTTGACGTTGAGCTTGTGGTGGCTTTGCCTTGTCGTTTGTCACCGGCTCCTTCCCGCGTACCTTTACGAGAGCGGCGCTTGTTGCCATCGCATCCTTTGTGGGTGGCTTCAACTGTGGCTTGCCTCCCTTCTTCCATTCGACTCGGTTGTTTGTACGAGTTTGTTGAACGGGCGGACCATAGGCTCCACTTGACGCCAAACTTAGCTCCATGTCGTGAGCACGAGTTGCAAGCTCCTCGAATGTCCGGGGACGAATGCCTTGCAGGATGTATCGTAGGCCCCATTGCATGCCTTGGATGCACATCTCAATCGCCGACGTCTCAGACAAGCGATCCTTGCAGTTGAGGCTCAGGCTTCTCCAGCGGTTGATGTAGTCGATCACCGGCTCGCCCTTTGATTGTTGCGTGTTCGTCAATTCTATCATGCTGACGGTACGCCGTGTGCTGTAAAAACGGTTCAGAAACTCTTGCTCAAGTTGATCCCAACTGTCGATGCTGCCGTGTTCCAAGTCGGTATACCATTCGAACGCATTCCCCTTTAGTGAACGAATGAACTGTTTGACGAGGTGATCTCCAAACGTACCCGCTTCGTTGCATGTCTCTACGAAATGGGCGATATGTTGCTTGGGATTCCCTTTGCCGTCGAACTGTTGGAACTTGGGCGGTTGATAGCCTGCCGGCATCCTTAGTGAGTCGATGTGGGCGCTGTATGGCTTGAGATACGTCAAGGAGGATTTTGATCCTGCCGAGACCTCTTCCTTCAGCGTTCCCGTGATGAACTCTTTCAGTTGATCAGCCGAGATGAAGCCGTCAGGAGTGACTTGGACGTCAGCGGTTGCTTTTCCTTTTGCCGAAGCGCCTTGCCGGGAAGTCTCTCTATCGTCGCGGATCTCTACGGGCTTGTTCACCGCTTGGCCGCCGTTAGAGCCATCCAGTCTGTTCATCATTTGCTCCATGCGTGCATCTTGCAACTCGGATCTCTTCACAAGCATTTCCACGATCTTTGTCAGGTTGGACATTTGCTCTTCAAGAGTGCTGGCTTGGGTTGTCATTGCAGCAGCATGACGCAGAGCGGATGTTTCTTCTTGATCTCCCCGCGGGCTTGACAACGGCGTGGAAGATCCCGATCTATGGTCGTTTCCTTCTTCCAGCAGCGGCATATCCGCATCAACTTCTTTTTCGCGCGCAGCATCGGCGGCCTCCATTGCTTTCTTCATGTTCCTTGTGGTGACATTGGGCATAGCGGCACCGGATGTTGAAGAGTTGCTCTTGGAGGTGTTCCTTGAAGCCATTGGATTTCGTTGACGACGTCTGGAGGAGATGAAAGGCAGAAGTGTCCCACTGGGCGTGCCAAAATCTGTAAGTGCAAAAAATGCGTAGACAGAAACTGCAAAATAATTTTATTAATTTCACAAGAAATGTCTACAATTACAGAGAATTTCAATGAATTTAAAAGAAATATGTGAAGATCAAACGATATGAGTGTTCGACTTCTGTTACTCCTTTGATTCCTCCAACCTTGAAGACGTCGAGATGCTTTTGTGCTTCTTCTTCGGCTTCTTGGAATTTCTGCAGCGTTTTGTTGCTGTAGATCTCAAGTGCTTGAGACTTGAGAGTGACTAGGGTATGAAAATGTGTGTCTGGAAGTGAAGTCGTAACCCCAATATGTGACAGGGTGCCTCTATTTATAGAGGGAAAAACCCTAGGGTTTGTGGATGATGGACCAATCGATGGGCTGGTCCAACCCACATTTCTATCGGGTCAGTGAGCATGTGGGCCTTTCATCTGGGCTTGTTCACACTGATTAATTTTCTTGGGTTGGCCTGCTTCGAGCATCCATTAGGCCATGGGACTTGTGAGTCTTTCATTTGGACTTGTTCACATTAGCCCAACATAAATAAATCCATTTGGCTTGATGGATCCAAATGACCCAATAAATATTAATAATTATTTCAAGCATTTAATTTATTTAAAATGCCTAAAATTAATTAAATTAATATTTAAATTTACACGTGTCGCATTTTTAGTGGCGAATAAATTTCACGTGTTTACAGCACACATCTCATAATGAATGAAATGACGCGCTTTTGTCCGGACACTATTTTGTTTTAATTTCTCACAATAATATGGCAATTTTTCCGTACAAATGTAACAATCAAATAAAGCAAGGAAAAAACACACCGTACGGCTTTTATTTAGTCGTTGCTTCCATGGGGAAAATATAAGCAGCTACTATTATGTATTGTTACCCAAAAAAATCCTCCTAAAATAGAAATATATTTTGAACGAAAATTAAGTCATTAACCCGACACATATATAAATGAGTACAGAACATAATAATAACTGAAAATTGTGCATCAAACTCTAAATTTGTGTCAGTATTCAAAAAGGAAGTATGGGGCCAAAGAAATTCCTCAAGTCGAATGTTACATTATTTCTGGCTGGTGACAGAAACTAATATACATTTTCTATTCGAATTTCTTTTGAACTACACTCTCAAGTAAACTATTCAGGCTCGCCAGGTCAAACCTCAGGTGGTGTGAGAAACAGCAGAAACCCAAGAAAACTGGAGGTAGAAACCTGTGTTGCCCAGCCTGGGGAGAGTGTCTGAACAAGCGAGATCCCTAACAGTTAAATTGCAGGAAATATTTCTTCACTGGTCCAAGACGAAAGCGGATAAGATATTCTTTTTCAGTGTGAACTCATCGGCCTTTGTTGGGTTGATTGACTGCATCCACAACAAATCATATAGAAGCATAAGCAAAATTGCCATCATGTAAGGCAAACGGGCAACGTTTTCACAACTGCTTTTCAACAATGTTTGCTAAATTCGAGATATTTTAGAATCGATTACCTTGGCAAGCAAGCGTTCCAGCCTTTGGATCTCAGTCTTGGGATAATCAGAACCTTTGTGTACGCAGCTCTTAGCAGCCTTCACATAGATTTTCCCGTATCTGCAGAGAATTTGAGAGCGGAATGTGAAGCCACTCTTCATATGTATTCAACAAGTAGGACTACAATATTATTAGATGATGGGATTGAGGTGAAGGGTTATAGCGACAACCTTGCAGCAGAACCCTGCAGTTTATCAACTTCTTCCTCCAACTTTTTGAATAAAGCATCTTTCTCCTCGCTCTTAGCACTTACAAATTCCTTCACCAAGGTAGAAAGTTCCTCGAGAATACCAGCCTAAGGAAGAAAATACAATTTAGAATGGGAAAGGGATGCAACTAGGATAATAACAGGACAGTAGCTTCTGTGCAGACCTGAGAAGTCAATTGTCCCTTTGCATCTCGGCTAGTTCCACATTTCTCATTAATGAAATTGATGAAGTCGTCCAAATCCCTGCCACCTTCATAATCCTCACCAGCCTTATTGTTCTTTGGGAAGAACTTCAATGTAGGGAATCCGCTTACACCATACCTGGTTTGCAGAATAGATGCATAAGAAAATGTTCCCGGTGGGATGACATAGATTAGTTGGCATTTATATATACTTCAGTTGTCAGAGCCAACTTACGAGGGGTGACAATTAGTTATGTGTTATATCAATCTAGAGTACGAAGAAGAAATGTCTTGTAGGACTTACTTTTCTCCAAGATCCCTGTGCTTGTCAGCATCCAGATTTGCAATAACCACATCCTCATCAAGCTTGAATGCTGTTGCAACTTTTTCATAGGTCTGCATTTAGAAATGGCGGATTAAGGTATTGAAATAAATATTACAGGAGTCAAATCAAAGTATTTAACAACTCGGCGGCACACTTACCGGAGCAAGGTTCTTGCAATGACCGCACCTGAAAAAGCAAGGAACTGGTTAAGAGAACAAATTATGCAAGCTAAGGTATGTGATAGAAATAGTCATCATAAGAGATTCAGTAAAGACGCTTTGGTGGCATGCCAAAGTGCATACACATATCTCACAAAACATCACACAGGATCTAGTCAACAGGATACCAATATACACCATATGCTTACCAGGGTGCATAAAATTCAACAAGGACATCCTTTTTCTCGTCAAGGACAATCTCCTCAAAATTGTCTTGACTCAAAACCACAACATCAGATGGGACTGACGCTATCTTGACATTTGTCCCTGTAGCAACAAAGTTTACAACACCAAAATGTTGGATATCAAAATTTAAATTGGATCACAAAGAAATGGACAGGGGAAAACATAATAAAAAAAAGACTAAAACCGTAGGCACTGCCATAAATAAATCTGCATGATACGCTTAAGCGAGATAAGCACCTTAGTAGAGAACTGATTTTACTAAAAATGAGAATGTTTCATCATGTTACATGTATAAGATGATTCCGTTACTTCAATAATGGTAAATTTTGTCATTGTCAACTACATAACCATCGAATGATGGAGCCACATAGGTTACCATCTATATGCCACGCGTTGCTAATTACAAATCATGAAACAAACAAAATAATATACACACCTCCTTCACTGTTTACATACTCAGCAAGTGCTTCAGCCGTCCGTCCACCTTCATACCTATTAAATGAACAATAAGATTAAGACAACTTCTGCAAGATCTGCATCTATCTTATTCTTTCCATGTTTCAAAAGTGAAAAGAAGGTTAAAAGTTATCCAGGAGACTGCAGATTACTTTTTTGGCTCCAGAGATCCCTTGGGAAACCACTGGATTGTGGGATATCCAGAAACCCCATACTTGCTGCAAAGGCTCTTGTGCTCGTCACAATCGACCTACAGATTATTCATAGTTATAATATACAAAAAGGAAGTGATAAAGGTATTAATTATAGATATAGTATATCTTATCATGTCGAATGAAATTGGAAATGTAAACCTGGAAATGCAAAAATACAAAATAAAAACTTCCTCCGTTCTTGAATGTTGAATATTTTTTACGGACCCACTTTTCACGCAGTTCAATGCACATTTTAAACCATTAATAACTCAAGTTCTGTACAAGTAAAAATTCTAAAAGTTTTATATTTAAAAACTACACGACAAGACGAATCTAACAAGATCCCACTTGACTATATTTTAACTTGTATAACTATGATAAAACTTTAAATGAAAGTCTGTGTGTGGATAGTAGCCCATTATCAAACGTCAAAAACATTCGAGAACGGAGGTAGTATATATATAAATAGAATAAAAAATAAATAAAAATTGTGAAGAGTTCAACTAGAATAAGGCACCACAGATCACCAAAAATTGCACCGAAGAAAATATAACCTCATATAGTATATGTTTATTTTCTCAAGGGGTACTTTTTCTAATGAACCTTACTTCATATTTTTGAATAACTTCAAGACATGATCAAGTTCTATTAACAAATAACAAGCGAGTATTAAAAAAATGCAAAAGTTGTTCAAGTAGTAAAGATTGTCATTTGTCAAAACTGAAAATCCTCTTTTCGCTTGTTTTACAATTTGTAATTACTCACTGAAGTTCAGAATTTTTAAATAAGAGAACTTATAGCCTTCTTGGAAACAAGAAACATCAATAAACGCATCAAGTTCATTAAGATGAGTTTGGATAATGAAACAACATGGCCATGCTGTGAATAACGATGAATCTATTGCAAGTTAAAGAATTTCATACTCTAAGTATACAGCAAATCCCACCAACCAATACCATACAAAGGCAGAAGATACTATGCTTTATCATTTAAATTCTGCCATCAGAAATTACTGGATTACCATATAAAAGACAAACAGAACATAATATTGATGTTTCATGTAACAGTGTCAAACTCTAAATCAACTGAAAGAAACATAACTGAATCTAGCGGAACCTGAAAAATTAGTAAAATCCCACCACAATATGATAGTAGTTGCCAAATTCGCACACTGGTCACTTACTTAAGTTAACGCTGATGTTGCTCTATCTTTTAGGAATTCAAACAAGAAGCATAAAATTGCTTTAACACCAGCAAATAATTTGACACGCACAGATGCACTTCAGAGAACATCGCACAATAAAACAATTAAAATCAGCTAACCTTGCCGATCAAGACAGATTTTGCTTTCTTGAAACTTGCACCAAGCTTCTCATACTCGGGAGCAAGCTTCTTACAGTGCCCACACCTGCACAAGAATGAACAATAAATCCTAGCTACAGAAGCAACAAAAACCAGTAAGCATTCTCAAAAGTTCAATTAGTCACAAAACAACTCCTCCACTCAAGAATCATTTTTTATGAATATTCTCCACCACTCATAAAGGAGCCACTTTATAATTGAATATATCAGTTGATTAACCGAGTTAAAATATTCCGAGTATATACTAATTGATGTACCAAGTTCAAGACAATAGCAGCAAAAACAATCGAAACTTGTTACTTAAAAGTTCTTAGAAGACTTCAATCATATCAGATCTAGATCATCGAACTCGAATTAAGAACCAACAGATCCACTCAATAATGTCAACCACGAAAAATTAACAATTGAATCCCAAACATGAACAGAAAACACGCAAAGCGCAACAACACAATTCAAAAACGAAATTAAGAAGATCGTTCAATACCAGGGAGCGTAGAACTCGACGAGAGCCCCGCGATCTTGACCGACCTCCTTCTCGAAATTCTCCTCGGTCAGCACAAGAACGTCATCAGCAAACGCCGAAGCGCCCAGAAAAAAGACAAAAGCTGCGGCGACCAAGCAGATCCGCGATATCGACATTTTTGCGCTTCGATTCGATCGACCTACGGAGTACAATGTGGAAAAATGAAGTCTGGAGTGGATTAGTTGCTGGGGGTTTTGGTATTTATAGTGTTGCTCGTCGTGGATTTATTTACTTTTGGGGGAAAAATCCATATAAGGTACTCTAGTAAATTAGACACTGATTATTTTTAGAGCCATTTTTCATGATTCAGAGTTCAGACGGGGCAGCAAAATGGAGTAATTTATTTTTATTATTAATTTAATTTAAATTTTTGTATACATCTGCGTGATCTGTCACGGTGACATGGACCAGCCAATTAGTTAAGGCCACGTATGCAGGCGGCAAGACTGTGACTATATAACCTTGCAGCGACAAGTCGAACTTGGAAAACAGTTTACTTGCATACATTATTATGCTATAAAAATAAAAATTATGATCTTTTTTTGGGGAGCTTCGAACTGAAGCTACTTTTAATTTAATTGCTTTTTTTTTATTTCAAAAAATATAATCACTTTAAAAAGTAATTTTATAAAAGCCTCAATTTCTATTAAAATCTACAACTTAAAAAATTTCAACTCCCATAGATGTAACACACACATAGGAGTATGAATAGTGCCCAAAATTAAATGGGGCAAATGTTTGAGAACGGGAAGTACTTAGTAGTTAATTTTGTCAAACACACCGTTGTGGAGTTACTACTATTAAGTAATAATTGGATTTGCTTAAAATCTGCTTTCAATCTCTCTTAAAGAAAATAAAACAAAACAAATTTATGAGCTTTAATTTTTTGGCATGTATCGGGTATTCTCAAGCCACATTGGGCTCAATACTAATCCCTCGTATACACAAATGCTCAAACCCAAAACTTTTGCTTAAGCTGCCAGAGACACATACCATTCAAACCAACTGTGTTTGGTATTTTAAGTGCTTTAATTAAGTGGTAATATTTATTATGGGAAATAAAATTTCACTTTTATTTATATTTCACAACTTTTTAAAGTAATCTTACTTAAATAATATATTATCTTTACTTGATAACTTTTGATATCTACTTAAAATGTTATAATAATTTGTTTGAATAAATGGTTTCGGCCATCTTTTCTCCGGAAAAAAAAAGAAAAAAAAAAGAAAAAAAAGTTATAATAATTTCAAATTTATTAAATAAAATGGTCCGATCATTTACATGTATATTTTAAATTGTTCTATAGTAATAGTGTTGTTGTTTGCAACTTGGGCTTTCCCTCTAAATTTTTTGAAGTCTCTATTGGCAGTAGATGCAGCTGGAATTTGGTTCCTCCATCGCCAACTTTACCTTTTCGGAACTTTGTTCCTCTGCCGCTAACCTTAAGTTTAGGGGTTCGATTCTCCGCCCGCCCACATATTATCCCTCCCTCATGTTAAGGAACTTTTTTTTTACTGTTCACCATATATTTTTTCCCCATCAGCCGCCAAACTGAAATAGCAATTATCACTATATAATACTTCCTCCGTCTCACTATTTTTGTTACGGACCCACCCCAGCCCGTATGCCGATACACATTTTTAACGGTTAATAACTTAAATTGTGTACAACGAAAATTTATAAAAACTTAATTGTCTAAAACTACAAGATTATACGAATCTAACAAGATCTCAGTTGACTATATTTTTTCTTACATAGCTGTGATAAAAATTCGAATCAAAGTTAAACAGTGAATAGTGGCACAAAACCATCCGTAACAAATATATTGAGACGGAAGTAGTATATATATTGCTTCGATCTCCATTTGAGGTGCTGGTCTCAATCTTTTATAAATTAAATAATTTTTCGATGATCGCCATCTGATATGACGAATTTATGCTATTTTGGGAACACACGAATTAAAATGTATTATTTTAATAATTAGATGAAATCAGTTATGCATACTAACAAGTCATTGAACTGATCAACTCCAACTCATATACTTATGGTAACCACTTCGACATTTTCTCTAAAATTCAGCATTTGAAGACTTGGAGCTGGTGTCTCAAATTTCCCTCAATTCTTTTTGGAACCGAGCACTTCACTCGTCCTCCCATCATGTTCGGAATGCTTTAACTTTTGATTCCATGGGCTTGTACCATACTCATCAATTTTTTGAATGATATCGGCTTAGGCCCTTTTTCCATCGAAAATATATATAATACCGTACAAAACATCACAACTGAACAAATTCTTTTTTAAAGGCTTGTATATTGCATCATACATAAGCTACAAGTTCTTAACTTTGCGGATGTGATTATAATTAGGGGTGTCAAATTTGGAACCGACGCGAAAAACACGAACCCGACCGACACGGACCCGGTGCAGTTTTGGGTTTAGTATTTTTTGGTTCTCTATTAGGTCGATCCGAAATCCGACCTAAAATTTTTCAGGTCTTGTTCGGATTTGATATTTTAGGTTCATTTTGGGTTTCGGGTCAAATTCGAGATTGTGGATTTTGTGTTATACCATTATCAATACCTGTCACGAACACGATCCGAACATGTGAAACCTGAAACACGACCCGACCAACATGATCGAAACACGACACAAACACAACCCGAAACCTGAAATTGATACCCTTAATTGTAAAATATTTTAAAGAGATACTCCCTCCATTTTTTTGAAGATTGCAATATTTGGTGAATTGTTATTGATCACACACTTTAATCTAAAGTTTATTATAGTTAGAGGTAATAAACATTTTAGGCCATCACAAGACACCCTTTTCACTTTTTGGCCATTCAAAAATCAATTTTCAATTTTAGGCCATTAGAAACAATCTTTGACCAAATTAAGGCCATTTAGACTTATTTTGACTTTTTCAAACTTCAATTCACTCTACCAACTTTGGTTTATTACATTTTGACCCCATGTTTCAGTTTCTTCATCTCCTTTAGTCTAATAACCACCCATCATGCTTCCGATAATAAAATTAAGCACTAAACTCCATACCGTGGGTTTCACCGCCTTGCTACCGGGTTTCTCAAGCTCCAGGATTTTACGGACTTCCTCCAACCACGCAGCCGCAACCGATGGTTCACCGATTCTTGTCTCTTTCAGCAGCAAACAACACAATCCTATTTCGTTTCCTACCTTATGATGTAACAAGGTTTGGGGTAAAGGGTTTTAACTATATATCGGAATATTTGGAACTCTGGATTTTATTGAAGAAATGTTAAAAATATTATTCAAACATAATTTCTCCTAATGGAGAAGATAGACACTTAGCTCCTCATGGAGGAAGCAAGACACTTATCCGGATCAATTTCTTTCCAGTCAGTTCCTCTCATTTTCATGAAAGAAATTACCTTTAATAAAATATTGTCTTATAGAAAGTTCAAGAATTTCTTATGGAAATTTCTATTTTATATTTCCAAAATTTGGAAATAACTCGTTGGTTTCAAATTAAATGAATCCATTAAATAATTAAATCTTCACCATTAAGAGATAAAATATTATAAATAATATAATTAATATGTTCTTCAATAAAACATAGGCTCTGATACCAATTTTCATGCGCTTTGGGTTTCATTTGTATAGACAATTTTGGAATAGGACAAAAGTATATAAAGTCAAACCTTTTGGGGTTTCAAAGGAAAAAAAGGGAAAGTTGTTGGGTTATTAATTAATTTCAAATTGGTCCTTATGGCTTAATTTCATTCAACATGTGTTTGTAATGGCCTAATTCTGAAAATTCAATTAAGAGTGGCCTAAAAGCAGAATATGCGCCTTGTAATGGCCCTTTTTATTTATTTCCCCTTATAGTTATACAAGTAAAAATATAGTCACGTGGAATCTTGTTAGGATAGTCTTGTATGTAGTTTTTAAATATCTTTTAAAATTTTTATATGTACCAAACTTAAATTATTAATTGTTTAGAAAGAAAAGAAAAAAAATTAGTAGTAGTAAGATTCTAGGATGGGATGATGATCTTAATTCTTACGAGTTACGAGTCACGACTATGCTTTAAAGTTTAAACGACTCAAATAGTACGACGTCGTACCCTTGCTCGAATCCTTCCCAATCAGAATTGAAGAACTAGGGTTTTGATCTTCCGTGCTTCAATTTCTCCTGACCCCTCTTTATGTTTTGCTCCCCTTGTTGATTTTTCTGCGATTTCAGTGTGTTCCGTTACCTCCATTTCGTTAATTGCCATAAACTTTGCAAGAATTATATTATAGGGCAGTGCAATGGCTCAATCCAGCAACTCCGTAAGCGCAATTCGTTTTGATTCATCAATGTGGATTTTACGTACCCTAAGGGCTCACTTTTTGTTTCCTTTTATTTTAGGCTGTTGGAGTTGATAACACTTTCCGGAAAAAATTTGATCGAGAGGAGTATCTCCAACGCGCCCGCGAGCGTGAAGAAAAGGTTGGTTTTGGGCGTTCATGAATATAAGTTTGTCCTTCACGTTATAGTCCTTTTTTTTAGAGTTTTAGTTAATCTCGGCAATTTTTTTGAATTTTGTTTTTTCTGTTGTAGGAGGCGGAGGCTCGGACGAAATCGAAATGTAAATTATTTCTAATAGTCTCTTTTGTGTGTGTGTGTGTGTATACTATTTCTGTATGTGCAGGTTTAAGCATCCATTGATTAGCTTGTTAGAGTCTCAGTGCAATTCATGAATTGTTCAATTCCGGGGTTAGGAATTTAGACTCACATGTATGTCTTGGTGCAGCAAGAGGTCCACCAGTGCAAAGGAAACCATTGAAGCACAGGGATTATGAAGTGGACCTTGAATCACGATTGGGAAAGACTCAGGTTAGTTGTTTGTGACTTTCTGTTAGCATTTGAAATGTTTACAGTGTTTGATGTTGGGTTACATAAAGGACATTTCGGGGTCCAGAACTCAGGATCACTAGCCATTTAAAATTTTAGCTTGCATTGGAGATGAAAATGGTCTCTTCCCCTTCTTACCGTTTGGTTATAGGTTCTTGGATGCATTATTCTTCAATGAACAGCCCATGTTGTTTATGGATTATTCTTTTTTATATGAATTTTGGCTTTATATAATTGATGATCCATTATTGAAATGTTAACTGGTACTTATTTCTGTCTTATTCATCTGTTTTTGAAATCACAAACCCTGAGGTTTCTAACCCAAGAAATCTCTTTGTTAAGCAATCTTCTATCCTGTGCTGAGGGTCAATAGGAAGCAAATTATTGGTTGGATTATTCTAAGCTTAACTCATACACAGTTGTCAATTTTATCTCAGAATCACACTTCTATTACTAAAATTTACATTTGACCTGTCTCCTGGCCAACGGCTTGTAGCTGCACAAGGAATGGTGAAGTATACACAATAAATCATAATAAAATTACACTCCATGCAAAATAAAGCACATTTAATCATTTATCCAAAGTAATTGTTCAAAAATCAAAACGCATCCCAACTCCCAAGTTAAAGTTTAAAACTTATCCAACATTGAACATACAAAATAAACACATTTAATTGAAATTTTAACACACAATCCATAATTCCAATTTCCAAGTCACTTCCCTAGTTTAGAAGTGGCTACAAAATAAAATTTAAAAACAATTAAATCTAAAAAAAAAATTTAAATAAAACCTTGAAAGAGGCTATCCTAAGGTGCACCATGTTATGGCTATACACGGGGAATGGTTGTGCCACACCACATGTTATGGTGCTGTGGCTGTGCCATTAACAACTATGGTTCTGCTGTAAGATATTTTGTATCGATTGAAGCAAAAGTATAGGGGAAAGTCAGGGGTGAGGAAAACTCGACTCGATACTTGATTAGACTATTATAAAAAATATAAAAATAAAAAAACTATTAGATACAATTTAAGCTTTATCAAGCCTAACAAACTTATATTTTGCAGCATAATAAGTAAAACTACCAATTTAAATTCAAATTATATACTATCTAGCCTAGTTAAATTCGGGCTTGAACTTTAAATTTTTTTACTGTTCAGGCTCGATAATCGATACTCGATCACCCCTGGGAAAGCTAGGGCCATCAATTACCTATCCTTGTAAAGTTGATCTGTGTATTCACATTTTATATTTATTCTTTGATGACAATTGTTGATCTTTTTTACTTCGCTTGGAGGATACATTACAATGCATGCTTAAGAGTTTTAATAAGGGCCCCTATTTAACAAGTACAGTATAGCATAAGATTAAGTTGATCATAATGGCTAATCTTTTAATTCCCCTGTTTTGGTAATTTTAACCATGCAATCTCCTGCTTTATTTGTTGATATATCTTTGCTACTCATTAGTGAACTGTTACAATCTTTGATAGGCTTTAATGCATATTTATTTTTTTGTAGGTTGTGACTCCAATTGCACCTCTAAGCCAACAGGTATTGTCTGGCCAAATTTCATGTTCTCTTTTCCTTAGTGTTCTTATAGCACAAATAATAAAGTTGTGCATTAAAATGGGCAAATGCCCATCAGCATGGTTGCTTTCCTCTGTCACACGAAAAAGAAGAATGCAACCTAACTGCATGTAATTAAGATGATGCACAATGAGGTTCATTGTTGCTTTTGTTGTTGTGGATCCTGAATTTGTTACATGTTTGGGTTAAAAGTAAAATGTTTAAGTTTCCATAGTAGTGTGAGTCTTTGTGTTAACCCCTGTTCCTTTTTCTCTATAGTAAAAAAAGGCAAAATTTGGGAGCATTCTGCAATCTTTGTTTATCACAGGCGATTCATTTTTTAAACATATACAGGAACAAGGAGAACTGTTATGCCAATACTCTTTGAGGGTGGTTGAAATGGATGCACTAGCATACTAAACTACTCAAAATAAGAAATGGATGTTGTCAATTGAAATCAGGGGTAGCACTAATAGATAAGAAAACAATAGAAACCCGTTAAAATATTTTTTGTGATGAGTATAAAAAGAGTTCCTTGGTTTATTACAAGGAGAAGACTTGAAAAGAATACTACATCAATAAAAAAAACATGGCTTATTTAAATATAAATAAGAGCCTTTGTTTCAGTTGTGAACACAATGGTAATATGCATATAGCCAGCCCCATCAAGAGTGATAAAGGCTCAGATGACAATCATTATTGCATAACTTATTTATTGGTGCCTTTTAACAACAACATTGATGTGCTGCTTATATGCCTTCAATGTAGTTATTGTCCAATATGAGCTTTGGCTCTTGGAAATAGCAGAGTTTCTCAGTAATCATGCATTTGCTTTATGTAATATGTATTAAAATATCAAAGCTTGTTAATTAATTAATTTATTTATTTTTGGATTTTTGAAAAATATGCTGTAATTATGCTGAATATGCACCGCACCCTTGTTTTTCCCTATGCAAACCTTGATCCAATCTTTTCCATTGCAGGCAGGATATTATTGCTCGGTCTGTGAATGTGTAGTTAAAGACTCTGCAAACTACTTGGATCATATAAATGGAAAGAAGCGTATGTTTCTGTTGCTCTAGACATTGTGTTTTTCATTTTTTTGTACCTTTACCCAATTCATATCTAGCTAACAGATTTCTCGTTTGTCTTTGTTCAGACCAAAGAGCTCTGGGTATGTCTATGCGAGTTGAAAGGGCAACATTGGAGCAGGTGGGCCTCTATTGTGTGTCTTTCTGTTGATGACATCCATATACCATACTGATGCTAGAACATTTCATGATGTTAGTGTTATAAGTACCATATCTGTTGTTAATGCTCATAATATGTTCCTACTTCGGCCATCATGTTCATCGTCTGGAAGTAATAAGTTTGTATTAAAGGAAAGATCCAGTGTTCACAGATGCAATTATTAGATATAACACTGGAGCATAGTTCTGCTTCATTTTAAATGTCAAATTAAATAAAAGTGTATTTGAATCCAAGTTCATGAATCATGATTTATCTATGTTTCATGAGACAGCGACCACATAAATACGTGATTAAGCATTTAGAATTCATAGACCATACTCCATAGTAAATTATTAAATATTTCACCAGCTATAGGATGATATAATGATCTTTTATGTTTTAATAATGGCTTTATGCCCCTTTAAGGAGATATCATATACATTTGTTATTGTGTATTTGTGTGGGTTTATTCACTAATATTCAAGAAGGTTTGGGACTTTGGGCTAAATTGGTTACTGGGGAAAAGATGTGCCTTGGGTTACTGAGACCATGTTTGATAACTGTTCTTTCTCACTTGAGAAAAGAACACTGAAGTGTTTGTATGACATTCAAACAGTATACTAATTACATCTAATTATTTGTTTGATGCCCAGGTCCAAAAGCGATTTGAAGTTCTTAAGAAGCGGAAAGATACTCCAGGCTTTACTGAACAAGGTAAGGATTGAAATTTTGTTTTACTAATTTGTTTTTTGTCTAAACTGAGAGTATGCCTAATTCAGACAAGTTTCATCATATCATTGGATTAGAATGAATTTACACTCCCCACTTTGGCCTCCACATTAGGGTGTAAGTTGGGGTGGAGCCAGGCTCGAGCATCACTATGTTCAAGCTCAGCTTGGTAAATAAAATAGATACTTGATTTTGTAAGAGCTTTTTTGGTCCAAGTGTTTGTCACATAATTAGCTGGTGTTCTGTATTTATAAGAATAACTAAAAAGCTAAAATAATACCAAAGTCCATAAATTTATATTACAATTTTTTTTGAACCATATGCAAGTTGCTTGATAAATAATGCATTTCCTTTTTGAACCTCTTTACTGGCTGTTTCAAGCAGCTTTGATTCTCAACTAGTCAACTCTTACCCCGTTGTTATTGAGCTTGAGTTAAAGAATTTTGTGATGTAGCTTCCTAAATTCACAGTTCGAATTCTACAAACTGATTTTTTTGACACTTGTATTTATGCACATGATCTTATTAGAAAAAAAAAAGTCGATATTTCTCTAATGAAATAGGACACATGTATCTCCCACTGCTGATTGTGACTGCAAATGATCAAACTCACAGTGTCAGTCTTCTATGGAAATAAAGAGTGATCTTATTTTACTAAATGCAACTACACAGTACCACATTAGTTGAGGTATCTAAATGTTTTTATGCGAGAACAGTAACCAATGTGACTGTTTCAGCATCCATTCGTTTCTTTATGCTCTGCCTCTTCTTTTTGGAAATGTTTTGGATGGTCACATGCCTGATAAGTGATTAAATCATTGCATTGTAGATTTCGACGAACGAATCCTAAAGCAACAACAAGAAGAGGAGGAAAGAAAGCGCTTGCGCAGAGAGAAAAAGAAAGAGAAAAAGGTTACTGCTCATCCTTCGCTGCAAACCGTAATTTTACAATTATTCCTTACGCGAACTGTATAATGGTTGACATTGATTGCATCGAATTTCACAGAAAGAGAAGGCAATGGAGGAGGAGGAGGAGACAGAAGTCGACCCTGAAGTCGCAGCTATGATGGGGTTTGGAGGTTTCCGATCATCCAAAAAATGAAGTGAATGGATATTACACAGGCCAGCACTGATAACTGCTATACATGTCTATTTGATTGTGCCTTGTGTTGGCCTTTGCCAAATTCACTTATGTAGAGTATAGTTGGGAGGTTACATCATCTATGTGGCTTTTGAACACTATTTTTGACTTTTATTAGTATTTTTTTTACAAGCAGTTTGGATGTTTTTGGATGGCATTTTGCAAAAACAAGCTTCAAAAAGCTGAAAAACACTTCAAAAGTGTTTTTTAGAAGCTCCTTGGGGATTGTTTCACTTTTTGTTTGTTTTCCATCTTTCTTTGCCCCTTCAAGAGTCCAGGCCATGTTTTTGCTGCATTTCCTGCCCATATTTATTTAAATTATACTATTTGCGGATAAGAGGGAAGGGAATAAGGAAGTAGTAGATGTTTTTCAACTAGACGACTCATTACCAACTGTAAAAAAAAACCCATCATCCAATTTCAACTCCACTTTTTTTCCCCATAATGCAATTGCAAAGCCCACCTTCATCTACAGTTAAAAAGATTGATTATAATGAACTCAAATAACTCCAAAACTTCATTAGCACAACAAATGAGTGGTTCTTGCATAAAACTGTAACAGCAAATTAGCCACGAACTTAATTCTTTACAGAATCAAAGGCGAAAATAGCCCGATCTAACGTCCATCGACGCCACCACCGCCACCACTCCGGCCGCCGCAAAATCTATATTTCCTAAGGTTAAATAAATATTCACAAATAAGAATTGATCAGTACAGACCCTTCCGAAATTAGGGTACAAATTTCTTAATTCTTCAGACTACATGAGCAGAGGCGGCAGCCGCGCCGTGGAACGGCGCCTCCTCCGCCTTCTCCACGGCGGAGAAACCCGCCTCCGTCTCCGCGAAATCCACGGCCACTTCCTCCGCCACAATCTCCACTACTCCAACCAGCTTCTCTCCCACTTTACCTCCGTCTGCACATCCCTCAACAAAATGCCATACGCCGTCCGTGTCTTCCACCACGCCCCCAACCCTAACATCTTCCACTTCAATTCCATCATCAAGGGCTTCTCGATTTGCGGACCATTCCCCGATTCCATCGCCGCATTTTCCACCATGAAGGACCGCCGCATTCTGCCCAACGAATTCACCCTCGCGCCTCTGCTCAAGGCCTGCGCCAATCTGCGCGACCTTTACCTAGGGCTTCAGGTTTATAAGGAAGTTTTGGTGCTAGGGTTTGAACTATTTAGTCGAATTGGAGTCGGAATTATTGAATTGTTTGTAAACTGCGGGACAATGAGGGATGCAAAAAAGGTGTTCGACGAAATGACTCAAAGGGATGTGATTGTTTGGAACTTGATGATCCGTGGATATTGTCAAATTGGGGATGTAGAGATGGGATTGAGTTTGTTCCGGCGGATGGGGGAACGGAGTATTGTTTCTTGGAACACGATGATCTCTTGTTTGGCGCATAGTAGGAGAGATTCCGATGCATTAGGGGTTTTCATTGACATGTGGGATCAATCAGTCGAGCCGGATGAGGCAACCATCGTAGTAGTGTTGCCAATATGCGCTCGTTTAGCAGAAGTGGAAATCGGAAAGAGGCTTCATTCTTATGTAGAATCAAGAGGTTTCCTCCGGGAGTTTGTTTCCGTGGGGAATGCTTTGGTCGATTTCTATTGCAAATGCGGGGAATTAGATAAAGCGCATGAAGTTTTCAACAGCATGGCGTGTAAAAATGAGGTCACTTGGAATTCAATGATTTCGGGTTTGGCATTGAATGGGAAGGGTGAAGATGGAGTTGCATTGTTTGAGGAGATGATATGTTGTCGCGGTGTCCATCCAAACGACAGCACATTTGTTGGAGTCTTGGCGTGCTGCGTCCATGCTGGCCTTCTCGAAAGGGGCAGACATTTCTTTGCTTCGATGGCTATGGACCATCACATAGAGCCAAAACTCGAGCATTATGGATGCATGATCGATCTTCTTGGCAGATGCGGTCGTGTGAAGGAAGCTCATGAAGTGATTCAAGCCATGCCGATGAAGCCAAACGCTGCGTTATGGGGTGCTTTGCTTAGCGCGTGCCGTACAAGTGGTGATCTTGAGCTTGCTGAGTGTGCAGTTAAGGAGCTTATATACATTGAACCGTGGAATTCGGGGAATTACGTGTTGTTGTCGAATATTTATGCTGAAAAAGGAAACTGGAATGGGGTTGAGGAGGTAAGGATGATGATGAAAGAAAATTGTGTGGATAAAAATGTGGGACAAAGCGTGGTCGGATGAATGTGGTGGCATTTATGGATATTTGAGATATGAGATTGGGAGTAACAAACTAGTTGGCATGTGTCGAGAAAACGTGACATGCTAAACCTGTTTGATTCTCACACTTTTGAATTCTTTGATTTGGTTTTTCAAGAAAATATGTATCAGGGGTTAGCATGGTCCGATTTGATGCACTGCCAAACCGTGTTTTATACTATAGCAAGTCAAGCTAAACCATAGTGCGGCAGTTTGGTCGGATTGGGTTTACGGTTTGATAAAAATTCAAGATAAAAGGAAAATAATATTGCAAGAATTTCCGTAAGATGACAGGAAAAAAGCTTGCCGAAAGGAATATAATTGAGAATTGATCTTGGAGATCACTATTTGGATAGAATATTGGAAGATCAAATTTAATAACAACTTGTTGAGTATAACACCCCGATTAATTATTTAATTATTAATAAGATTAAAGTTGATTGTTCAGGCTTTAATAATTAACATGGGACTATGTAGGGCTTTAAAAATTATTGGAAGCCAATATTAAAAATTGGGAGTTTAACCCACTAGTAAGGAGAAGCAAATATCTGGAGCCCGATTTACGGAAATAAAAGAAGTATGGAGGAGACACAACACCGTGACAAACCCGGATTAAAACTCACAATTATTGAAGCCAACAATTAAATAAACAAGAGGTGGAGACCAAGCCCACCATTCCACTACCCATAACACACACCCATTATACATAACAGGAGTCTTCCAACTCCTCCTTACCGACACTTGAAGGGAAGAAATTGGGAAGCATGGATTGGGGGCATTTTTTTTTTATTATTTCCAGTCACTTCACAAATATTAAAATATAGCAATTAGTGGAGTCATGAATTGGGCATTTATACCCCCTCAATCCCATCAATTTAGAGAGAGGAAAAGAAAGCATTAACTTACCTAATTAAAGATGAACAATTCTTTCAATGGTTTAGGTACATTATGATAAGAGAATAAATACATGTTAATAACCTGTAGTAGTATATCATCTCGTTCTTCCCTATGTTTCTCTTGCTCGAAATTTTGGGGATTTTGGGGTTAAGCTGGAGACTCACCGGAGAAGGAGGAGGGACGCCGCCATGCCGGTGTGAGGGAAAGCTCGGCAGTTAGAGGTAACGATTTCCCTTCTTTTCTTCTTCCCCAATTCTTCTTTTCCCATTTTTTCTTCATTCTTCTCCGCGGGGATTTGGAGGGCTGCGAGCTACTGTCGTGCTACTGCCGTGGCGGCGTCGGAATGGGGGTGAGGGGAAGGAGATGAGGGCCGTGTGGTCGCGGTGTGGTGGAGGTGGCGTCACGCCACCCTGGCGCGCCGGAATAGCAGCAGCTGCCGCCGTTGTGGCGGGCAGCACGCTGCGCTGCTGCGCAGGAGGCGATGGCGCCGAAGTGGTGGCCGGACGATGGTGGTTGTGCTGCGGTGTTGGTGATGATGGCAGTCGGTAGTGGTGGTGGTTCCGGTGGTGGCTGATATAGTGGTGAGCAGGGGCGGTGGTGTTGTAATGTTGTGTTCTTTTCTTATTTAAATGCTCTTAGATTATTTTTAATTCTTGAACATCATTAGCTTGGCTTGGTAAATTGTTAGACAAATTTGGAGTTTAGGGCAGAGGTGGTGTTGATGGAGTTATTAGATTTTCTTATCAATTGCTTAGTGGTTTTGATTGTAAAAATGTGTAATTGTTAGATTGAGTTCCATGGCTTCTTGGTGTGCTAATATAGATGTTAAATAAGTCGTTTTCATGATAAATTATGGAAATTGAAGTAGAATTTGAGATTAAAGTGTGATTTGGGAATTTGAGGATTCTTGAATTAGTTGGTTAGTTCCTGGATAATTGAACTAGTAGAGTAATATAGTTGATAATGGAGGTAATTGGGAATTTTCTTGAAAAACTTGGGTGAAGTTTTTAATTGAACAAAGTTAGATTTTATTTAAAATTTGGGAATGCATTATTGGCTTAAAGGCTTAAATGAGTTTTAAGATGTTGAAGTGAGGTCATTGTTTAAGTATTGTATGCCTATGAGTTTAGCATGTTAATTAAAGAATTAAAATGGATTTATTTGATTATGTTGATATTTGGGAACTTGATATTAAAAATGTGATTTAAAGTTAAATGTGTAATTGAGAAATGGAGGGATGACTATTATTTGTTTAAGTGTTTAAAGATCTTGAATTTGGGAATCAAATGCTATTGTTATGTTGCCTTGAAATTTTGTACCTTGTGAACTTGTGGGCTATTGTGGATTTGGAAAGCATGAGTTATTTTGATGTTTTGGCTATGCTTGAATTAATTAGATGATATTGCTAGTGTTTTAGTATGAGAATACTTGAGTGCTTAAGCTTTAAGAATATTATGTTGGGTATTGGATTAGTCTTTATTATTTGGCTTTGTTGAATTATTTTGGAGTTACCTAATTCTATGTTGATAAACATAGAATGGGAAGTGTTGGGTGGTTGATTTGGAGGGATTATAAAAAGGGGATTGGAGGTGGTTGTTGGTGTTGGAGATAAGAGGAGATGATGGAATTGGTATTGTTAAATTATTTTAATTCTTATGATGATATTATTGTACAGGGAACGAGTGTGGACTTGTATTGAAGCCACGTGAAAGTTGAAGTTGTACAAAGGAAGCTTTGAAGATTTATAATAAAAGGCAAGGGTTAGAATAGCATAATTGCATAAAGAGATAAGTGGAGATGTTACACAATCTGAATCTAGATGATTAGGAATATTATTCCTAGGAAGGCTTAGAACCTATTTCTAGATAACCTAGACGTATTTAAGTGTTCCACACGAATTGTATGATGCCTTAGATGAGCTTGGATTATTATGCCATAGATGAATCTAAGTGTTCTCGCGAATCATATGTTGCTTTAACAACTAGGTCAAACCTTAGAATCTTAAGGAATACCGGGTGGACGGGTTCCTTGCGCTATGACTTAAGAGAATATTTACTGTTATGTTGAGATTGGTGTATCTCAAGACCATTGTGATGATACTTGACAACTCTTATGATTTGTTCAATCTATGGTTTGGTTTTGGTAAATTATACGTCTTATGAAACCAATGCATGAGCCACATGGTATATGGAATTTCGGATATCGGATGAGGGTAATTGTCCCTCCTACGGGTAGAGCCTGTATGTGTCTATAACCCTAGGCAGTTGGAGTACTGTCTGGGACACCGGTGTTGGTAGTTATAGAGTCCTCTGCATGGCGAGATAAGCCTGTATGTGTCTATAACCCTAGACAGTTGAAAACTAGTCTAGGATGCCGGTGTTAGTAGTTATAGAGTCCTCTGCATGGCGAGAGATGATATTATTTGGTTAATGGATTATGGTGCATTGGATTGGTTTCATCTGACATATAATTTGATTAATGAATTATGGTGCAATTGATTGGTTTCATATTTGATTAATGGATTATGGTGCATTGGATTGATTTCATCTGACATATAATTTGACTAATGGATTATGGGCATAGGATTGGTTTTATATTTGATTAATGGATTATGGTGCATTGGATTGGTTTCATCTGACATATAATTTGACTGATGGATTATTGTGTTTTGGATTGGTTTCATCTGACATATACTTGATTATTGGATTATGGTGCACTGGATTGGTTTCATATTTGACATATGTGCAGGGCGAGAGGTGATATTGGTAACTAATGGATTATGGATATGATCATGTTGTATATGACTCGAGGAATATGTTCAGAATTTACTTTCTGTCTTTAGTTATTGTTATTAACTGTTGCTATAGATTCTTTATGATATGCTACTTCTATTCCTTGCCAGTACAACGTTATGTTGTGCTGACACCTTTTCGTTGTTTGGTTGTTTTATAGATCTTCCTACGGACGGCGCAGAACATGATGATGGGGGTATGGGCTGAGCGAACTAGCTAGGGTGCATCTTTATGTTTTTATTTAATTGGAATATATGTTTATACACATTTATGCAGAGTTAATTGTCATTCATAGAGGTGAGCGGTGAACCACTTGGATTTTATTATGTGTTAATTTCTGGTATGGAAATTGTGAGCATGTCGATAATTTATTCAGGGCTTGTAGCCCGGATATGCAATGTAATGGTCCTGGGATTGCTCACTGCTTATGATAGTTTTTCTTGCTACAGTTATTTTTTTGTACTTGTATCTAGCCCTGTATTGACTGTCTAAGCTGAGTAATCGACAGTTTAGAACAGTTAATACGGCGGTGACGTCACGAAAATGGTTTTAGATTTTCGGGGCGTCACATTGAGTATTTGAAGAGATTGTTCTTAAGAAGAGAATGAGGTGTGGATGTTCTTTTCGGGTAAAATCATGTGTTCGATTCGTGACATAAATGCATCAAATTTGGAGAGTTGAGTATGGAATAATTGTTTTGTATAGGTGACTTGACTTTCTGCACGCAGAGCTGTAGCTGCGAGCTGAAGGTGTAATTGTCAGTTCTATTTAAGTGTTCTGTATAACTAGATTGAACCTTGATCGAAGGGGAAAGCCGCTGCAAGGATTGTGTGCCGCTGATAGGAGGAACGTTGTTTCAAAGATTTCAGAAAGGGAGAAGAAAATAGCAGTCTGGAATGTGCCATGGGTTAAAATTGTAATTGCTCAAAAATAAGTTATAAGCTTATTTTTTAACGCTACTACTAGCTTCTAAAAAGAAGCTTCTAAAAGCTCCCAAAAGCTGCGTGCAGAACAGATCCTTAGACGATTTATGCCTCGCATTATTCAACCTCTTCAAATACGTATGGATGTGGATAAACAAGTCTTTATCATAACTTGATTTGGATAATGAGCTGACGTTAAAAACATCCAGATGAACGTATCAAAGGAAAATTGATAAAAACTGATTGATTGCAAATCAAATGTTCAACATATACTCGTATTCGTATTGATTTCAACATATCAAAGGTTGCTGCCATAAGAGGA